>JAMXBD010000562.1:0-600000 GCA_024138025.1 Combretum micranthum
TAATGGAGGGTAAATCCATTCAAAATATGATTCCAGAAAATCATATGTATTATTTGCTCCCGTGATTGTTTGCATCCCATATGCTTGTTAATTAACTTAACTGAATATTGATTGTTAAGTACTTTACTTGTGGAATTGATTCTCACTAAGCAAGAAGCTTACCCCCTTACAGATACTTTTTGCAGCACCCTTATTTATGGTTGAAGCTCCAGGGTTATTTTTCTCAGGTACTACTTTTTTGGCCTAAGAGTTTTTGGAAGAAGTCAAAGACTAGATGTAGACTTATACTTCTAAGTAAATCTCCATGTAATTATTTTGGATAGACATTTGATAGATTACATCTTTTGAATGGGGAATGCCCCTTTAATATTTATAAGACCTTTATATTTCCATATTCCCAATATTATGTTATGATTTTCATTCTTAAACTGCTATATAAATGTCTTCTTAAACAACTTGTTTCAAAGTTGGTCCTCTATGATCGTGATGTATGCCTTTATACCCAGTATCGAAGCTTATGGGATGACTAAGGTTATCATACTTAAGCTTTAGTATTGAGTGTGGTGGACTGTCGCGTTTAGGGTACCCTTTGGAGCGTGACAAAGTGAATGTAATAGTAAATTTGATAAAGAACAAAGATCTTACTACAAGAAGAGAACCCACTTTAGAGGAGCAACGCTATAATCTGTGGCCAAACAAGATTTCAAAAAAACTACAATTACAAACATTTACCCAATAGGTTAAAAAATTTGAACTTTTTGGAATTAGTTCAGATAGATTGTTATCTTCAACAACTACTTACTAAACAATTTTCAAGAATTGGATAGCCATCAACAATTGATTACTCTAAAAAATTTTCAAGAATCAAGCAGTCATCAATTTTTTAAATCAATCCTATCATCATCACCAGTTCGATACAGGGGGTTTTGGAAAATTATTTTCATACTGATTCAAGGATAGGATGCACATAGGTATTTAATCCACCAATTTTCTAATTAGGGGCAGATGGGTTTTCTCAGGTACTGCATGAATACAATTTTCATGTAACTGGGTATCAAGCATAAAATACCGTACTATCAGTATATTTCCTTCTCTGGGGCATTGTTACAAACACATATAGGGAAAATTTTTTTCATCAACCCAGTGGCTATCATTGACACTCGAAGGCTACAGAAGCAATAGGTTTCTCAATTTTTTTTCTCAGACCTTGATGACAAGGTCTTTTTCAAGAGGGGGAGAAATCTGTTACAACACAAGTGTGAAACAGGCAACATCCAATGTGGATGAAGGATTATATAAAAGAATAGGAAACATAGCCATCATGAATAATAGAATAGATATTGTAAAGGAAACATAGTTGTCATGAGCCATACATGCCAAAAATAGACACATCTGATGTGTATGCATAATTATAAAAGGTAAAATAAGAGTAACAAAGGGATATAAGTTGTACTCCCAAGAAATTTATGTTTGGAGCCTGTGGAAGCTCGAATCTCCACAATTACCTAAAATAATAGAGATTGTTAAGGTTTAGGAATTAGAGAGTGAAGAAGACGAGTTGAGAGAGTATGTCTTACGGAAGAGTGTAGAAGACGATTGGCGTAATCTACTGGGTTTTGGTTTTCAAGAAGAATGGGCTGAGTTGGTAGAAGGGCCCTACAGGCCATTAGTTGTGTCATACAATTGTGAATAGTAATTATGGGGAAATAACAGTTCCATAACGTTGCTTCTTTTAGGGTAAGTAGACTTTGTTTTTCCCTTTCATTTTCTTGCAAGTCATAGATTTTTTTGTCATCCTTGGTCTTCATACACCTCTAAGTGACTTTACAAACACGCTATAAAACACATGTTTAAAAGAGTTTTAGTAAACTTGATTCTATTTGCTTTTGTTTGCTTTTTAGAGAAGCGAGGTGAATTAATTCCTTAGGACTCAAAAAGCTACACATGTAAGTGTTATTGCAATGTGTTTAGGGCCGTATGTGGTCTTTTTTGTGTGTGTTTGTATCCATCTTGGAGCCGTAACACCATTTTTAAAGGGGTATTTTTTTATGTGTTTACGATAATGTAATTGAGCATTGTTGCATGTAGTATGTTTAGGCCTTAGGGGAATATGTGTGTATTTGTGTGTTTTTTTTGGACAATCGAAGTGGTGTTTGGTCACCCTTGCCAAATTATATAGCTTATAATGGTTATATTTTCCATGTAATGACAATAAGGACAGTGTTTGTATATTTTAGAAACAATCATCGCTTGAATGATGATGATACATGCTATTTTCAAGTAAAGTTTTGCTTTGTCTATGTTAAGGACGGTATAGACAAGTGATGCTAGAATGTTAGCATGTGTTGTCTTAACAGTAATAGGATTTGTAGAAAATGTGCTAGTAACAATAGGCACTAAAGTGTCAATGTTGATTATTTAGCTAATGGTAAGATTTGTGATGCTTGTGCATGTAATAATGGGTACTAAAAAATTGGTATATGATTCTTATTCACCAATCTTGAGCTATCCATGCGTGTGTATAAATTAGCTCGTACGAATAACAAACATGAGTTAAGTGGCAAAGGTGATTCCAATGTAGGCACTCTTACATTGAAGTTAATAGAGGTTACTAATTCATAAAGAATGTAGCACGAGCAATTCAAAGATAAGAGAAAATAGAATCATCTGTATACTTAAACAAAAGAAAATTTTTTTATTGGAGACTTACAAAGAGTGAGAAATTGCATGTAGAGAATAACCTCTCCAAGTATCTCTTAAGAGATGAGAGAAAGAGTGCCCGCGCACACCCTCCCTCCCTGCCCCCCAAAGTGGGATTAGGGGTTTTTATGGCTTTTTACTTGTTTATCTAGTTAAGGAGTATTCTAGCTTGTTTTCTTCCTAAATCTTGTCATGACTGTCACTTGTCTAAAGTGGACATAAGCTACTTAACTCTTAAGTTTTCCTCATTTGTGAGCCATGTCTTATGTCTAAAAAGAGTAAGAGTTGGTTCTTAAGACCAATTCAAAAAATGATCATTAATATCTAATCATTAGGTGATAATTGTAATATAAATGTACAAGCATTTGTTAAAGAATTGAGGACATGCTGAGGGAGCCTTTTTGTAATATAAAGATAAACAAATTATAAAGAAGGACAAGTTTGTCATTTGATAAAATAAGAGGGTTTTATGGTCAATCCTAAAGTATATAAAAGGATCATTAAGAAGGGTCAAAGAGTCAAAGGATATTAAATAAGAAGGTTTTATGGTCAAAGTTGAAATATAATTTTATTGTGTTCACATAACACAAAAAAAAAAAAAAAAAACTTGATTAAGAATGGATTTTGGCAGCCTAAATTGGATATGAACCTAGGGTTTTTCCTAAAACATATCTCGATAAATATACCCTTAACCTACGAGTTTGCCACACCATTCCTCAGTCAAAACCCTAAGAGATTTGGAGTACGTTTAAGACATTTGAAAACCGCCGGCTTATATATTCTTTCTTTGTAAAAAAATCTAATTTTAATACAATTTTGGTCACATGACAGAGACATGATAGAAGATCAAAAGTCAAATCCCTATATATTCTTTCTTTGTCTTTTCTCCGACAAAACCCTAAACCTAGATTCTTATCCTTTGAGAGTTTATAGCCGCCAAAGGATTTAAAAGTCCATATCAGAATTGGAAAACATACATTGATTGAAGGAGATTCAAAATCTAGAAGCGAAACACTAGAGTGGTTTTGGAGAATATCAATTCAAATCCAATTGAAGGAGAAAGATTTAAAGAATTAGGGTTTCTGATTTCAATCAAGTTCTGCAAATTATAGGTATGTATGAATTTGCCCTATCTCTATAGATTCAAAGTTATAAACTTTTATAAGGATCTCTTCATAGAAGATTATATATATATATATATATTATATATGTATGTTGTGAAGGATTGTGGAGATCAAGAAAGATTTAGAGAATTTGATGTTAGGGTTTCTGTGAAGTAAAAACAAAATTAACAGGTGAGTTAAGATTTGGTTAGGGTTATGGTATTAGGGTTACGGTTTGACATCATGATTACAATTGAATTTTAATTGCGACATATATTGATATACAGGAGTATTGTGAGATTAGGGTTCCATTTCAATTAAAGTTTCTATTGAGTAGATTTGGATTGGAAGCAAATCCAGATACGTCCTTACCTTGTTTGCTGCGCGTGATAGGTTTAGAATTTATAACCTGATTAACGAATATACGACCTTAATTGAAATTGAGTGTTGGTTGTGAGTGGTTTCGACTAGAGTAGAACTCATGGCGAGGCCATGGTGGAGGGTGATCTCTAGTGAGACAACCTGATGATCCTTGTGTGAGGTTGTCCCGAGTGGACTCGCTTGGAGATGATTCTAGTAGATTAGGAGTCGTGCTTTCGAGCTTTGGATGGGCATGCAAACTGTATATATGTATATATTATAATATGTGTTTCGGAATCTGAGTTATTCCGGGTTTGGGTTTATATCATGAGTATTCCTAAACTGTGTTGGTTGCAGGCTAATGAAAAGATAAATTAATTTGTGCTTGTTGCATTAGAAATTATAAGTTATATGTGATATTGTGTTATGTATGATCATGTGCATGTGCTTGTGGTTTGGATGTACTGGGCCTTTGTGCTCAATCCTTTATCTTTTTCAGTACAGGTGATGAGATATTGTTTATGACTTGTCTGGTTATGACTTGTATTTTGATCATGGGGATGGCGATAGTAGACCTGACTACACTGCAGAGAATAGATGTTATACAGGACATATAAAAAAAAAAAAGATTTCTTGAGTTATTGAAGATTTTTGAAACAATATTTTGATTATTTATCTTTTTGAGGATTTGAAGTATTGGTTTTTATGTAATAGTTTATTAACAGGATTATATGTTTTTAGTTGGAAGTTAGATCTTTTCTGGATAATTGTTGGCTTTGTTTTGCCAACTCGGATTTAGTTTATATTAGGAGATACTTGAAAGATATAAATTACAGGTTTCACGGGTTTTGTTCCTTCTGGAGTACCCTTAAATGTGGGTTCATGGAGATTTCTATATGTTTATATGTTTGGTATTGAGATTTAGAGCCTTTGCATGTCTCTTTTAAGAGAGGGACACGTGGCGGGTTGTAATGCCTTAGTTTAGGGCTTATAACTTATTTGGTATCAGAGCATAGGTTTATGATCTTTAGGGAAATTAGTTATGAACTCCTTAGGACGGTGAGATGAAGAGAGGGGGTAGATCAGGAAAGTTAGTAGCTATGGAAAGCATAGAGTTGTTTTTTTAATGAAAATTTTCTAGGTTGACCTCTTCATTATGATTTCTTATTGTTTCTTTCATTATAGCTTATTGCTTATAAGTATTATATTTATTTCATTTATGTCATTATAATTATTTCATATATTTTCTTGGAATATTTGTTATTTTATTTTTGTTTTTGTTGTTGCTCCCTTAAATACATAGAAAAGTGATCAGTAAAACAAATAAAGCTCAACAAAAATCTAGAAATGATAATTTATAAACCAAAATACCCTCTTACTAAACTTATGACCTTTTAGGATTCTACTATAATACATATACATACAAGAAGTTAATGACATTTAATGAAATGTAACAGACAAAACAATAATGACTAGAGTAAGTTAAAGAGAATATATAAATACATAAATTAATAATCATAACTTACATAAAGAAATTTAGAACACAACCGTTACAATTTTAATGACTATAAATTCCAAAATTAATTGAATGAAATAAATGATTGAAACCTCCTCTTAAGTTAACCAAGAGACAACCTACAATAGTCAACAAATCTTTAATGACAGTCAACAAATCCTTAATGACACAACGCCAACAAATCTTTAAGGATTGTTAATTATGAAATTCAAAGAAAAGTTAAAAAAAAAAGAAGAAGAAACATTATTTGAATTAAATGATGAAAATTCAAAAGGCACAAGGATTAAAAAAAAAAGAATTTATAAGCATCTCCAAAGATTTTAAATAACAAATAACAAAGGTAAAATATTAGAGCCATAAATAAAAGAGAATGAAAATGAGAACTACCATACCAAATTTCCATAGTGGTAGTGACGATTAAATAATGATAACTTATAAAATTCAAGGATTAAGAATAATTATAGTAATTTGAATCTTCAATTAGTATACAAACATGTAATAACAATGAATCTAATACAAGAAAATGTGAAGTGGGACTGACGAGTTCATGGTTTGTTTTATTCTATAAATGTTATGTTTAGTAAGTATTGTCTGTTGTTTTATCATGCTTTGTCAAATCTTGTCACCTCCATTCTTGTCATGTCCACCTTTTTTTTGAGTCATGTTATTTTGAGTCTGTCTTAAAATTCAAGTCATATGTTAGTTTAGTATCGGTCATTTAGTTACTCTTGATATTTGTCAGCCCCTCTCACTATCAAATTTATGATAATAAAAAAATTAAATTAAATTATTTTTTATTACAAAAACAACAAAATATATGAGAATAATATATACATATATAAATGTATAACATAACTAAATGAGTGAAGAAAAGACAAAATAAAATTATAGTTATGATAGAAAAATAAGAAATAACTATGAGAATTGGTTGACCTTGTAACTATACATTAACATTAATAACAAATGCAATAAAAGTTGTCAATTATGGCAAAGGTCAAAATTGTTAATGAAATGGTAAACTCATAAAATCAACTTAAATAAAAAGGAAGAATGTAAAATGATTATGAAAAAAAAAATCGAGAATCAAAACGACAAAAGTCTAAATAATGATAAACCAGCAAGTGAAATATACCAATAAATAACTCATCTATTAAAATTTATTAGGAGCATAACAATCAAATTAATACAATTATATATATTTATGGTTTTTCTTTCATTTCTTTTATATAATGAAGTGGAATAAATATGGTGTTTGAAGGAAGTATAGAAATAAATAACCGCTTAAAGTTATTGGCAAGTGTAAGGATGAAGAAAATGCTAATATAGTTGTTGGAGGAGTATTCAAAGTAATTTACAGTAAAGTTTGAGATAGCAAGTATTAGTATGACAATGAAGGGTCAAAACTATAAGAAAATGATTAGTGAAAGGAGAGAAATAAAGACTGTTACTGAGATAAGATGACAGTATTAAAGATGATATGTAGACAAAGTTAGAGGCAAAAGAAAGATAACTAAAGTTGATTAGAAGAAACTGGAGGTATAAAGAAAATCTTTATAGATGGTTGACAATTATATTGTAGCCTATAGACACATGAAAGTAAGTGACAAAGTCATGTTGAAGAATGTAAGTAAGTGAGAAGATTATATTTAAGACTAGATGAGAAGGATTGGAATAATCATTAAATAAGAATAGTTAAATCTTATATAGATATGAATGTATATGTGGAACAGTAGTTACAAGAAAGAAATGTGATATTAGTGAGTTGTAAGGCATGAGTAATCTATGAACGACGGACGATAATGACATTGACTAATATATGATGATGGGTTTTAGGATGGATCTTAGAAAAGTATATATGAGACTACATATAATCATTATATAAAGTATTATACAAGTTTGGGAGACAATTGGAATGGCACAAATGGTAAAAAAAAATTGTGGATTAACTATGGTGTCTGACAATAATGAAAAAAAAATTTGATTAACCAATAGAGACATAGATGTTATGATCATCTGAAATAACAAAGTAAATGTAAGGTTTGATCATTAGAGTTAGAGTTGAAAAATCTTAAATTTCATGATTTGAGTTTCTGATTGTTATTTGAAGGATTATAAGGTAACTATGTCCTAACGAAGTTTCGATGGAAATGGTAGTAATTAGAGATAAAGTATAATGGTTTGATTGTGTTAATGAGTTGGATTGAGTTTTCTACAGTTCAATCTACATTTGTTTTAGAGGATGTAATGATTGATTTATGAACTAAGATAAAAGTATATAATCAAAGAAAATCTTTTGTTGAGAAGTAGATTTAGTAGTTATATAAGGATACCAAATCCAAGTGAAGAACAATCACTTAATATTGGGCCAATAAATGGATTTGTATGGTGAAACCCTAAAGACAAAGTGCATTAGTAATTTAAATATCAAAGAATTATTGGAACGTTAGGAGTAATGATGTCAAGGAAGAGTTAGAAGTCATTCGATTATTTTAAATGTTTACTTAAGGACATGAGTATTAATTTTAATCTTCATGTATATCTTGATGGAAAATATAAGAAAATATATTGGAGATTGAGAAAACATATTGGAAAAAGTATGATTAGTTAATGAGTATTTTGAGATTAGATGAATAATATGCAAGTGATGTGAATTATTTTTTATATGGAACAATAAGGATAAAAAACTAAGTTGAATCAATAGAAGTACAAGTAACATAGTTGGAGCTCTAGGCTAATGTAAGATTTGACTTTTGGAATTTAAATTGGGAATTATAGTTATGAGATTTTCAGCTTTCTAAACATCGATCGAGGAAACTGAATTGGAGATTTAGTACAATGAGGTCGAGGCAAGATTTCGTGATGAATATTATTAATAAGTTTAAGTTATAGTCAAAAGATGTTATGAAGTAACGGAGGAAGTGAATCTAAATTGAGTGGTAAAAGTTAAGAATTAAAAAGACGTCGATGGAACTAAATTCTAGCTAGTAAATATAAACATGAAGATGGGTTAATATGGTGTAAAGAATCAGAAACAAGAAGAAAATGAGTGACAGAGAACCGATGGATGCATGGATAAAAAGGAGATAGTGATTCGGCTAACTTTCGAGGACGAAAGTTTCTTTTAGGAAGGGAGAAATGTAATATAAAGATAAATAAATTATAAAGAAGGATAAGTTTGTCATTTGATATAAACTAAGAGGGTTTTGGTCAATCCTAAAGTATATAAAAGGATTATTAAGAAGGGTCAAAGAGTCAAAGGATATTAAATAAGAAGGTTTTATGGTCAAAGTTGAAATATAATTTTATTGTGTTCACATAGCAAAAAAAAAAAAAAAAACTTGATTAAGAATGGATTTTAGCAGCCTAAATTGGATATGAACTAGGGTTTTTCCTAAACAAAATATCTCTATAAATATACCCTTAACCTACGAGTTTGCCACACCATTCCTCAGTCAAAAACCTAAGAGATTTGGAGTACGTTTAAGACATTTGAAAACCGCCGGCTTATATATTCTTTCTTTGTCAACAAAAATCTAATTTTAATATAATTTTGGTCACATGACAGACACATGATAGAAGATCAAAAGTCACGAATCCCTATATATTCTTTCTTTGTCTTTTCTCCAACAAAACCCTAAACCTAGATTCTTATCCTTTGAGAGTTTATAGCCGCCAAAGGATTTAGAAGTCCATATCAGAATTGGAAAACATACATATCGATTGAAGAAGATTCAAAATCTAGAAGCGAAACACTAGAGTGGTTTTGGAGAATATCATATTCAAATCCAATTGAAGGAGAAAGATTTAAAGAATTAGGGTTTCTATTTCAATGAAGTTCTGCAAATTATAGGTATGTATGAATTTTCCGTATCTCTATAGATTCAAAGTTATAAACTTTTATAAGGGATCTATTCATAGAAGATTATATATATATGTGTGTATGTTGTGAAGGATTGTGGAGATCAAGGAAGATTTGAGGAGAAATTGATGTTAGGGTTTCTGTGAAGTAAAAACAAAATTAACAGGTGAGTTAAGATTTGGCTAGGGTTATGGTATTAGGGTTAGGGTTTGACATCATGATTACAATTGAGATGAATGTTATTAAAGTAATGCAAATAGAAGATAAAGATGGACTTTATTAAGGTAGTGAAAATAAAAGGTTAAAAAGACATATTTTATCATACTATTAATAAAGATATTCCTTTCCCACAATAATAAAAAAAAAATCCTAGATTGTTATTAGGTTGGTGGTTGGTTTAGTTTTAGGTTTATAGTTAGAGCAAAGGATGTTCTTGGTTGGTAGTGGTTCTAATTTGTATATAGTTTAGAGTTTTGACAATAGAAAAGTGAGTTTTCATATGGTGCTATGATAAACCTTTAAATGCAAATATTTATTATCTAAATGATGTAATAATTAATTATGTGTTTTTTTTTTATAAAAGGAATATGGAAAGTGGCCTATGTCTTTTTGATTTTGCAAAGAGGCCATCCATATTTTAATATTGAGTGTAATGGATATGTTAAGGTTCTAATCAGCCAAAATAAATCCACCATTAAAGGAAGGTTGTGCAACCCTCCTAAGATGGTCTTTGGCAACCTCGACTTTTAAGATGGCTAAAAAGGGCGCATCAAAATTATAGATTATGATTCACCAGTATAGGTGGTCATCCAATCCAAACAAGATAGTGGACGACTACCTATCACCTAAGGGGGGTCATGTAACTTCCGATTTTTTTTTCTATTGTATATGGCTAACTGCAACACTTAAATTAAAAAAAAAAAAAAAGTAGGTCCCAATTAACAAATAAGAAGAGAGAGGTAAATTGTTTGCTTTTGAGAAATTTTGCAAATTTTTAAACTTGGCATGCATGATTAATGAATGAATGCAATGCATTAAAAAAATAATAAATTTAAAGTGCGGAAAATAAATGAGGCACGTGACTTATAGAGGTTTCTTCTTGCGAGTTATCCCTCTCTTTGAACTCCACTACTAGTGATCTGGTCTTTCACACCGGTCGTTCTACTAATCCAATCAAAATAAGAGATTACAAGCACCAATGTTATCTTACTCTATCTCATAAGTCTCACATCTAAGCTAATCACTAAGATGTAATCCTCTTAACCTAACTTTCAAATAAAGAGTAAAGATAGTTTAAGATGAGATACAATAGGTTTTCGAAGTTTAAGAGCAATTTGTGATGTAAGAAAAATCATGTAGATAGCTTTTGACGAAAGTTTTAAAGAAAGCTCTAGCAGTATATTAATAGTAAATTCGAAATTGAGAGGCAGGTATATCTTTGAATTTGAACTTCATCTTCTCATATATTGTTTCTATAGCATCCCCCTTGAAAGAATCTTGGAAGTTTCTTCAAAATATCTTGTAAAAGATCAACACTTCATTTTCTAGAAATTTAAACGTTTGAGAACTTGAGTGTATGCCACAAATCCGGTCAGGCCTATCTTGATTTTATCTTGTTACTTCGAAGAAATTATGCTATCTAATCCTTAATCCTCTACTGTCATTGCTTTATTAAATATTTGAAATTTGAAAGCTTCTAAAATATCTAAAAAATTTATTATTTGAAAGTTGAAAAACTCCACAATATCTGGAAATAAATCATTGATGGAATCTTATTTGCATATCTTAACATCTTCTTGCTATCAATTAACTTGATAAACTTTATCTTCAAATCCTATTTTTAGTTAGATAAAAATTCATGTTTGAAAATATATTTTTGACAATGTACGTGAGAATAGAATTAGTTGACTTCATGTAACAAAATTCAAGTTTCAAACTTATAAAGTATATTATCCCCATAGATTTAACAACCTCCTCGAGTGAAATGCATTAAATGCATTAACCAAATATATCTAATAAGTGGAGCTGAGCTTTCATTGATAAATACTTGATCCTTAAAAAAAAAAAAAAAAAAAAAAATTCCTTGATACTTATGTAGAAATGTTATCTTCTGTTTGAAGCCTCTTACAAAAGTTATGGCATAGCTTCTGATAAAGATTCCGGCAAACCTTCTGTTATATATTTTACCTGGATTAACATGCTTGATTAAATAGATTAGACATATTTGATTCTTTTTTTTTTAATAATATAAACGACTAAGGGAATATCCTAACATTCTCCCCATTTTTTATCATAAAAAACACCTTTCAAATATATATATATATATATATATTATCATTAAAGCACTTCAAACATTAAACAAAATTTATTCCCCCTCTTTTTGTTATCATCTATATAATTGATTTTCTCCCCCTTAATATGATATATCATGTAGTAAACATATTCAAAATTCTTATCAGAAACATAACATGTTAAAGAGTATCATAATATATTTGTTACCAACATGAAATCATCATAGTAAAACATGATGATGAGTTACAGCCAAGTTGTGTGATTCAACTTTGATCAATTAGATTTCACATCATCTTTTCCTTTTTTTTTTTTAAATAGTAGGTGGCTAGCTATCATCACGGGGTTGCTGGCCATCCATTATTGTATGTGGCTTGCAAAACCACCTACAATGAAGGGTTACAACCCACAATCTTCGTGGCCATTTTTCGGCTACCAAAGACAAGGTGGTATGGGAGTCCTATGATCCTCTCTTGGTGATGATTAGTTAACTCCCATCTTTGGGTAACAAAAAATGATATATAATTTTTTTTTCCAACCAACATCCAATTTTTTATTTATTTTGTGTTGATTTGTAATCAATTTATTTAGTAAAATTTATTCAATTATGTTATTTCTTCAAATTACTTAATTCGAACCAATTTAAATCCAATGCATATAAGCCAATTAACATTGTCACTTGATATCAAAATAGATGTTAGTTCTCTATAAAAACATAAAATAAAATAAAATATAGATCACCTTTTTGTAGAAATCATATAAAAATAGTTTTTTTTTTTTAATAATTCTGCCCTTTTTGTTTTACTTTTCTTTTTTTGGGTCAAGTAATACAATTCAATTATTGAAAAGTGGAATACCGACATTGGTTTGAATGCCAAGTAAGATGGCTATTTGACAACAACATTTTTATGTTGAAGTTTTTACTTAATTTTTAATTTCATCATAGTTAATCATTAAATTATTAAAATAAATATAATAAATGATATATTAAATAGTTTAATCGTACAATCACAATTTAGTATAAATCCAAATCATTAAATAATTAACGTAATCAATTTTATTAAAAAGGATAACGGAATTTTTCAAATTTTAATTAGCTATAAAGCATCATTTCTTTTATAGCAAAGCAACCGTATTCTTATCAAGCTTCTATTTGGGGAAACAATAATGATTTAGATTTTGAAGGATTATATTAATAAAAATGAGGTTATAAGTGATGGAAGAAATAGCTAATAATAATTTTTGAAGACAGGAAAGTTAAAAGGTGTGAAATTTGGCGTGGTCAACCTCATGAGCGAAGACGAGAGAGAGATGGCAACTTTTCATAACAGTTGAACAAACGGATTCGTTATCTAATCATTTTCTACCATTAATCAATTATCAGTCCCCACACACACCCATATCTAAGAAGACCCTTTCCCCTTTTTTTTTTTAAAAATTTTTTTTTCTTTTTAATTTCCTTGCTTTTCCTAACACCAATATTATTATTGTTCTCCTCTCTTCGTCATCACTAATCAACACACCCTTTTCTCAAACTATGATAGTTCAACATCCATCAACGCTACATCTTCGTACTATGGCACATCTCGAAGACGATGACGATGATGATTCATGTAACACAGCTCTTCGTCTTGCACCAGCCTATCACCACCACGCAGATCAGTCCAGTTGTGAGGGTGTTTCTATTGAGAAAAGGTGGGAAAAATCGGCTTCATCTCTAAGTTTAAGCCTTCTGTCCTCATCGGAAAAGAGGAAGAACGAATCGAGTGAGTTGCCTCATAACAACAGCAGGGCAACGTCGAACTCGAACTCGAACTCGTCCGGTCTTAAGAGAGAAAATCAATCATGCGGTGGTGATGAGGAGATACAAAGAGATATGGAGAAAGAGAGGTTGTGTTCAAGGTTGTTACATGTGAGCGATGAAGACGAAGAACCATGCAGTCCTCGGAAAAAACTTAGGTTGTCCAAAGAACAGACTTTGGTTTTGGAAGACTGCTTTAAATTACACGCCACTCTCAACCCTGTAAGTTAATCAGAAATTAAGCTAGAATTCCATATCTTTTCCACACATAATCAATTTTAATTATGATTTTTTTTAATCAAAAACACTCGATTTCCCATAATCAAAATTAGTAAATCAATTTATGATTTACCAAAAAACAGAAAAAAGAAAAAATCTATAATATCAGCTTAAATATGACACTTATTTTTATTGGATTTACAATGGATGCAGAAGCAAAAGGAGGATTTGGCTAAACAACTGAATCTACGCCCACGTCAAGTTGAAGTCTGGTTTCAAAACAGAAGAGCAAGGTACACTTCACTTTCTCTTTTCGCTATTTTCTTTCTTATCTTATCTTTTTTTCTTTTTTTTTTTTTTTTTTTTTTGGTTTTTTGGTTTTTTCCCTTACTCTATGTTAATGAATATTGGATATTATTTATGTCGTACATATATGTACTCTATCTATGACTTTTTCAATCATTTAATGTTTGATATTTCAAAAAATTTGTTGGCCACACTTCAATAATAGTGGGATGAGGACGCTGTGTTTCACTAGGGGTTTAGGGAAATAATTTCCATAAATAATATATGGAACTATTAACAGTTAGGAAATCAAAACATACAGATTTGTTTGGGTTTGTTCTATATCTCCCACCCCAAAAAAATAAAATAAATAAATAAAATCACTAATAGGAAAACAAAAAAAAAAATTCATTAAATAGTACACAACCATATTTTGTATTATCTAAGCAGCACATAACTATCAATTATTTGAACACGGCAAGCATCAAGCTTAGATGCATGAGATAAATTTTGTAAATGCTGGTTGCAGTAATAAGTCGCTAATGCAATGGTTTATATATGTGAATTACAATTCAGGACCAAGCTGAAGCAAACGGAAGTCGACTGCGAGATGCTTAAGAAACATTGCGAAACCCTAAAAGAAGAGAACAGAAGGTTGCAAAAAGAGCTTCAAGAGCTTAAAGCACTCAAACAAACGACGTCGCTTTACATGCAATTGCCAGCAGCCACGCTTTCTATGTGTCCTTCCTGCGAACGAATTGGCAACACTAATGTTAATACCTCCGATGGCTCTACTAAACCTACACCCAAAATTTTCTCAAATGGGCAGAAGTCTTCCATTATATCACTCATTTAGCTATAGGGAGAAACACACCAAAGATGATGTAAGTTTTCCTTATTTTCTTGATTTAGAATCTATGTTTTCAAAATTCTATTTTAGAACTTTATCAAAATAGGTGTCTCTGACGCCAGTCTTTGTCATAAGACTGTTAAAAGTTAGGTCCTGAAATGAGAAAAAAAGAAAAATGTCTTAAAATGGAAATAATTAAAAGGGTTAATGATGAAAATGGTGCTTAAATTTTTATATAATATTCAATCAGATATTTGAAGTTTTTATTTTAAATAATTTGGTATCTAAATAGAGTTTTCATATATTTTTTTCATAATTAAAGTTTGGTTTTCATAATTTAGGTATATAAATAAAGTCTTCACAAACTTTTTTTATATCTAAAGCAAGTTCAATCAGGTATTAAAAAAGTCCACAAAAACTTTATTTAAGTATCAAAATTATCAAAACCAAACTTGAGGTAGGAAAAATACTCATGAAAACTTGCTTTATATAGCAAATTGTTTAAAACCAAACTTTAAGTACTTAATTAAACTTTTGTAAAAAGTTCAGGTACTATTTTTGACATTATCTCTATTTAAAACTAACAAAAAAACACTAAATCTTTCATACTTTTTTTTTTTCATTTGACAACCTATAAATTTTATCCTTTTGCTCATTTTAAGACCAATGCTTTTCTGTTTTCAATTCCAGGACTTGGTTTTTAACGGTGCTTACAACGAAGGAAGAGGCCCTATTTTGATCCATTTAGGTCAAGAAGAGAAATTAATAATAATGAAAACATGGGTTCTAAAATAAAAAGATAGAGAAAAGTTAGATCTTATAGTGCAATTTTCCTTGGTTTTTGCTAGAGGTGTTTTTACCCCCTCTTTACATGTATGGATAACAAGGAAAAAAACTTACTAGTGATAACATTGTATAGATATATGTTATAGAATCTGTACATTTATATCTGGTTGGCTCTTATGAGGTGTTTCCTTTTCCTTTCCCCCTCCCAACCTGTTACTGTTATGGATATTGCTAGATTCAATGTAAAAGCAACTTTGGTGGTGGTGTGGGGTGGCATTGGAGAGATAAGCTGTGATCTCATACCATCTATTTTTGATAATATTTTTCATTAAGGATGTGTCAAATAAGTATATGAGATCGTATATGGTATACATATATATCATATGCAGTCCCATTTACTTATATTACATACTTTCAATAAAGAGTGTTGCCAATCATTTATTTATTTTTCGTTGTATTACATGGTATTCTAATATTTGCAAGATAAATTATTGTGTAATATATAAAATATGCCCATTAGCTGAGCTATAAATTTTGGATTTTTGTTATATATATCGTGAAAGCACAATTATATGGGTAGAAATGGCTTAATCTAACTAAGATATAGCAACATATAACATGTAATACGTACTGATTTCATATGTACGATTAGGAAGTTACGTAAGATACGTTCAACCAGCAATGTGCCCGACTGTATTATCCGGCTTTGTGATAAGCATTAGAAATTTGCAAACTAGGCTTGGTTTCTTACCCTTTATGAAACCATCAAGAACACATGGCCGACACCACATATATATTATATACTGAAGCATATGGTTCAAATTTTAAATTTAACAGCTTTTACCAATGAGGAAGGGAGGGGAGGGAAGACAAAGCATGATCAACTAAGACTAGGATTAGTATTTTAGGCTGATCGATCAAGACCGTACCATACCAACTAATTGGCTAGGCGGTTGATCGGTAAGGTGCCGATCAACTCGGATGATCACCGCAATTCAGTGGCGAAATATGGAATTCCTTAAATCTTTTTAAATGTATACTTGATCTAATAACTTTTCTTGATCTAATAACTTTTCTTTTCCTTTCTTTTCTTTTCTTTTTTTTTTTTATGAATAAGAAATAATTCATACTTGTATCGAAAACATATCTTATGACATAGAAAGTTTGCTGCTATGCTCCTTATAGTTTTTCACCTTAAATTTATCTAAGATTTTTCAAATAAAATTGTTGTGTACTATTTTCTTCTTTCCCTAATTTTTTTTTTCAGAGTAAGTGCCAAATTTGGTACATGAAGTTTACACAAAAATTTGACTTAACACCTAAACTTTACAATAATCAATTTAATATTCAATCAAATTTTTAGTAGCTATTTTTACTATCCATTAACAATCTTTGCTCTTTTTACAGACGTAAAAAAGAAAGTATATCATTGAATATTTGCTAATATTCCTAACACCATCTAGCATTAATAGGTTTTTTTTTTTTTTTCACGTTGGAGAATGGAGCAAATAATATTAATAAGTTAGTAAAAATAGTCATAAAATATTTGATTGATTATTAAATTGATTACATGAAAATTTGGACATCAAATTAAATTTTTATTTTAATTCAATTCTTTTTTTTTATTTTACTATTTATTGTACCCTTTGTACGTGCCGTTGCTCAACATATAAACGTTTATAAAAGTAAAATTAGGGACAGTTAGGGATCCTCCTCGAGAGCTCACATCAACAAGAAGGTCTGGCACTTAATATCCGCTTTAGTTAGTAACATGGTTAGGTTGTTCTCCATTAAAGCACACACAGTCTATAATGTGCTCATCAAGTAATATAAATATAATCAAATATTATATATACCCCACTAAAATCCAAGCCTAAATTTAAATCAATTGTTACTTCAATTTATTAGGAAAATAAAACGAAAAAAGAAAATGATTTGCTCTTCACATTAGCTCACTCAACTCAACCATAAGAAACAAAAACCCATAAAGATATAATCTAAGTGTAATATAATTTAAATATCATCATTTTGAGGCGTGACTAGCTTAAATATATATATATATAATATATATATAAATGTCCTATTTGGTACTTGAACTTTGACCAAAAAATCAATTAGTACGTGAACTGTTAAAATGTTCAATTTCATATCTCAATTAAACTTTTCATGCCCTAAACGCTGCCTCACTCTCTTATTGTCTCTTGAAAAACTAACATATGTCAGATAATGATTGAGTGGGGTAGTGTTTAGGCATGAAAGTTTAATTGAGGTATAAAATTGAATATTTTAAAAGTTCAGGTTCCTAATTGATCTTTTAGTCAAAGTTCAGGTAGCGAATAGGACATTAACCTAAAAAAGAGAGAGAGAAGAGAGTAAAAAATCGATTTTCCATTGGGGTGCCTTAAAACCACCGAGTTCCATAAAGCACTCGGAATTAAAGGGACATCAAAAATTTAGAAGTTACGTTTGAAATCCATATCATTAAAAACAAATTGTGAGCCACAACATCTATATAAGTAGGCCTTCTACTATGCATACCCTATTTCCTACCACCCGATCGAACACCTCAACTTATTTGGAGCAAATGTATTAATAGAGGCTCCATTTCCAGGGTTTTGCTTTGATTTTTCTCATACTTCAGGGGCCACGGTCAGCCTATATGAACTAAGTTTAATAGCCACCTATGTTTGTTTATATCATTTTGCATCCACTTTATTTTGGGACTTCCCACATCTATATCCACATATAGTTAACTTTTAATGCCGATTTCCCCAAAGGTCTCTGAAGTTTCAAAAAGAATTTCAAATCCAGCAAAGAAAGTTCTTTTCTCTAACTGAACCTACCGCTAGCATTAGTAGACTTTTGCGATATTGTAGCAAAAGTACTGGTCCAAAACCTTAATTACATGACGTTAATAACAAGGATTTCTCCCTACTGACTTATACATTGGAATGATAAACATGTACAACAAAAACACTTAATTAAAAAAAAAATACTAATACATTTTGTGTAGATAAGCAATGCGTAATATACTTATGATTCTTTTAACAAAGGAGAGTAATAGTTAACATTATTTTTAAAATAAAAAAACCACCTTTGTATATATGTTTCAATATTCGTGTTCTATTTATTAATTTTACATTTTAACCAATTTCTCGATTGTGATTCTGTGAGAAGCAGTACAATACTCCCCAGTTTTACGATTGACAGGTAGGCCTAATAATCAAAATATATAAAACATAGGAGCGAATCTCGAAAACTTTATTTTTTATTACATCTCGTTTTTGTAATACTAACCTGTGAGATATGGACTAATAATACATTATTGTTCTAAACAGATAAAAGTAAATGCATATAAAAAACTTGTACGGATGTTAGATCCATAGAAAATTAGCACACTTTAACCCATTATTTGCTGCTAAAATATTAGCAAATTCAAGTTATGTTGCTGAAGGTATTAATTTCAGGTTGTAATCAGAATTTAACAACGTGAAGGGTGGCGAAATTTTCCAATGCGTTAACATGACTCAACCCGTTGTAGTCCTTTTTATTACTTCAAAGTAATAAAGAGATAATAGGATATTTAATTCCGGAGTAGCATCTACCCTATTATTTGTTTGCTTCAAACATGATTAAAGAATAACTAATCCATGAAGCTTTTCAGTTTTTTTTTCTCTCCATGAAGTTTAACTACTACTTTTAAATTCTTTGAGGTGGTATATTAGTAATTCCTTCTAAACAGAGAATAAGCCTTCCAATGTGAAAATGCCAAACTCGGTGCACAAACCTTTTATAAAAATTCAATTTGATACTTGAACTTTGAAATAGTTAATTTAATATCAATAGAATTTTTCATGACTACTTTCATAACCTCACACCATCATTTGTTAATGTGGAAGAGGAATCCTATTAATGTTAGGAAAATGTGGCAAAAATTTGAGGGTAAATGTCACATTTGGTACTTAAACTTTACTAATCTACACAATCAACTACGTAAAGTTTAAAAGCATTAATTCATTATATAAACTTTGCCTACTTTTATAATTAGCTACCTAAACTTTGCTTAATGTTGTCAAATTTTGCAGTTAACTACTTGAACTTTACTTATTTTTACATTAATTACTTCATCTAGGTATTATAAATAAACTCAAAAAGTTCATCAGTAGTAAATTGACACTTCTAAACTTTAAGTAATTAATTGTATAAATTCGTAAAATTTATATACCAAATGTGACATTTACCAAAAACTCAATCATAGACAATCTCTTTAACATCAACATACAAAGTAAATGGTGATGAGGAGGTAGTAAAAATGACTATTAATAGTTTAATTGAGTATCAAATTGACCACTTTAAAGTTTATATACCAAATAGAATTTCTATATAAAATTCAAGTATCAAATTTGACATTTACCCTCTTAAAATTAGTGTAGTTTTACTAACACCAAATTACACCACCTCTATACTACCAACACCACCACTTGCAGTAGTACACATTCATTATCATACCGCCACCATTGTCATAAATCTGCCCCCTAAACAATCACCATTATTGCCACCATGTCACTATCATAACGATCACATCTATACTATCATTATAGCTCACACCATCAATACTACCATTACCATCACGATCACTTTCACCACCATAGTCATAAGCACCATTACCATCATAGTCACTATCACCACCACGAACACCACCATTACCGTCACGATCACTATCACCAACACCATCATCATCACCATCATGCCAACACAACATTGCCATCCTTATAAAACTGCATGGTTAATTTTATTAATAGCAATCCACCACCACCTTACCACTATCACCATTCTTGATTGAAACACGACCAATTATTAGTGTGTAAAGTGTTAATAGTAAACTATAGTGGCTTTACACAAACCCTACACAAATACTCACGATCAAATATAAAAGCAATTTTCCATCTATCTTCAACTTTACCCAACTAAGTAATCCTCTATGACCTTAACTATTATTTTTACTTGTTTCTTTTATATTTTTACTATTTTAATTTTAAACCTATATAATTTTCTTGCTAATCTATATGTTATGATTGTTTTGCAAGGTATAGTTAACCTTTTAAGCAATGTTAAGCTCCAAGGAAAGAAGGATGAGAAGGGAGTGGCTTCTGATTTAGGGTTAAAGAGGCAAACCCTTTCTTTAAAAAAAAAAAAAAATTCACTATCTAGATGTTCTTCATTACATTTAATATTGCTATTACCTATTACATAACTACCTATAACTGCTCTATTACAACTGTTCTGTTACAATTGTTGTATTAACTATTATTTCTACTCACTAGCGTAATTTTGTGATCACACCACTAAAAATATCTCATTTAAACCAGATCTCTATGCATCCCGTTTACTAAATTCATAACAATCCCCTAACTCTACCAACATGACCCCTATTGTTATTGTTATTATCACCATCGAATCATCATTAATGCCAACCACCCTATTACTTCACGCAAGTTCCCTGGTTAGCTAGTTTAGAGGGGCATAGCGGATTGACTATGGTCATAGTTGTACTAGAAGTAGTGAAATGGAATGCTAAGCCTGGTTGAATCGATAGAGGGAGAATTCTCTTATAATAGAAGAGAACTTTGATCCTCGACCTCGAGAAAGAGACCAGGCTCATGACAAAAGGCATAATAGATCGACTCCTCCGACCAATGCTAATGAATCCCCTGCAGAATCAAAACCTTTCTTTTCTATGCTTTCTTCTCTTAAGATATTTATTGATAGTGACAGCTGACAACAATGATTATTAATGTTTCCACACTATATTACTTGTACATAGCCATTATCACCACTATCCATACCTACATACCACTATTATTATTAGACCACCACCATCTTCACCACTTCTATATCACCACTAGAACCACAACACTACCTTATCCTTGCATCAATATCACCACCACCACAACTTTTTACATCATAGCATAACCATTACTAACATTATGATGTTGGCAATGGTGATGGTTTAATAATGGTGGTGGTATGGTAATGATGCATGGTGATAACAATGCCAATTGTGGTGGTTAGATAGTAAGGGCATAACATGGTGGTGTACGGTTGTAATGGTGATGATGTTAGCAATAGTGGCCAAATCAGTAATGATGGTACAAGGTGGGGGAGATGGTAGTAGTTATAATGATGGTATTTTTTTTTAAATCAAATAAGGTCATATTAGTGTCTTTATTATATTTTTAACTAACACAATACATGAAATATTTGAGGATTCTAAACATCCAAGTAATTCTTAGATGGGCTTTTATATGCCTTAACCCAAGTGTAATAAAGAAACAAGATAAAATAGAAAAGATAATTGAAAAATATTGTTTCTTTTTTTGAAATTATGAAGAATCTTAAATTGCCCATTGTACTTTGAAAATACGCAAAAATTGAATCTAGAAAATGTGTCTGTCGTAATAAACTCAAATCGGTATTTTTTTTTTTTTTCATACATAATGAGTCTCATAACTCCTCGTACTCTATTTTAGCCTATTAGAGTTAATCCATATGCAAATTCTAACAATCCTAACAATTCAGAAATCAAATACACACCCCATCCATATTATTAACTTAATGATAAAATATAATAATATGACATAAACAAGTTATTCCATATAGTAATGATTCGTGGAAAGTAAATGATATATACATATATATTATTTAGCAATTTGAGGAAGCTTTCCACGGAGGGTATACATACAGTGTGTGAACACGAATCAACCTATTATCACATCACAAGGATCATTGTCATCACCATTCCATTTCACAGGCGTCGGTAGATGGTTGCGTCCATCGGATGTTTTTTCTGCACGCGTGGGTTTAGGAAACATAAAGTCATCCTTTTAACATACTAAATTAATTCCTTTATCACCTTGCTCGCTGATTGCTCTTAGGTGCGAAATAAGTAAGAGATACTTGTACGTAGTTTCTAATTTACGTGGTCGATGACGATGAGATTAAGTAGTCTTGTTTTGCAATATCGAATGTCGATATAATATGAGAAACAAAGTAGAACATGTTATGACACGAGTGGCCGGCACGTGTCTTGGCCCGTCGCAATTTCTCTTGTTTTAAAATATTATAGTAGCAAATATGCATAGTGAAATTTTGTAGATGACGCATCAAATGGAATAATAAACCATTGGAGAAGCGTCCCTTTGCTTCTAGAGCATAATCAACAATTTGGCGAGTAGGGCAAGTATAAGATGGAATTTAGTGGTAGAAAAAAGATATTGACTATTCCTCTCACAAACCCTATTAAAAGTAAACTATATAAAGAATCACAGATACGTATTTTTATATGTGCATTGTCTAAACTTATTTTTTATCTTTAATATCAAGCATTTACATCTTAACGTTTTCCAAGAGGTGCTTTCAAATTCCTTCTTTTATTATTATTTTTTTTAGGTAAGTTTCATTCACGGTACCTAAACTTTTTCGATTGTAACAGAATTATACTTAAAGAAATTTTATTTACATAAAAAGCACCTAAACTTTTTCAAAATTTAACATAAAGTACATTTGAACAGAAAACATCCATTTTTCCATTTGCTAACTGATATAGCACGTAAAATCAATTAAAATATTTATTTTGTCCATGTTGAAATTTTATTTTTTATTTTACTTTTTACCTTCTCTCTCCTCTCTCTGTCTCTCCGTCTCTCCTCTCCTTCTTCTAAAAAACCAAATTTAAGATTTTCATAAAAATTGATTGGAACTCATGAAAATTTTAATTTTTTCAACAGGAATCAATGATTCAAATTCATCAACTCTTTCTCTCTCTCTCTTCTGCGTCTACCATGAATGTGTGAGGACGACCAGACTTTTACTTCCCATAAATTTCAATGTAAATGAGGTATTGCTTTTTTGTTGATTTTTCAACTTCAAGCTTTCAATATGTGAAATTCTCAAGTGAATCTCTACTATTTATGCTTAAATCAATGTTGTTTGTTTGTTAAAAATTTGATCTTACTTTTTTTAATGAGTTTTTAAGAAAATAGATTTAGGTTTTTTAGACTTTTAATGAACTTGAATCAATTTTTAAGGAAATCTTAGATTTGGGTTCTTAGATTTTTTTTTGGATTTGAATCAAGTTTTTGAAGTCAGGAGGAAGGAGGAGGAGGAGAGAGAGAGAGAGAGAGAGAGAGAGAGAGAGAGAAGAAAGAGAAGGTAAAATGATAAAAAAATTAAAAAATTCCAACATAAACAAAAAAATTAATATTTTAATTAATTTTATGTGTCACATCAGGAAGTAGATGGAAAAATGAATGGAAAAATTTAGATACTTTCTCTATAAAAAAAAAAAATTGTTTAGGTATAATTCTATTACAATCGAAAAAGTTCAAATACTATCAATAAAAATTACCCATTTTTCTTGGATAATTGGAAGTAAAAACCATATAATCTAAGTAAAAAAAAAAAAAAGAAAAGCCAAGAGTTCCTATTACTTTTTTTTAGTTGAACATATTTATTATTATACTTAATGTTCATTTTTGTTTTTCTTTTGTAATTTTTTATTTTTTGTTTTCATGGGTCAAATAATCTTCATATGAGGATCTAAAAGCACTACATTGAAATTTAAATTGTAAATGCTTAATCCTGAAGATTAAAAATAATCACATAAAACGAATATGAAATATCTATATATATATATATATATATATAATGTACCTTATTATTGACTGTCCACCAAGCTTTTTAATTAAGCTGCGAAATTCACATTATAAGGATCAATGTATATTGGATAGAAATATCAAAGCTTATTATAACGCCCTAAACTTAATGCGTTATCAACTCACTACGTGTCCTTACTTAAACACTCTAAATCTCAAATCCTAATTAAACCACAATAATAAACCACAATAAAACCAAACATAACTCCTACATCACACATTAATTATGGTTTCATCATACTCATTAATGTCATTAATGAAAACACCATAGAACTCAGTTGGTATTAAAAACATCATAGGAAATGGTCCCATAATGTAAAAGAACTACAATAAATATTTAAACTTTTGGAGTCTACAACTCTAACTATCTCAAATTTCTATTCATCTAACAATCAGCTCAAAAGTCAGCTCCACTATCATCTACCCCATAATTCATGTAAATATTATAATCGGTTAAATCAAAAACCACCTATTCCAGAAAAGATAAAAGGAATGAACGCAAGGCCCAGTACGCCAAACCACACTTGCATGTGCATGAACAAACAACATATACATTCACATGCAACATAGTAATATATGCAATAGTCACAATTTATTATTTTTTTATTAGCTAGGCAATCAACACAGTTTAAAAACATTTGTAACTAGTCATAAACTCAAAATAACTCATGACTCAATGATTATATATATTGGTGTTAGGTACTCCTCATCACCCTGGGTACTGTACTCGTACTGTTCCTAAACTACTGAAATCCTCTCTATGTGCAACTCCACTCGAAACAACGACACACTTAGATCATCAAGGTGTCATTTCAATAACACTAGTACTCATAAACTACTAGACCCAGTCAAGCACAAGCAACAAACAATTTAAAGTTATATATTATTAAGTTCATTTGCAATTGTAAGCCTATACCCACAAATAAAAACCAAGATAAGGACGTACCTTATACAAAATTTGAAATAGCTAACTCAACAAAACCGAAATGACCCAATCATATATAACAATTACTTACTCATTACTTGATTTTAGGAAAAAAAAACATACTTTTAAGGTTATCTAGCTTCCTAAGCTATCGAGAACTATTACTTCTCTAGGTCTAGATATTCCTTCCTACTTAGCTTTAGGTGTACTTGATATTAACCCAAGGGTTTAGGTGTTTAGGAACATCAAAATGGAGATAAAAACAAGATTACATCTTCCCCTTGTTGATCACACCCGTGATAAAAGGTATGATAGGCTCGGGAGAAAAGAACACACTATTACTCTTATGCCATGATATGGAGGGAGTGATAGCCATCATCCCCTTCATCATGCCCATGATGGGGGTGGTAACAGGCCATATGGCCTTTGTCATGGTAGTGATTGATCAAAACTCATGACTCTAAGCATGGTTATCAAACTCGAGTTTCTACCTAGAATCTCTAAGGGGTCCGTAGAATGGAAACGTAAAATCGAAATGTAGAATTGTAAGATTTTACAATTAATGTAAATTTATTTACAAAAACTATTGATGTACTTACTAAATTAATAAAACTTTAAATAAATTATGAAAATAAAGAATTTAGTATTAAATTAGTTATATACAACCAAAATTTAAGTTTTACCAATCATAATTCACATACTGCCATTAATATATTTAGTGCAATTTTATAATTAAATAATTATTTTTATTTAATGATGATTCATAATCTATAATTATTAAGATGTATTGCAAATCATTTAAATTATCATGCGTGAGTAGCTAGTTTTGTGCAGTAATAAATATTTTCATGTTCACTATATATTTGCACAAAAAAATCATTATATTTATGGCAAATAAATTTATAGATAGAAAATTATTAAAAAGGAAAAAATATAGCATATATATATATTAATTTAATTTTCATTCAAAATATTCAAAATATATCATAGTATATAACCTAAAAGAAAATAACTCTCTGAAAAATACAAAAAAAAATTAAAAAAACTAAAATTAAGTTAAATTAAGATAAATATGAAGAACCAACCCCAAAAACCCTAAATTTAAAAAATTAAATGATTGCATTTTTAAAGTTCAAATGGAAAAAAAAAGTATAAAATTACAATTTTACTATTTTACTACGATTCTACTGCCGATTCTACTCACAATTCCACGATTCTACTTACGAGTTTACTCAAAAAACAATTTTGTTTGCGAGTTGAATCGAAATATCATTATCAACTCATAAAAACATACGAGTAGACTCGCGAGTTTGACAACCATACTCCTAAGGAGACCACAACCAGTGTTATGGCCATGACCCCTATTCGTGGCCCATTTCAATCCAAGACACAAAAAGAAACTCTAAAAACATCCTTTTCTTGATTATAGACCAAACAAAACTCAAAAAACGAAATTGACAATATATAATCACTTTTCTAATCAATATATCTGAAACTAGTCTTCATTTTTATCCTTCCTTTGCAATCAACAATCACAGCCACCAACAAGAAAGCTTAGGGTTTCCTAATCTTTCTCCAAGCACGAATACCTTCAACACTGACAATGAAACTTAGAAAAGATGACCTCTCCGATTATCAAAGGATCGAAAGAAAGCAAACTTACCAAGTTCTTGGGCATGCATTGTTCCTTGAAGTGAAATACTAGCTTGAGTGAGTTTTAGGGTTTGGTTCTTGTAAAACTATCGCAAAGAGATACATTTATTTTAGGTGGGAGGCAAACTGTAATTATTTTATTAAGAGTGACTATTTTACTCTCTGATTCATTGGCAAATGATACTCTCTTGCCCTTATTTATAAATTATTTTATATTACACTTACTGATTATACTTTATGTATAAAAATTTTATTAGACAAAAAAGTTAATGTGAATGCTTGTTTAAACTACTCAACCATATAGCCAACAAACATTCTACCATGGTTGAGTATTAGGTATAAAATCCTTCAAGGATCAATTCTATAGAGTTTGATTCAAAACCAGCTGTTGATTCTCTATATATTTAAAATTTTGATGATAACAAAATGCTCAAAAAACTAACTACTCTATTAGTGTGCAGAATTATATTCAGAACTTTATACAGAATATTGGTGAATTTATTGAACACATATATAAGGTTGAATGATATTAAATCTTATATCTGAACAAGTTTTTATATATGTTAGACAAGAATTGTTACAAGATATGATGATTTCGGATGTTGTTTAGAAAGGAAAAAGGCACACAGAATGTTTCCCTGAAGGATAATTAAAGTATAACACATTTCCAGCAACACAAAACCTTTCACAGAACCTTTTGGAGAAACTCGAAACAACAATTCTGAGTTGAAGTTAGTTTCCAGAAATACAGAAGTTAGTTACTGTTCATCTTCTCAAACAAGATCGACATTTTTAGAAGTTCAATGATTTTGAAGACCTAGCTCCGAGATAATAAGTATATTCGGATAGTATACTTATTCGTTCCACCAAAGTTGGATTATATCCTAGGGGATTTAAACAATTTTCGAATTGGTTATTTTCATCGAAAAGTTTTTTGGAGATAAAAACAGAAGTTACGATTTATGGATTGATTTCAAGACAGAGAAGTTATGTTTTCTGATTTTTCTCAAGATAAAAATAAATTCAAATTGGATATTATAAGAAAATCAAAACAAGAACCACGTTATCTTCAAGAATATAACTGCAAAGATCACGTTGAAGACCGTGATATCAACAACAATTCTCCAGATCTATCTCCAACAAGATCAACGTTATCAGAAGCTCTCAAACAGAAAACAAATGGATTATCTTAAATCACGAAATTCAAGTAGATCTTATCTTACTTCAGCGTATCAAGGATTCAAATTCAAATCTGGAATAGAAGTAAAAAAGAAGAACGAGATTTTCTCTTGAAGATATCAGCAGCGTTTGAAAATAAATTAAAGATAAGAGGTTACAGATTTCCAATCGAAACATTTGGGATATCAATCTTATCTCAAGTGCAAAAAATTCTGAACGTTAGAAGGATAGGGATATATATACGAACAGAGATGAAAGAAGAAAGAAGCACAGAACTTTTCATTGTTCAAGAAAAACAAAAACCGAGCTGCTTGACTTCATTCTTTGACCGAGAAAACTCAGAGTTGAAAAGCACACTTCATTTATTCTTTCCCACGCGTAGGATTGTAGCAAATTTTACGTTATTACAATCGTTGCATTTTATTTTTTTACAAACGAAGCAACTTGTTGTTGGCTTCAAGTGAGTTAGTTCAATTACTAACTTAGACTCTGTAAATCGATTGAAGCTAGTGTATAGCATGAGAATCGAGCAAAGAGATTTGTACAAGCTTGTAATTGATTTTATTGGATATAGTAGAACAAACCCGAAGGATATCGGGGTCCCTGGCTCGGAGCTGGAAGAGTGGACTGACGCACAAGACAGAACCACTATAAATATCTGCCTGATCTTTTATCTTCTCTATTTATATTTCTACAGTTTATTTTATTGCTGTTTAATTGTTCATATTGTTCTCTTAACTTAAAATCAAGGGGATTATTTTTAAAAGACAAAAATTTTAATTTTTTGAAATAATGAATTCAACCACTCTTCTTGATTATTTTCGGGACCAACACCAGCTAAGAAAAAAGAATAATTAAATTTGTCCCTCCCAGTATCGCTAGTGGTCAGATAAAATGGACTTAACTACTGGATCGACAACTATTTCTAAAGGAACAGGCGAGTCTTTATTAATATCTTTGTAAAGTTAAAGGAAAACATAAAATCACACCATACTTAATTGGTTTAAATTTCTTCTATATTAAATAATCATGCATCTAAAGTATCATATTATTAGAGCATGAGCACTTGAGTTTAAACCTTTATATGCTCGTCTCATCTTTATTAATTAACCGATTCATTTGAAAGGTTTTAATCATAATTTCAACCAAAACATATTTATCAAAAAAAATCACACTAAATTTAATAAGTTTAAACTTTTAGATCGTGTTTTTATAATTATTATACTCAAATAAAAAATAGCTTAAACTTGTTGAACGACGAACATGAGTGGACATATTCATTAAGCCACTGTGGTATCCTAATAGTTCTTGCTGCACGACGAACATGAGGTAAGGAAGAAAGGCAACACGTCTGTAGGAGAAGTAAGAGATTGGACTCTGGGGCCTAATCTGAAACAGAAACACCAAAATCAAGGGAAACTGCAGGTATACTATGAACAGCCTTGAAAATAGAAGGAGGTTGTGTATGATTAGAATCAAATAAAAGATATTTGATTCTCAACCTTCGTGTTCTCAATTCCTTTCTTCAATTTTCAGTTTACAGACCCTAGATAGAAATCTCACACTCTGGTTCTCCAATTGAGATTCACAATTACATTTACTCGTTTTAATTCCTACATAACATAAAGTGATCCTATGAGTATGATATTCATAAAATACATAAACTTTATGACAAACCCGTATCATCTATTATATCATAATTGTCCCTTTATTATTCATGATATCCAATCAAGAAACATCGTGATGCTATAATCACTTCATGTTATAAAACTTATGAAACAATGACAAAGAGGTTTCACAAGTTTTCTTATTAGAGAACTTTTTGAGTGTATTAACTTTCGGAGAAATTGATAAGTCTTTCGGAAACACCTACAAAAGAAAAGTATGATTTCAAAAGGGGCGCTATATAGTAAGAGGTATTTTTAGTACTTTTTCTTTTTTTTTTTTTTTTTGAAAACAAGAAATTTAAAAAAAATTATAAATTCCTTGTAAACAATTTAGAAGTCAGAAATCAAGAAGATAAAATGTTGCTTTATTCTGTCACAATGATAATTTTCACCACAAACATTCTTTTCTACGTATACGACGCTTATCACATTTCACAATTTCTGTAACTTTTTAGATTATTTTTTGGTGGGCATAAATCAAGATTCGTGGTAATTTTCGATCCAAATCTGTAGTAATTTATTGATAATGATGAATTTAATAGTTAAATAATCCAAATTTTTAAAAAGAATCACAGAATTATTAAAATTTCTTCAAAAGATCCAAATTTATTGGTATTATTTTCATAAATCCAAATTCAATAATAGTTTTCCATTTTTTTAGATAAATTTTTTGGTGGGGCATAAATCAAAATTCGTGGTAATTTTGAATAAAAAAACATTTCTCTGTTTTTTTTTATATTTTGCAAAATCCAAATTTGTAGTGATTTATTAATAATGATGAATTTAATAGTTTTATAAATCCAAAATTTTTAAATAGAATCACAGAATTATTAAGAATTTCTTCAAAAGATCCAAATTTACTGGTATTATTTTCATAAATCCAAATTCAATAACAGTTCTCTCAAAAAAATTCAATTTTATAATTAATTTTTTCAATATCAAATTTTGCATTATTTTTATACAATTAAAAACAAAAATTAATTTTCTAAAAAAGGAATGTATTAATATTAGAATTTAATAATAATGGAAAATCCTTGAATTTATAATAAGTTTTTAAGAATGAATTTCATAATAAAATCTAAAAAAATTAAATTTTATTAATTTTTTTCTCAAAATATAAATTTAATTATTATCTTATCAAAAGTATGGTTTTGATAATATTTTTATAAAAATATTGATAATAATAATTTTTTAAAACTTGAATTTATTGATTTTGTTTTAAATGTACTAATTTTAGAAACATTTAAGTTTCAACAAAATAACGGGATGTTTTTGATGAAAAAATTGAAAATATTATAAATATTTAGTTTTTAGTAAAGGTAGCAAAGCATAATTAATTATTCATTCTATATTTTATATAGAATACATGGAAGACAATTACTCCCTTTAGGTTTTGGGATATTAAATGGTTATGAAGTAGTATGAAACCTAAGAAATTTTAACAAACGGAACGCCTCACACCAATATATCGTCCACTTTAACATAACACGCTACGTGATTTTGATGTTGATATCAACTAGTTCCTAGCATTCACATTGCATAGATAAATATTTATAGTTTATAAATAAATGCAAACAACTAATTGATAATTATTAGAAATTTTAAAAAGAAAATATTTTTAAAATGGTTAAAATAAAAGGTACAGCAATTAAAATAAAAAAGTACGATATACTTGCTTATGAACTACAACAACTATTAACAATTTTTAAAGAGGCGATTGACACCAAAAGGTACAATAGTTAACTATTAGATATATTACCCACTAAAAAGAAAAAAAAACTATTAAAGATATTCAAATAGATGACACTTGAAATAAAAAAAAAAAGGTATAATAATTAGAATGAAAAGGTATAACATTAGTAAATTAGAATGAATAAAAAATAATATCTATCATAATATATAATTTCGAAAGCTTTTTCCATAGCGTTTTTCAATTTTTCACTATCATGTCACAAAATAAAGATCTTTTCAAACATATGTGGGTGATTTTTCAACCAAAAGACATAGCAACTTTTTTAGAAAATATTCCAATAAATGCAATTGAAATTTCCAACTGTTACAATTGGACGCTTAATAAAAATCTATTTTTCTTACTTTCTTTTCTTTTTGTCCCCAAAAATATCTTGGTGACTTTTTAACCAAAAGACATATCAATTTTTCCAAAAATTCATATATATATATATATATATTCATAGTAGTTTTCCCATTTTATTCTATGGTTGTATAACATTTCCCATTAGATGCCATCAAAATGTCCAACAGTTACAATTAGATGCTTAATAAAAGTTCTATTTTTCTTACTTTCTTTACCTTTTGTCGTTCGAACATATCTGGGTGACCTTTCAATGAAAAGACATCAATTTTTCGAAAAATCCAATATCTATACTCATAGTAGTTTTTGGATTATATTCTATAGTTTTCTAATATTTTCAAATGTATGCAATTAAAATCTCCAGCGGTCAACAATGAAAGGTCAATTTCTCTTGCTTTTTTTTTTTTTAACTTTTTGTCCCCCTTTTTATTTCCCTTTCCCTCTTATCTTTAGTTTTTAACTACCTATCTATTAAAGGCACCATATTGACTATGGGGTTACAATTGCTGCATAGATCATGTTGAATTATAAATAAAAAAAAAATTATTTATCCTTCACATTTATACACTTTTATTATTTGTTGACAAAGAAAGTGTTTTGGAGAAAGAAAAAAGAAAAGTGTCACTAAACCACAATAATTGTAAAAATATTTTATCTTTTTTTTTTTTTATAAGATCACGAAGCAACAATCTATAGAGCATTTAATTCTTTGTTGTTTTTTTAATATTGTCATCACATAACAACCATCTTTCATTTTGAAGCATTAAATTCTTTGTTTCATCTTCACAATGGTTGTCATAGTCATGCACTACCAATATCAGTTCGTTGGATCATAAATTTCTCAATAGACCATTTTCTAATAGTCTTTTTTTTTTTTTTTTTTTGCATTTCTAATAGTTATTAAAGTGATGTGATATGAGAAAATGTAAAAAAAAAAATTATAGAACATTATTTATGATAGTTTACAAATAAATTCATTTTTTCCATCTTATGGAAATGCTTCTAAAATTGAAAATAGTATTAAAAGAATATCTATTAGAAATATACTGGCTATATGGTATAAACACTAGGTAATGTTTTTTTTTTTTTCTTTTTTAATTGGCTATTCCGATGGGAATTAGTTGTACTTTAAATAAGAATACTAAATACTTGATTTTAGAGTAGAATTATTTATCCTTTCTAATTGGCTTTTGTTTAAGTGTTCAACTCAATAATTTTTTTTTCTAAAAAATAAAGAATAAAAATATCTCAAGCTGTAAACATACATTTCATAATTCTTAACCACTATGAGGTGATGTAAATTAATAAATTTAAATTATTCTTTCTCATATTATTAGTATAATATTTCTCATATAATATTTTTTTAATTCATTTGTTTCTATACAATGTTTGTATTAACTATGATATAATTATATTATAGTATATAATTTTGAAATCCTTTATGCTACCTCTTTTAGATAACTTTTACATCATTGGTGCTTTATAAAAATTCAAGATTAATTTTATTATTATGGTATGCTTTCATCGAACATGTATTAATATTTAGATAATTATTATTTTCATCAATGCAATTTTTAAATAAACTGCATATAAGGTACAATGGTTAAAATGAAAAAAGTATAATATATTTGTTAGTGAACTTCAATAATTATTAAAAATTTTAAAGAGGTAGTTGAAATAAAAAAGTATAATGGTTAACTATTAGAAATTTTCAAACAGGTTACACTTGAGATAAAATGGTAATAACTAGAATGAAAATGTATAATTATAGAAAATTAGAACGAAAAGGTACAATGATAAAAAAGTATATGATAAAATCAAACATATAATTCAATTTTGAATAAGAAATTAACAATATAAATATATCACTAAAACAAAAAATAAGACAAAAAAGGTACAATAGTAAGATTTTTTTTGCCATAGTCAATAGTAAGATTGAAAAGGTACTATATTAACAAAGATAATAAAATCTCACACTATATATGGATTTATTTTTGTGAATACAACACTAAAAAAATATTAATTTTTTTAAAAGATTTCCATAATGAACACGTTAACATGTAAGTAGATAAATTAATTATAATATTGTATGTATGTATGTTATTATTTCATTATAATTATGTGTTGGCATTATATCTAATCCTTTAAATTATATTATATATTAATTATGTTATATATTATATCTAATATTATGTGGGAAAAGCTGTAATATTTTAATTTGTGTAAATGTAATATTATATGCTAAAGAGTTATGTCATTTAATACCACATTAGGCAAACATTAAAACTCTTTTATGTAAAACTTAAAGTCACTATTCCTTTAACCACTATAAAAAATTAAATAAAAGTAATGAACTACAAATAATAAAAAGGCGAAAGTAATAACATAAAACAAAATGAGTGATTAAATAATATTATTTATAATAATATACAAATATCATAATATGTTGAAGATGTATAAAAGTAATATATATATATATATATCATGATTAATATAACACAATTACTATTATATATTTTTATATAATATATATATCAATATTTCATATGCCAATTTTTTAATGAAATAATATGTCATTTAAAAATTATTGTCCAAACATCATGATTCAAGATTGTGTTATATTACATCAATTATATAGAAGAAACACTATTTCAAAAATTACACCCATATCAAAAGACATGTCTTTTTAACAATCAACATAATGTCTTTTGAAATTGCTTGAAAAGATGGGTACAATTAGTTTAAGCAATTATAAACAATTTAAAAGATGGTTCCTATGGTGATAGATATCAAGAGTTTTGTACACAAATTTCATTTGTCTTGTATACTAAAATGATATTAAAATAGATATTATAAAAACTTAAAGAGTGTATAGATAATTTGATCTAAGAGGGGGTTATTTGATAATATTATGTCATTTACAAAACATATAATAAAAGTGAGAATTTAAAATTGTAATACTTTTTTGTACAATTATTACGGGATTTAGAGTAATGAATAAAAAAACAATGTTGCCATGAAGATTTCACATGAAAAACATATATAAGTGGGAAAAAAATAAAATGTGTTAAAAATTGAAGTTTTAAAAATGTACATCTCTCTCTATATATATAAATGTGTGTGTGTGTGTGTGTGTGCGTGTGCGTGTGCGTGTGTGTGTGCGGTGCGTGTGTGTGCGTGTGCGTGTGTGTGTGTGTTTATATATAAAGTTAAATTTGAAATCGAATTAACTTATTAAGACCACCGATATTATAGACAGATAATGTATAACAATGATCTTAATTTTATCTCTTTAAAAGAAAATTAGAGAGAGAGAAAGAGTTGAAAGAAATGAATAAAATAAAAAGAGCAAGATTTTTAATATATAAAAGGATTTTTTTTAATATAAAGATGGTATTGTTATTATGCATGTCTCTTTTAGAAGAATATAAACAAAATGAAAATTCAGTAGATGAAATTGCAAAATGAACATACCATTGGTGAACAAACCATCGGAATAGAGAGTGCATTGTGAAAGACAAAAAGAGAAACAAATATTAATATGGAGAGAGAGATGTAGAAATAGAATTAAAGAAAATGTGAGAAAGTAAAAAAATATGAAAGAAATTGAGTAAAGGGAGAAGTGAAAGAATAAGAAAAGATAAATAAAGATAGAAGTAAAATGATAAATAAATATATAAATAGTAAATTAATGAGTAGTTGTATATGTTGGAAAATACTGAAATGTCATAATGCTAAGGTTTTGGAAATTATATATTATAAATAGATTTCTTCCCATATAGTATCCCAATAATTTTGAAAAATAGTTCAAAAGCTACAAAAAGTAAGTGAAATAATGAGTACTTCTGGGGTAGGATTCCAAGGTAAACGTTTTGACGATCTCAAGTTTAGAAGACTTTAAGATAATAACCTTCAGAGTATTATACTAAAGATCTCCAAAGATGTGAATATAAGAGTCAAAAAGACATTATACTAATAAATATATATAAACATAGTTTTCAAAACGAGTTTATGATTTTATATTTTTTTTCTTAATAAAAATGAATGCAAAATTATTACGGTGTAGACTTCAAGTAGAATTATGAATTTATATGTAAGATTCAACAAGTGTATGATTTTGCCAGTTTTATACAGTTTTATATAATTATAGCATTATGGTATTTCTTCCATGTGAGAAAACGGAACAAACAATGTTAAATATCCACACAAAAATAGTGTTAAATACTCATACATAGTTTGATTGAGTATTAAATTGATCACTTTAAAATTTAAGTATTTGACAAAAAAATTAAGTATTAAATTGAATTATCATACAAAGTTAGGGTACTAAATATGGCATTTTCTCTTTTTTTTTAACAATGACATTTACCCTAAAATAAAGAAAAAGAAGATAGAAGAAGATAGAAAAAGGATATAAAAATGAATATTTTGAACATGAAATAAAAAAAAAGGAGATAAGAACGAATATTTTAAACAAGACATAAAGGATTGATAAGTTTGACAAAGAATAGTTTCAACAAAAAACAATTTTAGATCCAGACATAAAGGAAACACAGGAGTCACTATAGCAACACCGGGGGTGGGGTAGGTGTGTGTACTGTAGCACATTTTACGATTTTAATATGCTCTAAAAAGTCTATAAAAGGAGAGCAGGTCTTCAATTTAGATATTGAGTCCTACAGTGAGAGTATGCATAATATCAGCATTGTAACATGCTTCCATCAATAATATTTGTAAGTTTTGTTAAGTCTTCAATCTTCACTAATTTATTTATAAGGTATAAAATAATCATGCTCTAAAACCTTATGAGGTTCTTTATCTCATAGATCAAGATTTTATAGAATGGATGAATCTTAAGACACTATAAGTTGTAGGTATTGAAGATATTCTAAGAGCCTATATCAAAAGGGTCGGCCTAAAAATTCAAGAAATGGCTATTGAGGCATGCAAGTCATAGTAAGCCTATGGATTATGGCATGGACATGAGATATATTCTTTTAGAACATCTTGACTATCTATTAATTACCATAGTCTTGAGCATTCATCCTTGCCATGAGGCTTTCTTCCATAGCATAAAGATCCATAATTTTGGTATCAGAACCATATTATCTTTATACCTTAAGCATCTCATACTCGATCTTCTATTTCTATTTGCATGTGCTTAATTTTATTTTGGTTATCATTCTACACCTTCGTAATTCTCTTAGTATGATTGTCCAGCTTATATTTTATGAAACCTATGCTTACATATATGTTATAGAATAGACATATTCTGTTGAGGAAATCTTAGATAATATTTTTTATTATGAATGATTTTTATAAATACATATTATGTTATTTATAAAGGAATATCAAAGGACAAAAACAAGAAATAATAAGAAGCTGAGAAGAGTTATTCAAAGAACACAAGACATCATTGAACAATTTGAAAAACTCTTAAAGGTTACATTATGAGGATCCAAATGCAAGGTCAAATATATATAGACATCTTCACCATGATTATTTGTTTATAAAAGGATTAAAGGGAAAATACATGTTTGTGAAAGTAATATTATAAGATTTGTAAGGTAATATGGCTTTGAGTTTTGTTCTTATATGGCATATTTTATAATTGGAATCACAGCTGAGTCATGTATGTATTAGTACATATTATTGATTAATCCTAGAGAACATCTAAGAAGGAATAATGATTACAAAGATATATAGATTATGACTCATAGGTATATGGTTTATTAGAAGATATAGCAAAACAGTTTAGAGATGCAGGAGGTTCTTAGAACATATAATAGAAGACTTGGAGAGATTAGAAAATGAGAAAAGAGAAATGGAAGAACAAGTGAGGAGTAATAGGAATCCAAACAGACACAAAAATTCCTTAACATATAAACTTAGGCTTATAACAGATATAATGTTTATAAGAAACAAAGAAATGAATAGATATGAAGAACTGATATATATTGAAGGACTAATAAAAAGTATGATAGGGTAAGTAATAAACAGGAATTATGACCACAAGTTCTTTGAGTTTCTATCTATAGTAGTTAAATTAAAATTTTTACACATAAAGAAAATAGAAGAGTATGTTTATACTTTAAAGCTAGAAATAGAAGTCGATTTAAAGGATCTTAGTGAAGCAAAGAAGAAAGAAAATAAGAGGATTAATGGCGAAAGAAAGCTTTCACAAATGTATGAAACATTGCTTTGAAAAATACTTAAAAGATTTAAAAAATAAAGAAAGCATGAATAGTGTAATCTCCTAGATTTTTATGATGTCGTATATGCTTAAACCCTAAACCAGTAGCTAACCGAAAACCCTAAAGTCAACAAATCTATATCAAACCCTCGTAGATTTAGATCCGACAATCCTACGCTCTTAACCTCTAAACAACGAAATTGAAATAATTATGAAAAATAGTTCATAATAATATAAGGAAGCTTAAAAATATCAGATTTGATAATTTTTAGTGTCTTTCGATCCAAACGGGATCAGTTTTTAAAAACCGTGCCTTGGTACACTCGACCGCAAAAATATTCCGACAATACCAATAAACTCATAAAAATATAAGGATTTCAAAAATATCAGATTTATAATTTTTCAGTATCTAAAAATATCATATATAGTTTAATTATGCGTATTTTTTTTACTACCAATATTAATTTTTCTTATCTACTATTTATAACTATTCTACACTATTCACCTATTTCTACTTTTTCTACACTTTTTCTTACACTCTACATACATATTCTCTACTTTTTACATTTCCCATATATCTTCATTCACATCATACCTTATCATTTATTACTTTTAATTAACAAAAATACAAAATAAATCACGCCCACTCTCTCTCCTCCCCTTTCAATCACGTCGACAATGCTTCAACACACATACATTTTTTTTTCTTTTTCAAATTATTTAATCATAAATTTTCACTCCTCAAAACTCTACAAATACTCCATATCCATCTATTTCTTTCACACACTCACTTACCTTAACAAAACTCTCTCAAATTCACTCCACCAAATCCTCTCTCCCAAAATCCTCTTTCACTTTTCTTTATTACCCATTTCTTGCATACTTTCTACACCCACAAACTATCCAAAACCTCTCTTACATTACCACTTTCATATTCCCACTTTAGGTAAATATTCTTACCTATATTTTCTTCCATTTATTTTTCATGTCATGTAACTGTTAACGTTGTAGCCTACGGGTCGATTGCGTGGATCTCTTTCGGTTGACGCGCGGATCTTATTCGGGTTATTTGACCCGAACATATAACATTCTCCACTGATCTCTCTCTCTCTCCTAACACTGATTTTCCAGATACGTTCTCTCTATTCTCTCTTTTACCCTAATTCTCTCTGTGTTTTCTCTCTTTTAGAAACCCTAATTTCTAAAGTGTTTGTTTGTATGATATTGCAGGTAACAAGATGATGAATGTTTCAGAGACTATTCGAGCTAGTCTCAGGCTCTTAACACTCGTGTTTACTTCAAAGCAGGGGTAAAAACCCTTTTCTGCTAGAACTTGTATTTATATCCTCTGTAGTCCCTATCTGTTTACATGCATGTATGATATTTGTTACAAAATAACTGTTGTAAACTATTTCCTACTGAATACATCCTGTATACAACTGTACCTATACAATCATTTACTATTTTAGCCCTATGGCTATATTGTTTACTGTGGAACATAGTCTTTTAGCCAAGCTGGCTGTTTCCTTTGTCTCGTGTTGTAACAAGTTGCTCCCCTTCTGGAAAAAAAAAACCTTGTCGTCAAGGTTAAAATCTGGATAAAGCTATACAAAGTATTCCAATCTTCCACGATGTGTCCTTGGCAATAACCCATGCCACTGGACCAAAACTTGCTTTATCGGCCGAGTATTCCACACAGTGACCCTGGAATTTAAAATAACCAACGGCTTAATCAAAGGCTGATTATTGATAGCCTCTGGTGGTAATTCCAAAGAAACTTCAGAAGTACCCCTTGCTTTCTTCAGTAAAGAAACATGAAATACATCATGAATCTTAGAATTCGAGGGTAATCGCAGTTGATAGGCACAAGAACCAATCCTTTTGAGAACTTCAAAAGGACCATAAAACCTCTTGGACAATTTATGAGTCTTATCCAAGGAAACTGAAATTTGCCTATGAGGCTGCAATTTCACATAAACCAAATCACCCACTTGAAGCACCATATCTGTTCTAGCCTGATCTGCATAAAATTTCATCCTCTCCTGTGCCTTGACTAAATTAGATTTCAATTTAGTCAAAAGCTCATCGCGAGATAATAACTCCTGATCTATTGCATCCAATTTGGAAGCACCTCTCATATAAGCTGCAATAGTAGGGGGATGTCTACCATAAACCACCTGAAAAGGTGTAATACCAGCTCCTTCATGAAATGATGTGTTGTAAGCATACTCAGCCCAAGGTAGCAAAGAAACCCATTTCGTAGGACAATCCATTGTGTAACAACGTAAATATTGCTGTAATGTCCTGTTCATAACCTCAGTCTGACCATCACTTTGAGGGTGATAGGCACTACTGGTTAACAATTTTGTTCCACTCAAAGAGAACAGATCCTTCCAAAAACGGCTCATAAAAATGGCATCCCGATCTGAAACAATAGAGCGAGGAAAACCATGCAATTTAATCACCATATGTACAAATAGAGCAGCCACCTTAGAAGCAGTGTAGTGAGTATCCAAAGCTCCTAAATGACAATATTTAGAGAGCCTATCCACTACCACTAATATCACTGTAAACCCTTGAGATTTGGGAAGTGAAGTAACAAAATCCATGCTTACGTCTTCCCAAATTCGTTCTGGAATTGAGAGGATGAAGTAACCCAGCAGGATGTCTGGTGGAATATTTGACTTGTTGACAAATGACACAAGTTCTAACAAATTGTTCCACCATAACTCTCATACCCTCCAAAAAAATTCTGAAGACAATCGTCTGAAAGTCTTCAAACAACCAAAATGCCCTGAGGAAGGGGAAACATGAAACTCTGACATCAAATGAGGAATGAGAGTAGACTGAGGCACCAAAAAAATGCGAGAATCATAATATAACAATCCATTCCTCCATGTCAAGTTATATCTGATTGGCTTCCCTTCCTTCATGGCAGAAATTATTTCACAAAAAGCTGGCAGATGTTGATACTCAGCCTTCAAAGTGTGAAAGATAGAAAATGTTGGCCCTGACCAAGCCAAATAAGTCCCATCCTCAGAAAATTGTCTCGACAGAGCATCAGCTACTTTATTTTCCACTCCTGCTTTATACAAAATAGTATAATCATAGCCCATTAATTTGGACAAATATTTTTGTTGCTCCGGAGTCTGAATGACCTGTGTTAAAATCTCCTTAAGACTACAATGATCAGTCTTAATGATAAAATGAGATCCTAGCACATACTGCCTCCACTTCCTCACAGCTGCCACAATAGCATACAGTTCTCGAACATAGGCTGAAGCCTTCCTTAAATGGACTGGCATCTTTTTACTAAAAAATGCAACAGGATGATCTTGTTGCAACAATACAGCACCCACTCCCATTCCCGAAGCATCAGTTTCAATTACAAAAGTCTCCTTAAAATTTGGCAAAGCCAAAATAGGAGCTGAAACCAAAGCTCTTTTAAGTGACTCAAAAGCTGTCAAAGCAGAATCAGTCCAATGAAAAGCATCTTTTTGTAATAAATCCGTCAAAGGACTTGCAATAGTAGCATATCCTTTGATAAACCTTCGATAATAGCCAGATAATCCCAGAAAAGCCCGAAGTTGCTTGACCGAAGTTGGAATAGGCCAATTAGTAACAGCTTCTACCTTCTTAGCTTCAGGCTGTACTCCTTGAGAAGACACAATATGTCCTAAGTATTCTATTGAAGACTCTCCAAATTGACATTTGGAGTGTTTCAAATAAAAAGAATGCTCTAACAGGACTTGAAGCACCTGACCCAAATGATCAATGTGATCAGACATATTTCTACTATATACTAATATGTCATCAAAAAACACAATAACAAATTGGCGAAGAAAGGACCTGAAAATTTTGTTCATAATGCTCTGAAAAGTAGCAGGGGCATTGCTGAGTCCAAATGGCATTACAAGGAATTCATAATGCCCCTCATGTGTCCTGAATGCTGTCTTCTCAATATCACGAGGATGCATTCTGATCTGATGGTATCCAACCCTCAAATCCAACTTGGAAAAAACAGAAGCACCATATAACTCATCCAATAGCTCATCAATGGTAGGAATGTGAAACTGATCCTTAATAGTAACATGATTCAAAGCACGATAATCGATGCAAAATCTCCATGTGCCATCTTTTTTCTTCACCAATAATACTGGAGAAGAATAAGGACTAGTACTATGCTGAATAATACCCTGTTGAAGCATCTCTGTAACCTGTTTCTCAATTTCCGTCTTCTGAAAATGAGGATATCTGTAAGCTTTAACATTAACAGGACCCTTTCCGCTCTCAATATGGATCTGATGTTGAATATCTCGAAGGGGTGGCAATGATGAAGGTGCTTCAAACACCTGAGAGAATCTGCCCAACAAGATGTCCAAATCTTGATTGTTGGTGGTAGTCTCATATGTGTTATCAACAACCTCCTGAGCCAAAAATTGAAAACAAGATACCACTTCATCACGTTTCATTAATCTATGAAACTGATGATGAGATATCTGAGTCACAAGTTCCTTTTGCCCCTGTAGTGTCACTAACACACCTTGATGCATAAATTGCATAGTCAACTGACTATAATCAATTGTTACTGGTCCCAAAGACTGTAACCACTGAACCCCCAAAACCATTTCAGCACCTTGAATAGGTAATACAAAAAAATCATCAGAAAAGCACAACCCTTGTATGTGAAAATCAACATCCTGACATTTTCCTTGACTAAGCATCTTAGTACCATCCCCAATCAAAACATTAAATTGAGGAGAAGATGCCACAGACAACCCCAAATGTCGAACCACTCTACTTTGCACAAAATTGTGCGTACTTCCAGAATCCACCAATATTGTCACAGCCTTATGATTAATAATTCCCTGGAAACGAATAGTAGGAGAGATTATTACCTGACAAAGCATGATAACTGATAGTACAGTCATCAATAGGAACATCTGTATGTTCTAAAGGCAACTCCTCATTGACTATGGAATCCATGCTCTAATCCATCCCCATCCTCATCTGTAACTAACAGAAGAAATTTAGCCTTACATTTGTGATTGCTATGAAACTTTTCATCACAATTGTAACATAGACCCTGTTCCCTCCGAGCATTCATTTCAGCATGAGTCAACTTTTTAAAATGAATAGTGGGTTTAGATGATGATGAAGGTTGAGACTGATTAAAACTCTGATTAGTAACAGCTGATTTAGCAAATTGCAAAGAATTTGACCCTCCAGACACAAATTTCTGAACCGAATTTGGTTTTGGAGTAAAAACAGTATCAGCAAATTTAGACTCATTTTTGCCAACCAAATAGCATGAGTAATTGATGACGGTCTAGCAATCTGCACCTCTCGTCTAATATTCGGTTTTAATCCAGAAAAAAAACAACTCAAAAGAAAACCATCTGATAAACCCACAGTACGAGTAGAAAGACTCTCAAACTCGGATTGATAATCATCCACAGAATCTTTCTGAACCAACTTAGCCAAAATTCCTTGTACATCATCATATTCGGAAGGACCAAATCTAGTTTCCAAAGATTTAAGGAATTGAGACCAATTGGAAATCTGATGATTTTGTTCCATCCATTGATACCATTTCAAAGCCTTTCCTTCCAAAGCAAAAGAGGCTATAACTAACCTCTGATCCTCAGGAACATGATGGAAATTGAAAAATTTTTGAGTCTTAAAAATCCAACCCAAAGGATCATCACCATCAAATTTCGGAATTTCTAATTTTAAGCCTTTCAACATATTATCAATTAAAGAACTATCCACAGCAGTACCATTAACAGGAGCAGTAGAGTCCATAGCATGAGATTTATCAACAGAGTCCATTTTAGAATGTAAAGATTGCAACGATGTGGATAAAGATTGCATATTTTCATGCATTTGAGCATTGGTCATGAATTGTTCTTGAAACTTATCTTGCATCACTTTGACTGATTCGGCAATGGAATAAACCAAAGATTGCAACTTGGCAATCTCTTCTTCGATCTAGTACCATATGAATCACGAACGAGAGCACCAATTGTTAACGTTGTAGCCTACGGGTCGGTTGCGGATCTCTTTCGGTTGACGCGCGGATCTTATTCGGGTTATTTGACCCGAACATATAACATTCTCTACTATCTCTCTCTCTCTCCTAACGCTGAATTTTCCAGATACGTTCTCTCTATTCTCTCTTTTACCCTAATTCTCTCTGTGTTTTCTCTCTTTTAGAAACCCTAATTTCTAAAGTGTTTGTTTGTATGATATTGCAGTAACAAGATTATGAATGTTTCAGAGACTATTCGAGCTAGTCTCAGGCTCTAACACTCGTGTTTACTTCAAAGCAGGGGTAAAAACCCTTTTCTGCTAGAACTTGTATTTATATCCTCTGTAGTCCTATCTGTTTACATGCATGTATGATATTTGTTACAAAAAAATGTTTGTAACTATTTCCTACTGAATACATCCTGTATACAACTGTACCTATACAATCATTTACTATTTTAGCCCTATGGCTATATTGTTTACTGAGGAACATAGTCTTTTAGCCAAGCTGGCTGTTTCCTTTGTCTCGTGTTTGTAACAGTAACTTAGCATGACTATGGTGTTGTTTCTCAAAAACTCATATGAGTTGTAGAACGAACAACATGTTTATGCTTTATTCTTGCACATGTTAAGTGAAACACCCCAAACCTTCACATAGATTAGAAATTGAGTTTAGATAGGTTAAATGAATCAAATGAATTATAGGAAATAATTAGACAAGTTGACATAATTAGATTAGTAATTAATTAAGTTGAAATTTGAGATTTCAATTCATAAATCTCTAAATATGTTGTTTAAAATGTTTAGACGATTTCTAAACTTTTGAATCTTAGCCTGAACACTAATTCCTAAATCTTTATAAAATTTGAGTTCATTTGCTTGTATAAAAATATCAATTCTTAAACTCGAGCTCAAATTAAATATCTTTTTATCTAAATTAAATTCCTAAATTAAGTTCTTATTATAAGTTCTTAATTTTTGACTTATCGGTTCTAAAATTATCTTTTAAATATTTCTAGAACTATAGATATTGATCTGATAGTTCTAAATCTAGTACCCTATTTTGAAAATACATTTATATTTATCCTTTCTCTTTATTTTTTTCATTTTTCCTCCCTACCCTCTTCTCCATTTCCTTTCTTTCTTTCTTTCTTTCTTTCTTCCATTCTCTTTCCTTTGATCTCTCCCTCTCAATCGCAAATCCTAGACAAGATCAAGAAGAGAAATTAAAGCTAAGGAAGAAGATAGGAAATAAGAATCAAGCTAAAAGTGTAGAAAGAAGTTCATTTATGCATGTGTCTCAAAAGCTAAGTTTTCTATATTGAATTATCTTTGTTTTAATTGTTATTTACAAGCTTATAATTGATATAGAAATGTCATAAATGGTTGAGAGTGCTATTTATTTATGTATTTATTGATATATGCTTGTTATAGGTTGGATTGTGAAGGAGGAAGAAGATGAATAGTAGTTTGGGGTTTGAAGAATGGGGTTGTTTAATGTGTTGATTGAAGTGTTTAATGTGATACTAGTAAAGAGCATACATGTTTGATGATGTTAAATTCATATATCAAGTGGTAGGAAGCTTAGTAGATGATTTGAAAAAGTTTTGATAAGAGCAAAAAAAAAACCATATTTTGCAAAGCTGTTATGTCATCAATGCATCTCCTGAAGCTTCTATGCTGCCGGCTTTGAGCCGATGTTGAAGTGATCAGAAGGCATTTTCTTAACGCTACCTTCAACGCTGCCGGCGTTGACCCTCTACGCTACCGGCGTTGACCCTCTACGCTACCGGCGTTGACCCTCTACGCTACCAGCGTTGAGCTTTACACTACCAGTGTATAAGTGCCAGCATTCGTTTTACAATGTTACCCTGTTTCGTAGCTTCATTGTATTTTGACCATAAATTTTTCATACGACCTCTGATTGAAGTTATTCAAGTTTTTATAAAAATCTTAAAAAGAGATCTACAACTTTCATGTTTTGAGTTTTTACAAATTCGAAACGTATCGATGCTTAAATTTTAGTTCTTTCCAGCTATTATGTTTTTCAAACTAAGTTAAAAATTTATGCTTTGCATGTTAAATGTGTTTTGCGTAGGAAATGGATCTGTTTGGACTAAATGAGATAGATTAATGATATTTGATGTGTAATTATGATTGAAGGATATAATGAAGCATGATTTCAGTATATTTGTTGATTCAGCAAATAATTGAATTTCCATGAGTATTAAACTAAAAGTATTTATGGTTGCATATATGATTTCCATTGCTTTTTTATGAACCTGTGACAACTTAGTGAAATTAATGATCTTGGTAAGTATATAAATGATGATTATGTTTTTTATATGAATTTTTATTTGAATTTCCTTGATGCGAAGTTAAGATTTAGTATGTTTTAAGTTTGTGTTTTTCTTCACTTGTTTTCCTTATTTATTATTTGTTCTATGATAGCTATTTATTTAATGAATTGGTTAAGCATTGTAAATGTTAAGTTAAGCTTATGTTATGAATTATTTTTGAATTTAGGAGTGTTGTGCTTACTGTTTAAAGCTAGGTATATTGTATGCATGATTTGAAGTTATAGGTGATGATTTTATAAGTTAATATGATATTGTTAGATGAATACTTATTAAGTTATACCTTTATGTAAGTTATCTTTGAAATCCTTAAATGTTGAATTTAAAAGTTAGTTATGCTTAAGTGTTATTCCAAGTATAAAATGTTGAATTGATTTAAATGGTTTGAAAGTATATGCCGTGTTGATGCCTTGTCAATAAGAGACCATAAATAAAGTGAAAAGAAAATACTTTGATAGACAAGGAGAAATGTCCATATTTGATGGAGCGATATACGCAGCCATATTGGGGTTCCAATTAGTGTCCAATCAAATAAGGTTTAATAAAATGGTTTGAGATGAATGGATAAATAGCTTAAGTTCTTTATGAGTTGATGAAGTAGATGTTAGTTTAAGTTCTTATAAGTGGTTAAATAGTTTAGGTTCTTATAGAGTTCTTTCTTGAATCAATGGTAGATATGAGATATATCTTCTAAGATAGCTTCAACCCAACCTTCTGAGACTATTTGGATTTCATATTCAAGGTACGTAGTAACTTGCATGTTGGATGTTATAGGCATCTAAAATGGATTAAGAACTTAAACTTGGCTTAATAATTGATGAGTGCTGGTTATGTTTTTCGCCATTGAAATCCGATTCGTGCCCTAGAGTGGAAGATTGGTATCTGATCCGAGGAGCGGCACTTTTGTGATGATGCAATGACACGATTGTTTTAAGCGCTTAGGCCACTCGTCATGATGCAATGACTTTCATTAGTGGCTCGACGAGTAGCTAATAGGGGAATAGTATCGGTGTAACATTTGCTTAACTTGGAGGAAAATACCATGTTTAGTTCAACGTTTATGGGAACGTGGTGAACTAGATTCATGTTGTGGACTAAGTTTAAGTAGAGTTGTGTAACGGCTGTTAACCCTGGATGAAGCTATTTTTCCTTGTTTTTGGATAGATTTATTTAGGAGATATAAGTATTCGGGCTGCTTATATCAACCCCCTGAGCATCGTGATCGTTACTTAGGTTCCCGTGCTATCCCTGTTGTCCGGAATTTGAATACTCCTGTAAACACTCGTTTTCTTAGCAAACTTGAGTTCGATTTCGGAAAAACTTAAAATTGGAAACCAAAATCCTAAAAGAATACTCCTAGACCAATCGAACTTGGAAACCTTCTGTCCGGCAATGCCAAGACTGAGACTAGAAGATTAGAAACAAGTTAACTCCAAAGTAAAACCCTAAATTAGAAAGTCAACCGGAAACCCTAAGTCAACAAAACCTCAGGAAACCCTAGCAGTTTAAATCCGGTAATCCCATGTTCTCAAACCAAGAAGTCAATATATGAGTGGAAAGAGTAGATTGGTTCGTATTAGTATTAGGATGTTTAACAATATTAGATGAGTGGATTTTCGACCTATTTTGAGCCCGATCGAATACAAATCTTGAAAAGCGTGTTCCGAGGCTCAGGATATTAAATATATGATATTAATACCTTTAGATTCGTAATTTCATAATATTTTTAAGTATATCAGTTATATAATTTTTCGAGTTATAAATGTTATAGTTATAACCTTTTTAGCGTATTTTCATTACTACCGGTAATTTAATGTCCAATCAACTTTTTGCTTTCTTTCACACTATTCATCAAGTACAACCATCCATACCCTATTTTACATCTTTACAACTATTCTTACAATTTTACACCACTTCCTTACAAATTTACCTTTCCTACATTTTATTACTTAAATTATTTAGAAAATTTGTATTTTACTACCAAAACAAAATCAACACACACCTCTCTCTCTCTTTCTCCCTCCAAGCCCACGTGAAACCCCCCCCCCCCCCACCCCCCCCCCCCCCCCCCCCCCACCCCCCCCCCCCCCCCCCCCCCCCCCCCCCCCCCCCCCCCCCCCCCCCCCCCCCCCCCCCCCCCCCCCCTCTTTGCCCCATATGCTCTCAATTTGTTTTATTTTTTTCTTTTATTTATTCACGCAAACCCTAATTTAATTTTCTATATAAACCTTTTAAGCCTTACACTTTACACCTTTCCTTCTTTTTCACAAAATCAAACTTTTAAAAAGTTTTTCTCTGCTCTCTTCCCCTTGTGTGTCGTGAGCCCCCTCACACTCTATCACACACACAAATTTTTTTTTTCTTCAAGCTTCTTACTCCACACATCTAAATAGGTAATAGATCTTAACCCTATCACACTAAAACATGTAATGGCAAGATCAAACATGTGTAGTTCCACAAAAAAATCCCTATGAGCATTAAGCTAGGGATGTGGAAGCACTTAAGCATGAGATCATTACCATCACAATGTTGTGGATCTTGAAATCTAAGTTGTCTTGCTAGTATTTTGCTATATTATTTCTATATATTGTTCTTATGAAGATTTTATGCTTATAATTCCATTTTTACTCTTTCCTACATATTGTTCATCATGCATTTACATTCATAACATGACTAATATAGTAGATCTATTTGTTTAAAGTAGTTAAAATGACATAGTTATTTGTTTTTCATGCATGAAAGACTTGCTACATGATATTTTTAAGGAAAGTGTTGATCAAAACTCAAGATCCATTTTATTACTATCAAAAAGTGATTTTTAAAATTCGGATCTTAAGAAAGACCCATTTAGAAAACATATTTTCCAACTTCAAAATGAAGGTTTTATATGTAAAATGAAGGGCTTAGGTAATGAGTATCATAAAGTAGTAATTTTTATAAGTTGATCATAGTTTTACTAAGAGAAACTTTCAAAACAAGAAAATAATTACAAAAGTTAAGTTAGATCTATGATTCAACTCCAACAAAAATGTAGAAATTCGTAACTAGGGTGAAATGCCAAGAAAGACCTTATTTTTCAATCTTAAAACAAGAGTTTTATTAAAAAAAAATGGAAGCCTTAGAGAGTAGGATTGATTATGACTTAATTTTAGAAAAATTAAATGAGATTTTCACAAGAAACCATCCCGAAAACAATTTCCCAAAATTCGGATTTAAAGATGATCCTATTTAACACCTATTTCCAAATGTCAAAATGAGTATTTTAATGGAAAAATAGAAGCTTAGGGAAAGATATAATAAAGACTTGATTTTTATAAGAGTAAATGTGTTTTATCAAAGTAGAAACTTAAAACAAAAGAAATGTTTTCCAACTAAGATCAAACAATATTTTCCTTTCAAAAAATTGTGCAAAATTAGCCACTAGGCAAAATTTACTTTAAAACATCTATTTTCCAACCTTTAAATGAGGAAATTATTAAGATAATGAAGGTAATAGGTACATAGGTCATCAAGGCCTTATTATAGTAAGAGTTTGCATGATTTTCAAAGGAATAAAGCTAGTTTTCTCAAATAAGTGTTCATGACATTATGGCAAGGAGAAAGTTTTTGCAAAAATTATTTTTAATCAAGAATCGTTATGGAATTACATGTAGATAGTTCATATCATGACATTCATGATCATAACTTGTAGATACTGCATGTACATATAATCTACTTATTAGAAATAATGCAAATTTCACAATATAATTTCGGAGTTTCAAATTCTAGTTACTGATTAGATCTGATCCGAACATTTCGAGACCTAAACATTTTCAAAATTTTGTAATAACATCATAAATAGATAGACCTTTCGAAGTAGATAGAAATCGATAGCTTATTTGCGAAATTACTAGTTAAAATGACCAAGTTATAGACGTTTTAAGTTGAAATTCCTATTTACCATGGAAATTACTAATTTAAAGAATTTTAATTGAAAAGTTTGGAATTATTCATGGTATGAAATACTCATAGGGATATTTCCTTTGTTTAGATGATTTTGGAATTAGGGGAAATTCTTGTTTCTAGATCGCTACCGTTAGAGACCGGAGACCATGGCTGAGTGAGTTCACTGTCTTTAAATTCTATGCTTGTGATTGTGCGTGTAATATTAGTGGCATTAGAATTAGGGCAAGATAAAAATTTGACTATGTGTATATGAGTTCTACTTGGGTGAATCGATGATAAAAATATCGAAATGAGCTTGTTGTAAATACTTGTATGATTTGGTATAGAATTGAAGTGTCTGTCATATCTATGATCGCTCATAAATTGTTAAATTAATATGTCATGATCTTATAATCAATTTAGACATGCATACCATATGTGAGTCACATTGCATAAGTTATTATACCTTTATGAGAAGAAGGCATAATAGCTCGGCAACGAGGGGCCTGTAAACTCGAATGTTGGCGTAGGGGCCGGAATTGAAAATGTGGGTGGGTGGGCACCTATATCAACCATAATATAAATGAGAAAAATTGAAATCTTTGATTGTATGGGCCTGAAACACCTAACCCCGAATGGAGGGCATAAATCCATTCAACATAAGATTTCTGAAAGGTCTTATGTATTGTATGCTCACGTGCTTGTGCATTTCATATGTTTATTAATATAACTTGCCTGATATATATTACTTGTTGAGCATTTAATTTTGGAAGTGAAACTCACTAAGCTAGCGTAGCTGATACCCCCATAGTTTCTTTCTAATATAGTTCCCATACATATGGTTGCATCCCCAAACCTGGCCAAATCAAGTAATACGAGACTAGGAGTTATCTCTTTAGAAATTTACGATTGGTTTTGTATAGTTTTTAATAGTGAACCTAGAGTGATCAAGTGATGCCAAAAAGATAATATCTAGAATTATGTGTAGCAGGGGAATGCCCCTTAATGCTTTCTGACTGTGGTAGTGATTCTTAAGTCTCGTTTAGCATGCGGCGGACTGTTACCTTTATGGTACCCTTTAGGGCATGACAACTCCCGTGCGGTTTGTTTACTTTAAAAAAAAATAATAATCTGTTGTTAATGCATTGCATTTAGTTAAGCTCGAATGCCACTCCGTGTGTGATTGTGTTACTATGTACTGGGCTTCGGCTCATTATTGTTATTGTTATTCTTTTTACAGGTGTTGCATGTTGTTGATGATGTTGAGTTGCTGGTGATGTTTGATGATGATGGTGTTGATGTTGTGGTGTTGTCTAGGGTTTGGATGCTTTGGTTGATGCAAGGAGGAATGGTGGATGAGTGTTTGAGTTAGGGGCATGATTTATTTCAGTTGTTTTATTTCTTCTTTATGTTTTAAAAGCTGGATTTATATTTTAAGTTGTAATATTTCTTTAAAGAGATTATTAGTGTCCATTTGTTTGTAAATGTTTGTCTACCCCTTAAGAGTAGATTTTAGAGTGTTTTTATAAAGTTTCATTTCCTAGAAAGTTGGTCTGCTCTATAGGGAGTAGAGTTTTATAAATTGTTTTTATTAAAATTATTTTTCCGCTGCTAAATCCAGTTATTTTAGAATCTAATTCAACGATTTTAGAATCTAAAATAGAGTAGCAATGTTCGACATAAACAAATCTTTTAAAGAAAGCCTTAGCGTGTAATACTTTAGAGTATTATATGTGGCGGTAGCGCCTTAATCGATTTAATTCAAATGATTAAATTTTTGGGGCGTTACACTAAGAATTCCTATTTTTATTATCTTGTTATTATTATGATGCTATATTATTATTGTTGTTATTATGCTTCTAACTTAACCTTATATATATACTACTATCTATATGTATGTATATATATATATATATATTTTAGAGCCTAAATGCTCACTAATTCACTAAGAAGCTTATTATTATTGCTTTTCTTTTTCTTTTTTGGACTAGTCTATTCTTAATCTCGGAATACCTTGATGAAGCTAAGGCTCCCAATACTTGACCAGGATACCTTGATGATGCTAAGGTTCCCAATACTTGACCTTATTATCTCGCATATTATTTTACTCATATCTTTGTCCTATATTTTCATCATTTCATATTACATGCTCATATACATGCATCATCACAATGATATTGTCTCAACAAAACTTAAAGTGTAATTTTCTTTAATAAAGAAAAGTGAAACTAAATTCTTTTAATACATATAACTTTGTCTCTAAATCAAGATTTTGGTACCAAACACATAGAAAGGTTATCTTTCAACTTCCTTTCAAACCCATCAAAATTTTTTTTAAATGACAAATAAAAGATGAAGTTATCAAGGAATTTACTAGCAAAGCTAAACTTTTCTTTTTGTAAAAAGTCACATGAAGTTTATTAAAACTAGTGTTAATAGTTCTTTAATAAGAAAATTTTTCTTAAAAAGCTTACTTATAATATTTTTACCAACTCTATAATAAAAACTAAAAAAACTAGACTAGTTTTTAAAGTCAAGATAAAATCAACTCACTAAATTATAAATCCACTTAGAAAAATAAAGGTTGTCAAGCTTCTAAAGGATAAACCCATTTTCAAAGAGATAGAAAAAATATAAACATTATGAGCTCATAAACAATGGATATTATCATAACCGAGAATGAGGATTTCTTTCCAGTAAAAATCGGTAAAGAGATTAAAAGACCAAGTTTTAAAAATAAAGGTTTTTAAAGAAGTTAGGAAGTAGAGTATATGAGGAAAAAGACTTATTTATCAAACCATTTTTTTAAAAGAAAAATATATATACAACTTAAAATCATTAGAAGTTATCAACAATTTAATACAAACTTTAGAAACTTCATTTTGCCACAAAAAGCAAAATTTGTAGAAGATTAAAGTTAAAGGAAAATTTATTTTGGAAAAGAAATTGGGAAAAACAAAAATAATAATATACTTATTCACAATAGCATAAGGAATTATAAAGTTCCTACAAAACACTTAGAAAAGAAATTGTTAAGTTTCAAGTTTCAACACCTTAAAATAAATTGTTATACGAAAAATCATCATTGAGACAACACCATTAGAATTGTTTCATACAATATGAGTCTCTCTCTCTCTATATATATATATATCCAAAGGATTTTTCAATTATAGACATATCTATATTTTGGCTAAAAGATTTTTGAACAAACATGAGTTTAGAGAATTGTTTTTCAAGTGCTAGGATTTTTGTGTGGAATATGTACCGTGACTTTTAGAAAACCAAATGAATAAAATGACATTAGAAATGGATAGATCTTTTCAAGTAGGTAGAAAACGGTATATAATATGCAAAATTTCTAGTTAAAATGAGCAAGTTATGGCCATTTTAAGTTGGAATTTTACTCTATACGAATTTAGACGAACTTAGTAGAATAGAGTTGCAAGTTTAAGTAGAACTTCCAAGAAATACTCATTTTTTGTATTTCTTTTGTATAGGTGATGTGGAGTCCAAACTACTTTACCCGGAGGACTACTTCGACTAAGAAGCTTCTGCTACTATTGCCGAATGAGTTTAAATTCTCGCATTTGTACTTATGTATTTGCTTGTAGTTTAGCGGCACTAGACTTTAGGAAAAAATAAAATATGATAGCACATGTACTTTACTTATATGATTGAAATTATGATAAGTATATGAGGCGAAAATTGTTAACTAATCATTGTATGATTTAGTATATGAATGATTTGTTTACAAATTCTATGATCACTTATAAATTGACTAATATTATGCCATGATTACTTAAATAAAATGATTAATGCATAACATGTAGTGAGTCATATTGCATTCATTACTATACCCTTGGTGGGACAAGGGCATAGTAATGAGGTCGAGGACCCGAAAACATATTATATGGCTTTGATTGCCCGTAATTAAACGGTGAGTGGGCACCCGACTTAACTACAATTTAGCGGTTAATAGGAATCTGTATAAAAACTACAAAAACATCATTTGCGAACTATGGCCTTATTACCCGAAACACCTGACCACCGTATGGAGGGGTAAATCTATTCAAACATATGATTCTCGGAAAATCATATGTATTACTTGTTCACGTAATTGATTGCATTTCATATGTTTGATTAAATAACTTGACTGAATATTTGTTATTGAGTATTTACTTGTGGAGTTAATTCTCACTAAGCAAGAAGCTTACCCCCTTATAGATACCTTTTGCAGCACCCCTATCTATGGTTGAAGCCCAGGGTTATATCTCTCAAGTACTACTTTTTGGCCTAAGGAGTTTTTAGAAGAAGTCAAAAACTATATGTAGACTTAGATTTCTAAGTAAATCTCCATGTAATTATTTTGGATAGACTTTGATAGGTTATATCATTTGAATAGGGAATGCCCCTTTAATATTTTTAAGACCTTTATATTTTCATATTTCAGATATTGTGTTATGATTTCATTCTTAAACTTCTATATGAATGTCTTCTTAAAAACTTGTTTCAAATCTGGTCCTCTATGATCGTGAGTGTAAGTCTTACACCCGATATCGAAGCTTATGGGATGACTAAGGTTGTCATACTTAAGTTTTAATATTAAGTGTGGTGAATTGTCGTTTAAGGAACCCTTTGAGCGTGACAAATGGTTTAGGAAGAGATAATTAATGAACAACAAAAAGTTTGATTGGCTAAATTTAAAATTAAGGAAACATAATAGGATACAGGTAGGAGATAATAGTTTCTCTCATGTTTGTTATTTCAAGCATTCATCCATTTGTTGCACTCAGATCACAGGCAGTTAAATAGTATTTTAGAGTTAATTATATCCTTTAGTATAACTATTCACAAAGACTTAAACACTTTATACAAGGCTCACAACCATCTACGAGAATGGATGACAAGAAAAGATAAAAAATTAAAGAGGTAATTGCAAAGATAGATTATATAAACAAACACGGGTTGATATAGAAAAGAAATTAAGACGGTTATAAATATAGGGCCTGAAATGGCAAACAAGAGGGAGAGTAAATTGTTTGTTAAAAACTTTTCTTGAAAAACCAATTGAAAAGAACATTATAAATTTTTATATTTCTTTTTATGATGAATGCACAATGAGCTATAAATAATATAACAGAAATTAAATCGCAATAAAGTAAAGAAGACAACGATTTATAGAGGTTCCTTCTTATGAGTCTGTCCTCTCTTTCAACTCCACTACTGGGGATCCAGTCATTCCACTAATCCAATAGCAAAGAAGAATTACAATACCAATAGCTCTTGCTCTTCTTTCTAGCCTACCACTTGGCTATTCATAGACTACAAGACTTTCTAATCTAACTTATAAAATAATCCTCACTCAAAAGGAGATAAATTCGTAGCAAGAGAAAATATATGATCTCTAAAATTTAAGCTTGAAATCTAGAAAAAAATGTATAAAAGATGATGCTCACAGTGTCTGTCAATGCTTAGAGGGCTTTTTGCAAAGTGTGATTTTTTTTCTAAACTTCTTGTTTTCTTTTCTTTTTCACTTCTCACGATTTTTACTCTTCCCTTGAGAATCCTAAACCCTAAAAAATATTTGTAAACTCATCAAACGGCTCTCTTGATGATAATATCCCATGAAATCTTCTAACGGATTCTTTGTTGAGTGGATAAGATTGATATCCCTAGATTTGTAGGATATGAGTATGATAAGTCATTTTTACTCTATATTTTTTGTAAGATTTTGAGCTTAATTTGCTAAGAATTTATGATAAAATCCTGCAAAAATCATGCTTTTGATAAATAATATTGTTTTAAAGCTCTTAGAATCAATTAAGGAGTAAACAAGTATTTTAATGTAGATTTGGAGTAAAAACAATAATCAAGCCAAAAATGCAGAAGTCGAGCCCTAAAAAGACATAGCGAAGTCAAAAAGAGAAAGAAGAAAGCAAAAATTGGTCTATCGAGCCTCAAATGTGAGCCTTCGACATGACACTTGAATTTAGTCGAAGTGATCGAGCATCATTCTAAAGAAAATACATTGTCGAGCCTCAAAGTCAAGCCTCAAAACTAGATCCTCGACAATTGTGTTACCATAATTCCTCGACAAGATTCTCTCGAGCATCAACAAGTTGACCTTCGATTCTCAATTTTACCATCGATAGAGCAATGGACAAAAACACAGTTTACTTAAGAATTTCATAAAGTCGAGCTTGATGTTGCTAAATACAATCTTCGACCAATAAAGCACGACCCTCGATAAGTGTTTTCACAGGTCATATACGCATGAAAAGTTACCAAATTCTATTAGAAAGGCTCTGCCGAATTTGCTACGTGTAAAATAAAGATGGCCATGCTTTTTATACTTAGTAGTCTATAAATAAACGGCAAGTGTGCATTGTAAAGTATGTACCAACAGTGTAAAGCAGTATTAACGTAGAGTAGATTTCTGAAGGATTTTTGGATAAAAGAATTTTCATTTCTTTTTACTTGAAAATATCTCTTTTTCTAGGTAAAATCAATTTAACCCAATGTTTGTAATTTCTTTGAATTTTGAGCAATTAATTTATTCATCTTTTGAGCTTGTTTTATTTCATCTAATTTGTGCTTATTTTGATAAATCCATGGAGAAATAAACTCCTACAGCTTAGGGATTACGATCCAATTCATAATTTAGTCTAATTTCAAATGTGCTTCAAGTAAATTTGATTGGGTGTTTGTAATTAGTGACATGAAATTAACTTGTGGTTTTTAAAGGAATTGTGCATTCTTTTAGAACCACGATTGATTTCAATTGAATAGATTTGTGGTTACTAATGGAGTCGATCCTAACTACCTCTTGCCAAGGAATGAGTGAAAACTTTCTATCATTTGTTTCAAAAATTCATTGATTTGTCTTTTTAAAACAATGGATTCCTATTCTTTATGCGGATCTAATTAAAACTTCATATTAATGGTTTTAGCTAGATCTATAAATACTGACTTCAAGAGAAGCTTTGGTTTAATTTACAGAATTCGATGGTATAAACACACCATTTCAACAGCTTTTTAAGAAGTTGTCATCCTTAAGAAATCATTCTGATAAGGAATTGGTGAAGTAACCCTGAGCTATCTTTTTCATAGAAGTTACAGGCTTACTTCTCATTTTACCAAGTAAACATTTGTGAATATTTCTAACTTAGTTTAGTTTATTTTCCTTTTTGATCTTCTAAAGTCTTTCTTTGGCTAGACAATTAATGGGATTGAAAGTATACTAGATGCCAATCATTCCCTTGGACTGACCTAAATCATTTACTATGCTACATTTGATGGGTACGCTTGCCCTGTGAGATTGTATTTGTTGATTTAGAAAGTATTTATAAATTTGAAAAACTCGATCAATGATCAGTGGAATTTGAGCTTTGAATTTCACAAGTCAAATTTGAAACACAACACACAAACATTCACAAACCAGAGTATCTTGTTTAATTTTTCAAACTTTGAATTGAATTATCTCAATTACTCCTTTGCCATTAGATGATCTTGATGCTTATCTTCACTTGAATCTTGAACAACTTGATTAGATAAGCTTTTGATTTGAAATTCAAAAACCCCTCTAATTTTGGATAAGCTTCAGCCAATAACAAACAAGATAGATAATATCTTTATCCTTATCTTCTTTCGTAGATGTTATTATGTCGAGATAAAAGAAATCTTCATTTATCTTGAGACAACAACTTGGATGCATCTTGTAAACATCTTCATAAAACCTTGAAAAAGATTTTTGTTATAACTCATAAGAATTTCTTTGAAAAACTCGTGAAACACTCTTGAAGAAAATCCCCATGGATTATTATTCTCCTTATCTGGAACGAATTATTTGTATTACCCAAATCCACTTAATTAGTGGAGCTAAGGCTTCAAATCATATATTTTGTGAACCAAGATAGTCTTCTTCCAACTTTATGCTCAAATACCTAATGAAACATCTAGTAGATTGCCTGGTTACCTGTCTGATGAAATGTCTGTAAAAATAAATACTTTCAATCTACACACTTAAAGCAGATTTATTAGTTCTCTTTTAACCTTTTTATTATCATCAAAACTCATTTAAGAGAACTCAACAAGAACATATTAAAGATTTTAGACAAGCACAAAAGGAAGAAGTAAGAAATAACTAATAAATAGTAATAAGAGAATTAAGAAAAAAAGCTAAATGGTTATTTCAGTTAGGAAAAAACATAGAAGGAGTGGTACAAGAAGCTTAATATTGAGATTTACACCTTATGAAGACAGACTAAGATCCTAAATAATGAGGATAATGCATCAGAAAATTTTAATCAAGAAAATTTTAATCGAATTTTAGAACAAAGAGAAATATTAGGAATGATGAATGTGCTAGAACATATAGACACTTCAAGATGGAAAAGAAATAGGACTTCAACCTCTAATTGTGTTGATGATGCAATTAAGAAGACAAAAGAAATGGAGAAGTATCTATGTTATTTATAATTCCTACACATAGGAGACAAAGGCTAATCAATAGGGTTTTTGAAAGGAGAAGATGACATAAATGATTTAGAGTTATTAAGACTAATCCAATATTGGGAAGATGGTTTTTTGATAGGACATGGAGAAGATCTTATTCCTTATGAAATATGGTTAAAAGAAAAAGGAATTTTAAGAGATATGCAAAAAATAAGGTTTAAAGAGAAGAAAGAACAAGAAGAAGATTTATTATTTTGAAAGGGAAAATAAAGATAAAAAAAAGCTTGTTAGGATTGGCAGATAAAGCTATGCAAATAGAGTAAGATTTTGAGTCATAAACATATTTAAGGAGATATTGAGACCATAGGAGAACAAAGACATATATCTGAAAATGCCATGATGGGTAACAATCAACATACAGTATCAAATACACCTCCTCTGTAGTAGCACATAGAAGACAGGACATGCGAGAAGGAATCCCAAGCAGATTACATATACCTAATATTGAAGGAGAACCACGTGATAGAATGCATAAAGAAAAAAACATTTCATTTGAAACATTAAATGAAAGGAACTTAGTAGATAATGGAAGAATATTAAATATAAGTACACATAATCAGCAAGGCTGGAGACCTTTAGTTGGTAACTAGACACAAATTATAGTCAAGGCATGAAGAGATTGTCCTCTAATAGATGATACAAATCAAATGTATATATATTTAGAACCATCCTTAGGAGAGACTACAAGAGTAATGTAGGAGTCATATAAGAAAAATTTTCCACAACATGTAGCCATAGATAAAGTTATAAGGGCAATCCCATATAATTTTTGTAGTAAGATATGAGTAGTATTAACAAGGGAACACCACAGGTTGGTGGTATAGATCAACAAAAGGATGCTATAAGGAACTCAAAGCAATTACAAATAAAAGATTAGTATTTTATTAAAAAGTATGTATAGGAATTTTCGTATAAATGCACCATTGCTGGATGCTATTATGAAAAATTGCATATTTCTAACGTTACTAGGACCATTAGGAGCATAACTCTATAAAGAATGGAGGGAAAAGGTTGAACCAACGTTGGAGACGAATTGAATGACTTAGGAACAATGATAAAGTTTTAGTAACAAGTTAATAGAAAAATGTATAACTTTATAAATAAACAGATAACTAAAAGGAGGAAATTATAATTTTTGTCAAACTATTTGTACTCCATAGGTGTATGGACAAAGAAAAAGACATAAGAGAAAACTGAAACCAATGTATAGGCCTAAAAAGAAATACTTTGCAAAAATAAACAGGGCAAGAAAGCCATGTTGAAACAAGACATATATGTAAGGAAATATAATAAAAAAAGTGTTTACAAAAAATAAATTAAGGTGTTATACTTATAATGAAGAAGAACATCTAGCTAAATCATGTCTTAAAAGGCATAATAGTAACACTATGGCAAGCATTTTAGTAAAATATATGAATAAAAACATATTAGCAATAGACGAAGATATGAGTGACACAAAAACAATCTATAGTAAAGTATCAATAATATATCAACAAGCAGTGATAATAGAAGAATCTAATAGTGAGGATGAAAATGATATTATAGGAGTTTTCTTAAATCAAAATTATCATAATCCTTATAAAGAGAAAATAACGATAAAGTATCAAGATAAAAAAAGTTGAACTACTAAACAGGATGTTACAGGATATAGAAAAAATAATGATGAACATAAAAGAAAATATGGAAAACTGTAAGCATAATTGGACTGAAGGAAGCAATTCAAGAGACCATTCATCTAAATTTCGCTTTGGATATCCTATAATCAAACCTAGATATCAGTGCAAAAGTTGCATCGTAAAATCTTGTAAAATGTGCCTATAATATAGAAATGAAATATTTTAGTTTAATGAAAGGTTTATAGTTAGAAAAAGTTTTCACCAAGATGTAATAGGAGAAAAGATAATGAGGATAGATAATAAAATAGACAGAATAGAAGAGGAACTACAAGGAATGAAAGAAAGACTAACAAATTTAGGAAAAAAAAAATTTCAAGCAAATGCAAACACAGGAATAATAATAAGAGAAAGGGATGACCATGTTGATACCTTGAGAAGTTACATAAGAGCAACAAATACATCCTTAGAAAAATAAAAGAATTAAAAATGTCAAATCTAGATGAAAAGTATGTTACAAATTTCATAGGAGCATATATTAGAACAAGGTTATTCTTCAAAACACAAACAATAGAATTAGATGCATTAATAGATACATGCAACACCACAAATATGATAGATGAAATGATAGCACCTGTAGAAAAAGTAGAGCAAATGGGTATATGTAGAATAATTTCACATATACATGGAAATAAGACAAAGGAGTATAGATGTATAAAGAAACATATTATATAAGCTTGTTCACAAGAGAAGATTGGGTTATACCTATACACAATGGAATGATTCAATTATGGAATTTTGAAAGTTCAAAATTAGATATATAATAAGATTAGATTTTTTACTAAGTAAGCAACATGGTATCTTAATCACGAGATATACTATAAATATTTTAGAACATCCAGCTATAGCATATCAAAACTATTTAGAGAATATAGAACTAGATATCAGATTGTTTCAAAAACATGATAAAAAGGATGAAAAGAACTATGATTGTCAAAAGTTAGGAGAATGACAAGAAAAAGAAAATGGCAAAATAATAATAGAAGAAAATTAAAAGAATTAGAAGAACTAAAAGAATTATTAAAAGAAGAAATTGAGTGGAAAGAAATAGTATTAAATAAAGGAAAATCGTAAAATTGAACAAATATACAAGATTTTAGAGAATTCATGTCTTGGAAATATGTTACTCAATATTGACCAAATCATCAGTAGCCTAGAAAAGGAAGTAATTTTTGGAGAAAATTCCATAAGGTTTTGAGAAAGAAATAAGATAATATGCAAACTAGATATAATAAATCCTAATTTAAGAATTTATTCTAGGGTAATAGAATATGATAATTTAGATAGAGACTTTGAAATGCATATAAAGAATTGTTAGTACTAGGAGTCATAGAAAGATTAGATAGTCAACAAGAATCGTGCTATTATTGTTAGAAAGCACAGCAAGATAGCAAGAGGAAAATCAAGAATGGTAATAGATTATAAAAAATTGAATGATAACATAAGAGATGATTCTTACAATCTTCCTAATAAAACTAAATTAGTCAACAAAATAGTTGTTATATATTCAGTAAATTTGATTGTAAGTCAAGATTCTGGCAGGTAAAAATGAATGAAGAGTCACAATCATGGACTGCTTTCACCTGTCCACAAGAAAATTTTCAATGAAAAGTTATGCCATTTAACTTAAAGAATGTACCTTCAATTTTCCAACAAAAGATGCATATAGCTTTTCAAAATTTAAAAGATTTTACTACAATATATATGGATGATGTTCTTTTTTTTTTTTTCTAAAAGTGAGCATAAATATATAGGACAATTGAAGATGGCACTTTCAAAATTTCAAAGACAAGAAATAGTGGTAAGTACCAAAAAGGCACAGTTTTTCAGAAAGAACATTGAATTCCTGGGAGTAGAAATAGGAGAAGAGATAATTAAGTTATAAGAACACATAGTTAGAAAGGTGTTAGAATTTCCTAAACAAATGAACAAAAAGCAATTACAGGCATTTTAGGTTTGTTAAATTATGCAAGACCATTTATTAAAGATTTGAATTCATTAGTAGGACTTTTTTATAATAAAATGTCTAGTTTTAAAAGTATATCTCAGGAAGACATAAAGCAAATAAAGAAAATAAAAGAGCAGGTCAAGAAATTACCAAAGTTAAGGTTACCTTTAGACATATATTTCCTGATTATTAAAAGTAACGAATGTGATCTAGATAGGGAGAAATTTTATTAAGCAAACCCCATAAATATGCTAAAAGAAACACTGAAGAAATTTGCAAGTATACAAGTGTCACAACCTGCCACCTAGGCTCCACCGTAGCAAAGGGGGCGCCCCTAGGCCCTTAGGTCACCCTAGGCAGGGATCGTGATGCCAAGTACACTGGCCCTCCCAGTGCACCCTCAGGCACAACCAAGACACCAGAGACACTGTGTAACAACTCAAAACTTTATCCACTAAGGTATTGTCCGCTTTGGCCACACACCACACGGTTTTGTCCCTTTGGTGCCAACGCTTCCCAGGGGTCACCCATCCCGAGATTGTTCTGCCCAGAGCATGCTTAACTTTGGAGTTCTAATAAATCTAAGCCATTACACCGAAAAGCTGCCTCTGTGATTAGACTTCCATTATCTATATTTAAGGGTTGTCACACACTCCCTAAAATGACCTAGATTTAAATTCTATTTAAATTCCATGTGTTTATTTAATTATCTTAAGTATTGAATTGAATGAGCATGATGATTATAATGGTTATGTTGTTAGTGGTCCAAAATGCAGTTATTTTGTATATATATAATGAAATTAATATTTTTGTATATTATTAATGGGTGTGTGTAATAAAATTATTAATTATGTCTTTTATACATTAAGATGTTAAGATAATTAGATTTATAAATCCACTTTAATTTCAAAAGGTTAGTTGAGAATATTTCTTAGTAGTTAAGTTAGTAATTATAGCCAATATATAGACCTAAATACACCCAAATGCACCCTAAATTTAAATGCCTTAAAGGCAAATTTGGAATGTGTTTAAAGTCAAATAAGCTTTAATTGAACTACTTTTGGGCAGCTTTCTTTTATTCCCGAATTTTTCTTTTTCTTTCTTTCTTTTCTCTTCTTCTTTCCATTCCATTTCCATTTCCAATTTCCAAATTCCAAGTCCAGACTAAGGAGCATAGCAAGCTTTGGAAATCAAGTTCTCTCTAAGCAAAGCATTTACATGTGAGTGGATTCAATTGTGATGTTGTTTTGTTTTCCTTTCTTGTGGTGTTGTATGTGTTCTTGAATGAATAAGTTTAATGTTGTCTAGATGATTGTTCATGTATTGAGAAAAGTTAGGAATGAGTTTGTGAGTGTGTGAGTTGATGCATGTATTGTAGAGTGATATGAAGTGTTGGAGGATGTGAAGAGGATTTGTGTAGGAAAATTTAGAATGGATTGAAGTGGAAGTTGAAGTGTTTAATTGTGTTGATTTCTTGTGTTGAGTTGTTAAGATTGAGTAGTGTATGTAGAGGTTAGTATATGAGGTTGAAAATGTGGTTGAGGAAGGTTTTGAAGTGTTTTAAGATTGAATTTTCGAAGTATAAAAACAGGGGATTTGTGTTTTATCATTTAAGTCTGTTTTTAAAACATACGTCGGCACCTAGGAATTCAACGCCGCCGGCTTAGAGGCAGCGTTGGATTCAAATTTCTTAAGGCTAGCTGAACGCCGCCGGCTTTCATTGGAAAAGTCAGCCGGCGTTCTTTCCTTCATATTGTACGCTGGCCGCGGGAATCAAGGCCGCCGGCGTATGTGTCAAAGCTGCCGGCGTATTTGGGTAAGCAGACGGCTTAGACCTCTCTGGATGTTTTGAAAATTTTTTGTTTTGGATTCTACGCAGGCTCAAGGCCACCGGCGTAGGATAAAAAGGCTGACGGCGTACCTTTGAACACTGCCAGCGTTGGTAGTGTTGATTTTCAGAGCATCAAACACCGGCTCAAAGCCGCTGGCTTTGGCTGCCGGCGTATCCCCTGCGCTTTTGAATTTTTAAAAACTTTTTCTAAAATTTTCCGAAGTTTGTTATTTGAGCAATTAAGTATTGTTAAGTGATTTGGGATATAATAGAATGATTAAATGCTTATTTATGACTTTGTATTTTATTATTTAAACTTCTTTGATTTATTTACGATATATAGAGATAATATGAGTATTATTGTGAGAGTGAAATCTATATTTATTGATTATTGTGATATTACTATTTCAGTTAAGGATTCTTCGGTTAGTCCATCACCGAGAGATCCTAGTTATATACTAACGGGTTCAAGTACGCAATAACTTGTCTGATGATTGCTAGGAATAGGCATTCCTAATCTGATTTAAATCGATTTAACTTAATATTTGAATGAATTGGATGTCTATTACGCTGTTTAATCTGGTCCGAGGAGCAGCAAACCTGTCATGATGCAATGACATGTTAGTTAGGCGCTTAACCAAGTCATGATGCAATGACTTTACCATGATGCAATGGTACGCTATGAGAAATAGCGATTCTTTTTGGTTAAGTGGGTAGCCGATAGGGGGAATAGTATCTGAGTAACGTTTGCTTAAACTTAGGGGAAATACCATGATTTAGTTCAAAGTTTATGGGAACTTGTGAACTAGGCTCATGTTATGGACTGAGTTTAAGTAGAGTCGGGCAACGGCTTTTAAACCCTAAATGAAGCTATTATCTTCATGAAATAGATATAGGAGATATAAGTATTCGGACTGCTTATATCAACCCCCTGAGCAGCTGCGTTACTCAGGATCCCTGAATTCCCGAAGCGTAACCGGGGTTTGAATACCCTCTTGTTGATTTGTGAACGAAAGTGTAATAAAGATAATCACCGTCTAATGATGCATTACATTGACTTGATGATTTGTTCTTTGCATTGGTTATTGTGTACTGGGCCTTTGGCTCACTTTTGCTACTTTGCAGGTATTGGAGACGAGTTTTATGATGATTTGGGCTATAGGTTCGATTTCGAGAGATTTCTGGATGAGTGGGACGAATAGGATCCGATTACCCTGGGCTTTTGGAGGACTTTTTGCTAAGGAAAAGTTATGTATAGAAGGCTTGTTAGTTAAGCCAATTTTTGTAATGACCTTAGGATCCTCTAGGATTCTTATGTTTTAAGAAAACATGTAATTTTTGTAGTGTCTTGTATTTGCACTAAACGAGGTTTATATGATGTAAATGTATGTATAGATTGCTTTTGTTAGCAATCTTGTTTTGTTTAAAAGTTCTTTACAAAGTATAATGGTTTTGATCAAACAATTTTCATAAACTGTTAGTTTTAGGACAACCTTACATATAATGTGAAAACGTTATATGTGGTTGGGGACTGGGTACTCTAAATCTCGGGATTTAGAGGGTCGGGTCTTTAAACTCCCCCACTTATAGAACTGACGTCCCCATCAGTTTTGTTACACAGGTCCAGAACCACTGCTCTGATACCATTTGTCACGATCTAACACCCCAGGCTCCACCATAGCTAAGGAGGCGCCCCTAAGCCCTCAAACCACCCTAGGCAGAGATCGTAATGCCAGGTACACTGGCCCTCCTAGTACACCCTCAGGCACAACCAGGACACAAGAGGCATTATGTAACGACTCGAAAGTCTATCCACCAATGTATTATTCGCTTTGGCCACACGCCGTATGGTTTTGTCCTTTTGGTGCCAGCGCTTGCTGGGGGATCACCCATCTTGGGATTGCTCTATCCAGAGCACGCTTAACTTTGGAGTTCTGATAAACTCCAAGTCATTACACCAAAAAAGTATCTTTTTTATTAAAGTTCCACTATCTATATTTGAGGAGTATCACAACAAGTGAAAAGTTTAAGGAAAAGAATTTACCAAGTATAGATGGAGTAATTATGGCTGTTGTAAATTGTCTAAATAATTTTAGATTATTTATTTTAAATAAAAAGGAGATGTTGGTTAGAACATATTTTGAAGATATAATTAAGTTCCATAAAAACACAAGAAGTAATAAATTGAGTAGGAGAAAATGGTTAAAATTCAAAGATATAATAATAAACTAAGGATACAGAGTAGAATTTGAACACCTAAAGGGAAAATATAATATGGTAGCATATGAATTATCTCACTTGTTATAAATTAATTTTCTTTTCAAGAAAATGGAATTTCAAAGAAACACGAGATTTAGACGACCAAGGAGGCCAATGTTTTCTCAAAGTTTACAGGCAAGCAGCTCTAATGTTTTATCTTAGGAGCACGGGTACCAGGTCCATTTAGTAGATATAATAATGAATTGATTCAAGAACAAGATTATCAAAAATAATGGAAGGACCATAAGTTCTAATTGGATATAGTGCTACACATATTACCCACCAATTCTCCCTAAAAGTTTTAACCACCTCCTTTAATTAATGTTAAAATTGAAACACATGTTGCTCTAGTTGATGGAGTATAGTCCTTAACCAGCCAAGACAAATTTAAATATATAATTTGTTGTGCTCTAGCTAGGTACTTCAACCAAATAGAATATAAGTTGTTAAAGGAACATAAGAATTACCACGAGGAACACAGGGACAAGCTAAAAGAAAATATCAAATATATAGAGTTGCTAAAGGACATTTACTGGAAGTCTTTAACTGTTGGAACAATGTCTAAAATCGAGTAATAAACTATCCAGATCCTTCATGGAGAGGTTTCAATGATATTGAAACTATAGTTAATTAAGTCAAACAAATGTCAGAAAAATAGGAATTTTATATTGATCCTGCATTAAACACTTTGAAGGAAATCACAAGTACCACAAGATATGTTAAATGCACACAAAGGTATGTATATCTAAAATTTCCAAAAGAAGAATTGGAAAATAAGATATCTTCTCTTAAAATTTTAGAAAAATCAAGCCCAAATAAAAAGAGGAGTATTGAAAGTACTAAAGAATACAATAAGGATTACAAGAAAGCATTTCCTTTTCAAAAATAAAAAAGAAAAAATGCCTCAAGAAAAATATGAAAATGCAACAGTATTCATCTTCTTTAAGAGGAATGAATTCATTTCAAAACTTCCATCCCATGCTAGATGATTAATAAAAGGACATGCAAGTGAAGAGATTTTAAAACCTTTTATAATACTCCAAAAAATAATAAAAAAGGAACATATATATTTTAATGGAGTAGGATTTGGAACAATAATGTAAAGCAGTATCTCGAACCTCCATGTTACTCTTTTGGGAAAGGATTCACAAGTTGAAATAAATAATAATTACCTAGACAAGTACTATTATCTAAAACATGTATGTTACAATAAACATACAACAATCATAAGTCTTACTTATTTTAAAGGATTCAAAATAGGAAACTAGGAATACACGTTAGCTGCTTTTCTTGATTACGGACTCATTACAGAAATTGTTGGCACATTTCCATAGTTCACGGCCCAACCTCTGGGAAGAATCTTTCATGAAAAATTAGCTACCTTACGGAAAATAGAATAGGAACATGAGAAACATGATATCATTATTAAATACAATGTAAAGATCAGGACAATACCACTAGAATGGTTAAAATTTGAATCTAGACCAGCATTAACTTGGTTTTGTATTGCTTCGCTAAAATGAAAAGTTTCAATTATTCAAAAGATTCATAGGCTTGAAATCAACAAACGGTTTGGAAGAACAATTTAATATATATATTGCTGACAAAATGAGAATGTATCTAAGAGAAGATCCAGAATTCCATTTTATCGCAAGCAGTAAAACAAAATTTATCTTCTCAAAACGAAAAGAAGCAATATGGCCAAAATATGAATCATATTTAAAACCATTTGTTGAAAGCCTTGAAAAAAAAAAAAGACAAACAAGATGAAAAAGACAATCCATATGATCCCAACTATAACGAAGATGAGGAAGAGGATAAAGAAATAGAAGGACAAGAAGATATGGATAGATTCCAAGATAAAAAATAAATAAATAAATAAAGAAAAAGAAGATAAAAACGAGATAAAAACAAATATTTTGAACAAGAACATAAGAATGAATATTTTGAACAAGACAGGAGGGATTGATAAGTTTGACAAAAAATAATTTCAATAGAAAACAATTTTGGAACTAGATAGAAAGAAAACACGAGTCACAGTAGCACTTTTTTACTATAGCAACATGGGAGTATTATAGCACTTTTACTATAGCACTTTTACTATCTTAAGATGCTTTAAAAATTCTATAAAAGGGTAGCAGGTCTTTAGTTTTAGATATCGAGTCCTAGAGGGAGAGAGTGCATAATATCAAAGTGGTTGTGTGAGCTTTCTAAAACTCTCTTCTAGAAGATTTCCTTCAAGCATTGTAGCATACTTCCATCAATAATATCTATAAGTTTTCTTAAGTCTTCAATCTTCATTATAGTAGGCTAATTTCTTTTTAAGATATAAAAGGTAATCATGCTCTAAAACCTTATGAAGTTTTTTATTTCGTAGATCAAGTTTTTATAGCATAGATGAATCTTAAGTCACTACAAGTAGTTAGATATTCAAGATATTCTAAGAGATTACATCAAAATGATCGGTCTAGAAATCCAAGAAAGGGATGTTAAAGCATAAAAGCCATAGTAAGCATATGGATTATGGTGTGGACATGAGAATAGATAAATATCCATTTATGCAAACGAGTTCTATTTTATCATAAATGTATCTAGATTGTACTTATATGAAAATATCTATATACAACCGATAATAATATATAGTATTCAAGGTCATAACTATGTTTTACATGTTTACATAGAAACACGTGTGGGTGTGTAATATATATATATATATATATATGTGGTTTTGAATAAGCTTTCTGCTATTGTACTTTATATAGTACATAATGTAATAATATCATCATGAAAATATTTGCAAAAAGACTCTAAAGATGCTTCCTTAAGCTCAAGAGGTGTTTCCACATTGTGTTGCTTTGCCTTATCTAATCTTAGCTGTCCTTTTCATTTGGCAAATTGTTTGATAACGTATTAAGGTTAGCTCAAACAACTTATTTATAAGCTTAACCTTTTTACATCATATGCTAATGAGTTTTTATTAAAAAAAAATAAAAATATTAATATATTAATAGTAAACCATTGCTAAGAAAGTATCCTTCATCCCAATTTATTCCAGTAAATGAATTCATAATTCATTACGGTATTACTGTAATATCTCTTTATTTACTTGAGGCAGCCATGATCCGTGAATAACATCATTCTTCACTCAATCAGAAGTTGTAGAACTTCACAAATCAATGGATATAACCAATGGGGACTCCCCTTTATCAACAACAATTGTCTTGCACACTTTCTTGCAAAGGGTAATAACTTCCACATTATATGTCCCATGGAAACCTCTGAAGCAGAACTTTCCTTCTTCATCAACAAGACCATGTGCACAACTAGTCCACTCTTCTTTAAGAGCAAGGAACCTCTTACCAGCCTCATTCACTTCCCCTTCCGCATCAACCAAGTGCCCGTTTTCCCTGCAAAACAACTCCCAGAATCCCCATAGCATAATGCCACCCACTGCTGGGTGTGCAAAGCCTTCCCTAATCATGACTTCGAGATCATCGGCCCTCACGAACTCATTTGTAGACGAGACATCTAGTTCGGTGAACCATATTGGCTGGCCAAGAGTGCCTAACTTATCAAGCGCAGAAAAAACAATAGAACCAACCGGACTATCTATATGTCCTTGGATTCCTATTCCTCCCACTGCTGCACCTTGCTCTTGTAGATCAATGATTTGCTCGATGTACTTCTCAGGTGAAGATTTGGCATCGGCACCATCTTCCACATGATAGTCATTGACAAATAAAGTGGCCGATGGATCGAGTTGGTGTGCAATCTTAAACATGGTTGCACGAATTCCCTTTCCTAGCCGGTCTTGGTAAAAGGAACCATGCAGCATTTCATTGTTGACATCATAGTGCTTGAATCTTCCGTCATATCTTGTAAGAAGGCTCGTGAGACGATTTTGGATTGCTTTCATCAAGTCATTTCTATTTAGAGATCGAACCCAAGGCTGAACCGTGCTCTCCACTTCCCAGAAGATGCAATGACCCCTGCATTCTTTATTGTGCTTTTCGCAAAACAGCAACATCTCATCAGCATCCTTATAGTTGAGGTTTCCTTGTTGCGGTTCTGTCCAGTACCACTTTAATTCATTCCCGAAAACAGCCCAGTTAAAGTTTTTCACATAAAAATCGACAAAATCCTCGTTGTCTAGGTTTGTTCTGTTTATACAGGAGCCCAGCGGGAAAGCATGTTCTGTCTGTTTAACTTTCACAATGGCACCTATCAGACCATCTAGTTCTAGTCCCGAAAACTTCAGGACGACATCACGTTTGCGAATCTGCATAAAAACAGACAAGATTAATCCCATTGTAGAATGCCATTCCACACTATTTGTCGATATTCTTATTAAGTCAAATGTCTCAAGCATTGAAATTTCAACATTTAGACCAGCATTCTGTGTATACTGGTAGTTTCATTAAGTGAGACGGCCAGAAACAGAAACCAATTCTATTGAACCTCCAAAATAGTGGGGATCAAGAGACTCGCATACTCATCAATAGATATAAATACAGAGAAATTCAACACGTTATTTATCTTTTATACTTAGTTTTAAAACCATCTGATACTTTCTATGTTGAAGCCAAACTTCAATCAAGCTTGCTAAGTCTATGTCGGAATTCAATCAACAAGAATATGTTCTAAGTGAATTATTGAAGTCCTAAATGTCTATACAGTTGCATTGAGTAAGTCTCTCCATTATTTTCCATGATAAATCACTATACAGAGATGACTTTCTTGGAGTAATATAAACAGAGACCTAATTGAGAAGACTTCCTATGTATTTTTTTTCTTTGTTTTTTCCAATACCTAATTGCGCACAAAAAGTTTGCTATTAAACTGTAGAAGTTGGTCTTTTCTGAATTCTTTACAGTTATCTCATGCCATTATCTCACTGCATCGCCATCATGCATTGTTCATGATGCAGCACAGTAGCAATTACCTGATCTATCTGCATCTTCAAGTATGGAAAGCGTGCACACCTATCAACCGGAAAAATCTGAAGCCCTGCAAGCATTAAGTCAACACCAGAAGCAGGACCCTGAACGTAAACCATCACTCGAGATGGTTGCTTCTCAAGTCTAAACGATCCACCAATTTCATGCCATCTATCATCATTGGTTATCTCGATTTGGCCACCATTTACCCACTGACCGTCAACACTTAGTGCAATATTGACGTTTTGAGGGACAGCAGACCCGGCACTTATACGAACCCAGGCAGACACTTGGTATGTCAAATAGAGTTGAATTCTATCTGTTATTAACTGTGCAGGACCCATCCAAGTCTGTGTGCGGTTAGTAACCAGGATGTACCGGCCACTAAGGGGTGCATGAGGTCCTAGAGAATCTCTAGCCATTGGAGGAAGAACACTCGGTGAGCCAGTTTGAACACTTAAAGTGCAAGTGCCAAGAGGGAACCATCCATTAGTCCCATCACTTAAGTCACTATTTTGTACTATATTTACTCCAAAAGCAGGATTCTGCAAAATGGGAGGTTCTGGTCATATCCAAAACTACGACAGCTATATCCTAGAATGCACATGAAACGTAATAGGTAGGAATCAAATGGAGGTGTGTATTCTACCTCAATGTAAGGTGGCTCCGAAGGCGGTGTCTTCTCAGCATGCTTGACAACTAAATAATTCACAAGAATATCAACACCAGCAGGTGGACCTTCAAGATAGATGATTATTTTAGAGGGGGAATTATTTATTAGGAACTTCCCCTGTAATTGTACCCAGTCCTTGTCTGTTGCCTGCACACTTGATAGCAAAACCAGCAAATACAAGCAATATAAGAAAGCCCCGACTAGAACCAGCATACAGGACAAGCTAGACATAATGAAAACAGGACAATTTCTTTTTCCAGAATTGAACAACCAAAGGTATGCAGATAGTATCTCCATGAACATCGATTTTGTTGACTAAAATATCATGAAGGAAGCCTGTAAGAAAGGTGCTACCTATTTCGGATTATGTGCCGGACTGTGTGTTGTGTATATATTTCTAGTATATAAGGAGAATGTTGTTGAACATTTTAACAATGAATTAAGTGGAGACAACACCATTGATTTTGCAAACAAAGTTATAAACAAACTTGTTATATGGAAGTTTGATCCGGATTTGGAAACAACGATGGAAACTAACCTTGCTATACTAATATATTGCTCTCGTAGATCTGGCATCTGGACATAGAGAGTAGCCCGAACATCACTACTGCTAGCACTCTTACCAAATATTCGAACCAATGAAGTAACCTGGTATGCAAGTTTTCGTCGTACTCTTGCAGTGATTTCCTGTTGGATTCCATTCCAGAATTGCATGCGTCCAGTCGCTGATGCAAAGTACTTTCCAGACTGAGGGAGAATTTTACCACTATCTAAAGATTCGCACAAAATGATCTTGCAACCTCTTCCAGACCAATTATTTAAGCCATCCTCGAATCTAGGATTTAGGGTAATGTCATCATCTGAAGCAAAATAATCCTTGCTCATTCTCTATTGAAGAAAACACGTAAAGAAGCAATCAAAATCGGATTTCAAAAGGACAATAATTTGTCGAAAGTGATAAAATCAACTACATCCATTAAATCACGAAAGATATTGATGGGGCTAGTCAAATTGGATTTGGTGTCATATAAGACAACTTAACTACTTTTAAGCATGACTTGGAATGAAAGAAAGAGAGTAAAATAACCATCTCCAAGTCAAACTGGCAGGTTTACTGCCAAGTTGAAACTTGTTAAAGTTTGGCTTGTTACTATCGTCTCCACCTAATCTCTTTTAGTTCACCATTAGTTATATAAATGGTGCTATTTGATCTTATCTAGCATCCACATTGTGCACAAGAAATGGATATTATGAATGCTTGTCTATGGAAATGCAATCTGTAAATAGAAAGGCAAAGACACACCTCTTGTTTGTTGCCGACGTTGCCGCTTTCCTGGTTGGCCATGGTTTCTCTTTATCTTAATGAAAATATGGATTATTAGTCTGACAGAAACAGATTGTATAAGTTGTTGTGAATCAGAAAAAGAAGACTGTCGTTTTATAGCAACTACACTTCTGGGCTAGGCTGTTGCTCTGTTGGATGGTGTTCAAGTGAAGTATAAGAAAAGAGCAAGAGCGAGCCACCAAGCAACCGAATTCTCCTCTGGAAGAAAAGCTTAGCTTTGCTTATTGTCCTTGTCCACGTTTGAAACGTCTCTTTCATCTCATTAAAAAGCCATAATTTACCTTTTACCATGTCGGTTTTTTTCTTTTCCCCCCTCAACTTTGATTTGCTTAAGCTTGCAGAAGAGGATACTGCCGCATTCTTGAATTGGAAATGAAGGCTTGCTTTCTGTTTTTCTATATAGATCGGTGGCTTAGGAGCTTCATATGGTTTTATTAAATTATAATTATACGGGAAAATGCAGTAACCGTTAAATTTTAACATTTTTCCTAGTGAAGTTGCAACATTTATGTACGTGAAGTTGATCATTTGCGGAAAACTCAATCATAGTATTATTCCATGTTGGTGGGTGAGTACTTAAATGCTAGAGTTTTTAGAATCTTATGGTATGTATTTAGATCTCATTCTCATGGAACAAATACTGACTTAAAAGTTTTCACAAATCTACTTTACAGGATAGAAAAGCTGTCTCAAGCCCATCTTGAAACGACATCGAAAGCTAATTACCAAATTGCTCCATAATATAGGTTACTCCGCAAAGATATATGCATATATAAATATACATATTATTAGCAACTACATCCATTATTAGCAAAACCGGCTAACTCTAAAACCTATAGCCAGCCAAAGATTTTTCTGTAATCAACTCTTCTTCCAAATCAAGGTGGTCTGGCTACACATGTGAATAACCTAACATCTCTTGAATTAAAATCGCAATAAAAAGAAAAAACAAGTTCTATATTGCACACTATTCACATATCATAGAAATCATTGCTATACGTGGATAAAGCATTCTTTCTTTACCTCATTATTGTACTAAATTTAGGGATACTAAGACTTAGAATTTACTAACATCTACCACCAAACACTAAACTCCAATTCACACACACATAGAATTGGACATACGAGCCATGGCCTATGAGCCAACCTGTTTACTAGCTTTGAAAAGTGACTGCAGCTAATTCTTTTTGTCCATTTAAAAGCAAACCAAATTAGTTTAGTCCATTTAACCAGTGGGCTAAAGCAAACTGTTCCATAACCAAACAATCTTAAAGATGAAAAAATAGAAAAATAACAATCAGATTATCACCACAAGGCTCTCGCAGATTCCAATGTGCTGTGCAAATCAAATGGCCAGAGCTTTTAAAATCGAAAAAACTCGATTATCAAACAAAAAACCACAAAATTTCAGGTTCAGAGCTGGCATTCTCCAGTTGAGGATGGTCGAAACACCACAATGCAAAAGCAATTTTAAGAGTTTGTCATATAAAAAATAAAAACATAAAAAAATAGCTACGACTGCTGGGTGTTTGAGGGAGACGAGATTAGCTACGGTGCAAAAGGATAATGGAAAATGAATACTATAATTTTTTACTTTAGATAAAAGGAAATCATTTTATTTCTATTCCATTTACATTCTCAACGATAGATAATCATCACCACGTCAACTGTCTATGTTCATGATTCAGCCAAGCTCGGAGGCCCCTATAACCACTGCCTGTACCCACCAAACATACTCAGCCATCCTTATGCTACCATACATTTAGCAATCTAACTTAAAAAACTTTCAAGATTGTGCATGGTCAACAAATTATTTTAAAATCTTGTTTTTCATATATAAATAATTAAAATAGAAATAAAATTCATTATTAATATATATAACCTTAAAATACATAAAAGGTTAATATTGAGTTTGATACCTCAACTTTGCCCTAAAATTCAATTAAGCACCTAAACTTTCAGAAGTTCAATTTTAGTACCTAATTGAACTTTTCGAGATCATTTTCGGTACCCTGGTTAATGGTGTTAACTCCATTGCTGACGTGGATGTACAGACCAATCACATCGTGACACGTGGTATCTTAACTTTTTTTTACTTATATGTCATTTATGATGTGGCAATCAATTTTATCATAGTTAACATTACCATTAATAATACTTTTAATTGTTTAATTAATTTTAATCTAAAGTCTAAATAATTAAATTTAGAAGAATAAAACCTACTGAACTTCAAGAGCCTACTCAAGCCCATTCTGATCCTTAAGCCTTTCACTATTTCTTATTTTTCTAACCTTTACTTTTGGACTTGATTATAAATACAAGGGCTCATTTCAGGACTTTAGCAATGTGGAACAATAGTTCCTTCTATACAACATAAAACACCAGGAGAGATCTAACTAATTTGACTTCTTTGCACCAGGAAACTACACCTCCTATCCTAGAGCATATAATGTGAAAATACCAGCGACGCCAATTGATTTTAGCATGATGGGAAGTGAATAAGTGATCATGATGCTTTCGATCTGATACGTGAGAACGGAGATCATGATGCAAAAGCTTTGGACCTTGGTCGAGAAGATTTCTAAGCAAATAACGTTAGGAATAGCTCCAAATCCCATGGCAAAGAGACTAACATAAACCATGACACTTCTTGATGAGATTATAGCATAGGCAGCAGGACATATGTTGATGATGGAGTGGCTCTGTTTCATGCATAGAAAACAGAGCAAGCATTTTGAAATGGAGCGACTCAACGACTGACAAGGACCAAGCTTGACGGATCAGAGTAGACCCGAGCACTAACGAGCATTCGAGATTGAGCAATAGGTACCTGAGCTACCATGAGACAGGACTGAGCTTGGCAGATCAAAGCAGACCCGAGTAGTAGCCACTAACCTGATTGACTGGGCAAGGTCAAGCCATCACGCGCAACGACCCGAGCTCGAAACCAACAGCACAAGACTGATCAAGTAGCAAGCCAAGCAATTATTATTGAATGATGATCCAAAACAATCTTAATTAGAGTAGTCAACAACCAAGCAGAGTCTCAAGTAACAACCTATCAAGCATTTGAGCTAATCTAAACTCCACATTTTTCGATCTACCATGTTCTTTAGAAACTGAGCTCACCATATTAGACTAGGACAGCATGTCATGACCTAAAATTCTGCCATCCATCCAAGCTCCACCAAAAAACTACCATGACCTGCTATCTACTGATCAAACCAACGCCACCATCAAACTCAACCGAGTACTCATGTGTGGCAATACTATGGAACAACAAACCTAATTTGATACGCACCAGTGACCTGAAACATTGCCCTACTTGCCAATCTGATCTACCTCTAACTGAGCATCCATAGTAGCACTTGAGTGCTCAACAGAGCACCGCCTAATCGCACATCGAGGAAGCACTAGTACTGTATTTCAACCAAGTGACCACCGACCTATAATTGGCTAAATACTCGAACTCTTTCCATACACACTATTGACATGCTCCCTACCAAGCAAAACTTGACGGGCAAACCAAGTCAAGTGCTCCATCAACAGCTAAACTTGCAAACCTGCTACTATCCAGACTCTAGCTCCACTCCCGACCTAAGCTGATTCACAATAACAAGCCACTTTAAGACATGCTCTAAAGTGTCCATTGAGCTGCGGTAATAGAATACTAAGCTTCCAATACCGACCTAACTTGTTCAGACAATTACTAAGCTCCACAAGGCAACAGAACATAATAAACCAACAATCACTGATCCAATTTAGTGTCCACCCACCTGACCTGCAATCTCAAGGAGTAGCCATGAGACACATCCAAAGCAAGCTCTATTGCAAGAGGTCCGGTGTTGAAATTTTTTTCATTATCCTTTTTATTAGTTGAAGTTGTAACACAATACTTTCATCATTGCACTGGTATGTGTATGAGACAGAGAGAGAAGAAGAGAGAGAAGGTGAGAATTTGGGCTGGGGTTTTTGGTTGGGAGACAGAGAGAAGGAGATGGTGCAGTGATTTAGTTGTCCCACATTGAAAATTTTGCAAGAATTCTTTTTGTTTATAATGTGTAATTGGACACTACCTATATGAGAAGGAAGCCATGAGAGAAGTATGGGTTTGCTATATGGGTGTGGGCTTGTTTACTATTGTTGGATTTGAGCATATTATAGGCTTTTTGAAGCTTCTAAAATTCAAATCAGTAAAAAATAAAATAAAACAATGTCACTATGATAAATTATAATGAAATTATAAATAAGGAATAAGAATTTGCCATGTCATAAATGAAATATAAATAAATAAAATGTCATGTTGGATGACATGTGTCACGACGTGATCAGTTCGTATATCCACGTTAGTAACGGAGTTAAAACCGTTAACCAAGGTACCAAAAATGACCTCGAAAAGTTCAATTAGGTACTAAAATTGAACTTCTGAAAGTTTAGGTACTTAATATTTTCAGGAAAAGTTGAGATACCAATCTTGACATTAACCTATACATAAATATTCCAAATTCATGCAAATTAACATAAAAAATAAAAATATAAAAAATTCATTTTACCCTACTAGCTAAGCAGGCTAGCCCATGAGCCAAAGCAGACTGAGCCTAGAATAAGAAATACTGTCCTGTTTTAAAACGAGCTAAATTAGCTTGACTCGGCCACCAGACCTGTAAGCTACCTCTACACATACATATATGAATGGATACTTCGATAAGATTAGATTCCCAAACATGTTCGCAAACCAATAGACTAAGATCAACAAGTACCATTATAATTATATTAATTACAAATTGAACTCCAAAGCCTACTTGTAATCACTAACTAATGTTACAGTAATATACAAACAAGAAAACTTAACACAATCTAATCTCCTCAATAGATGAATACAAATATAGCAAATAAAGAGAAACATTATGGTTTAATTCAGTAGCAAGATGTTATGTATTCACTTTGCAACACTTGTTTTTGAAAGTAGATGTTGCAGTTGTGTGTGTCTTGAAATTTTGAATTGCTAGAGTTTATATCTAATGGCACATTTGGTACACAGGAATGGACTGGAATGAAATTGCGATTTCGGCTTCCATACTCTTTTCCAATGTTTGGAAGTGTTTTTAAAAGTCTGAATCACGATTCTAGCTTTAAAGGGGAATTTGATTCCGCTTTTAAAAGATGGGATCGTGATTTCATTCCACCCTTATTAATCATATGTATTGTAATTACTTTTTTATCCTATCATATATTCATATTTTGCATTTATTATTAAGGACATTCTCGACAATTACACTTTTTAGCCATTCCATTACATGTAATCCTCCAAACATAGGAATGGATTTGTCATTCCAATCCATTCTATTCCATTCCAAATCATTCTTATATACCAAACGTGACATAATAGTCTTCAATGGTAAGGAAGAAAGCATGAGCTTTACCATTTGAAGATAAATACCTTTTTTGATATTGTGTGCTTGTTATTAATGCATATCTTTAAAATCCTTCAAATTTTATAAAATTTAAAACTATAATAATATGGATGAACAATGTGTCTTCATGTTGTTAATAATATCCTTAAAATTTTCATTTAAAATAAAAAATAAACTCTGTGATAGAACCTTTCCATATCTAATAGGAACTACCACATCTTGAATACCCCACTTTTATAGGAGTATATAATGGAATTTAGCTTTTTTTTATTTTTTCAAAATCCCCAAGATTTAATCTAACATAATCTTTATCGAATGTGCTACAAGATTAATAAATATCCTTCAAACTTGATGATAAAAATTATCCTTAAGCTTTAAAAATTTCAGTAACAAATCAAAATCAAAAATGCAAAAAAAAAAAAAAAAATCTCTTAAATAAACTTGAAAATATTTTAGTTGAAATTGAATAAATTCAATTAATCCCTATTGATATAATTGTCTAACTTAGTGGAACATATTGAATATATTACCCAAATATATTCAACCTTAAAGCTGAGTCTTTATTGAACCAAAAAACTTGAAATTAATCAAATCTCAATCATGTTATGATTATTCGGTTCAAATTCTAATATTAAAGTTTCAAGTTCTAAGGTTCTCCGTGTGTAGTGTTGTTGTTGTGAACAGACAAAGAACACATCTAGCATGGCTTAAGGACTATGTTGTTCACTAGCAAACTCATCCGTGTAATAGTTTACCTAATAGTAACAAATAGTAGTTTAGAGTTGCAAAATTAATTACAACTTTTAACTATTATAACAGATCTAATAGACTTGAGAAACCATCTAAACATCTATAGAGGAAACAACGTATAAATAGAAAATAAAGAAGCAGAAATGGGTAGCCTTTACCCCTACTGAAGAAGATAACTTTTGGAGTTTGGCTAACTTGTGATCGGCTATTATCACCATGTAAAACATAATCAAACACACAAACAGGAGAGTCAGTGAGCATCAATCATAATCAACAGTAAAGAATTACAAAGAAAGATAAAGAAGAGTATATCAACCAAACCCTAGAGAGTGAGAGGGGGAAGAAAGTGTTAGTGAGACTTAAGGTTCGAAAAAATTATTGATTAAGTTGTGTTTTAGCAAGTTAGACTGGTTACAGTTGTACATATATTTTTCTCTAGGTATTGGTTTGAGGTGTAGTCTTAGCTTTATTACTTCATAAAATCCTTAGCCTTCCCTTTGAAATTCACTCTACTTTTTTTTAATTTTTCTTACACTTAAATTAATTTGACCACAACAAAATTTTAAGAGAGAACCTAACGATATTAATATATGTAATTTATGTATATAACAACATAGATGTCGAATATATATAGATACATACATATATATTCAATGAGTTAAAATATGTAATATACTTCATAACATAAGATTATAATATGCTATATTACCCATGAAGGTAAGAAAGTAATTTAGTTTGTAACATATAATAAAATAAAATAAGTATGGTAAGTATTTCTTAATGTAAAGTTGACAAATTAATAATAACAATCATACCTTTAAAATTATTAAAGTAATTCAAATGATTACATAATAATACAAAAGTATAAATATATAATCATGTACATAAAGAAATAATTTATTTACATAGCAACATATAATAATACATACACATACTAATACATATATGTATATTAGTTAGTTAATCAATTAATGAAAAAAAAAAAAAGAGAGAAGTGTTTTAAATTGTTAATTTAAATAATAAGTATAATAAAATTGATCTACTTTTTTATTATTATCATTATTGTTATTTCTTAAAACTTGTTGCTATGCAACCACATTTGCACTTAGAAAAAGAACCAACTTGTAAGGCCTGTTGCAACCACCTTAAAAACTGGTTACCATATTGTACATTTTAAGAAACTCCCAACCCTTTTTTCCATTGAAAATCAACAACGAAAATTCGTAAATCATAATTCATGTAAAGAAATATTAATCTCCAACAACTTACAGAATGAACAACTTAATGATTCCATAAAGATTTGTTTTTTTCATTTCAATGACAGATTACGGCATATTTTCAAACTAACAAAAATTCTTCTTATATCTTTTCATATATATGAAATTCAATCCCTGACATCAAAATCATCTGAAAATCTTCAATTCAATAAATATCATCATAAATTCTCCACAATTTTACTCCTTCATCCAACAACCTTTGAATTCTTTTATAATTGGATCACGAATGATTAAAGAACTTCTTTGTTCTTGGAAACTAACTTCTCTTTATCCTACACTTTTTCTGTTATGCAACCCATCTACAAACTTCGAACAACACATGCCACTCAGATGACATAACTTCACAACACATTAAGATTAGAGAGAAAAACTTGTCACTTTTCCTTAAGGATTGTAAAAACTAATCTTCATTCTATGACTTCTTAAGAAGGACAACCAAAATTGAAGAAAATTTCTTAAATGATGGAATTAAAATAAAAAATAATAATTGTAAGACATTAAAGAAATAAAGAAAAAAAAACATTTACTTATGTTGGCATTTCTTAAAAAGATGATAGTTTGAAGAGGAGAAAGGGAAACGTATGTTTTGAAAGAAATTGTATCATGGAAAGAGGAAGAAATAAAAGGAAAAGTAAGCACGTGTAAGGAGTTTAAAATAAGGTCTAGGGAATAAATTATTAAAATGCCCCCTTGTGACTATTATTGATATTAATTACAATGAAAAATAATATATAAAAAAATAAAAGGATTAATGTTGTAAATGGTAGCTGAACTCTTGCAAATAAGATACATGAACTTTAAAACTAATTAATTTAATACCTGAAACTACTTTTCATGCACTCTTTTCTTACTTCCATCCAATTCATTAGCTCTACTTGTCTAGGTGGAATATTAGTCCAATCATGATCTAACACATGTCACTTATATCCTTATTTAACAAATCCACATGTGAAAACCAATGTGCAAGTTTGAATTTAAAAAAAAAAGTAATAAATAAAGTGGAAATGTAACTTAACTGCACCTTAACCAAGTTAATTTTAGAGATTCAAATAAAATAAAGTAAATGTAAAGTAGAAACAAAATTACTGAATAGAAAAAACTCTTAGACCCCAATGCAAACCTTAGATTTATTAGGAGCGAGGTTAGCGATTAGTATTTGATGGTATCAGATTTGTTATCTATGAATGTGGGTTATTGTGTGTGTATGGTCTTAGTGGTTATGGTGGCGATGAGAATAGTTATTGAAGGTGTTGGGCTTGGCATGTGGTAGATTTGTTAGTGGTCATTTTAAGGCAAAGGTAGTGGTGTATAGTTGTTTAGTTTTGGTTTTTGGTAATAAGAGCGTTATTTTTGGTTAGGTGATGTATTTTTGGGTTTATGGTTATGGCATTTGGTAAGTAGTAGCATTGTGCAACTAGTTTAGGTTTGGATTTAGGGCTTGCCAAAACTAGTAGTCGACTATTGTCTGACGTTCAATGGATTTAGGGCTAGCTTAGGTTTTCGATTTCAAGAAGATATAAAGAGAGAGAGTTAGAGAGATAAAGCAGAAGGAAAGTGATTCTCGAGAGTAGCAAGAGGGAGGGAGTGCCAAAAAAGAGCTAAAGAGAGAGAGTTTGATTTCTATGGTTTGATCATTATGTTCTTATCTATGTGTAAGATATAGATAATTAATTTATATTGAAGGGCATAAATGTAATAAAGTATTGTTTTAAAGGTATTTTTGTTCTTGAACAGATGAATTTGGATACGAGAAAGTCATGTGCGAATGATCGGACGAATTTGGCCTAGGTCGGCATCTAAGCCACCAGCCTTTAATCCTAAGCTGCCACCCTAAAGACAATGGACGACAGCCTAAACTTAGGTGTTGAAGCTTCGGAAATTGCTGAGAAATTTAGCTGTATGCTGGCATGAAGACCGTTGGCATACACACCAACGCTGCCGACATTGGTCGGCAAAGCCGCCAGTGTAGTGGCCAACGTAAGCTACATTTTTCCTAAGCAATGTTGGCGTTTGTCCTAAGCAACTTACATCTATAAATAGACCCCTTGACCTACGAATTTGTCACACCATTCCTCAGCCAAAACTTAGGTAAGTGGATCTGACTCTCATCTTTTTTAATTAATTACCTTAGATAAATTAGTTTAATTCTAGTTTTTCATATGATTGAAGGAGATCCAAGATTTAGTGGAGAAACCCAATCGAATTTGGAGAGTTATGGGTTCAAATCAAAATAAAGGTAAGATCTCTATCATAGTCTTGTGATTCCTAAGGTTAATAGATTGTAGGAATATGATTATAGTGATAGTTAATTACTTATGATAGGATAATTTATTGAATTAGGGTACTGTTGCAAGCAAGATCTACCAGTTCTAGGTAAGTGTGAATCCGTCCCATTTTGTGGATTTAAAGTTATGAACTTTCATAATAGTTTTATTCATTGAGGATTGTATCTATATGTATATTGAAGGAATTATGGAAATAACTAGGAACTTTGGAGGAATCGTATGGAAGGTTTTGTAGTGTTGAGGATAAACGAAACAAGTGTGTTAATTTCTTATGGTAGATCTATGATTAGGGTTATAGATCTTTTGAGTAAGATCATGGAATTTAGGGTTAGGGTTTAATATTATAGTTGCAATTGAAATTTAATTGTAATATATTAATAAACAAGAATACTTGTGAGAGTGGGATTCCTACTCTGTTAGTAGTTACTATTCAGGAGATTTGGATTGAAAGCAAATCCAGGTATGACCTTACCATGTTTGATTGTTTGTGCTTGTAAGATTAGTTTATAAATCTAACTTATTATATCGGACTTTAATTGAATTAAGTGTTGGTTATGAGTGGCTGCAGTTAGTAAAGACTACGCAGAAGTGTGATACTAATGCTAGCAACCTGATGATCCTGGTGTCACGTTATCCCGAGTGGAGCCGCACCTGGAGATGATTCCGTTAGATTAGGAGTCGTTACCAGCTTAATTGTGGAACGCAATTATATATATATATATATATAATATCTATACTATGGTTTTCATCGGGTCATGAGTTACTCTGGGTTTTGGATTAGATGCATATATTCCTAAACTGTGTTGGTTGCAGGCTAATGAAAAGATAATTAAATTGTGCTTATTGCATTAGAATATAAGTTGTATGTGATATTGTGTTCTGCATGATCATGTGCATATGTTTTCGGTTTGGCGTACTAGGCATTCTTCGCTCAATCCTTTATTTTTACGGTACAGGTGAAGACTCTATTATTTATGACTTGAGGGGCTATGACGTATATGTTGACTACAGGGAAAGCGATAGTGGATTTGACAATTCTTCTTATATCTGGTCGTTTGAGATGAAAGATGAAGACTTATTTCCTATTAGATTTCTTTAGAGATTTTTAATGTTTTTAAGGACTTTGGTTATATTGAACTTTTAGCTTTGATTTTATGAAGACAGATTATATTATTTTAGTATTTAAGTTTTGAGTATCCTATTGTGAGTGATTGATGGTTTGTACATGTATTTCTGGTGGATTTTAGAAACATATAGCCTTAGCGCGTCTATCTTGATAAGGACACATGGTGGGCTGATAACGCCTTTAGGTTAGGACGTTATACTATGTTTGTGTTAGTGTTTTTCTTTTTCTTTTCTTTTTTTTTTTACTTCTTTTCTAACTTGATTTTATGGGATAAACTTTGCCATGTAGATGTGAAAAAATACTTTTCTAGTGGCTAGAGGACACATGGCTTTACATCATTGGACATTTCATCTATGTACATAGAATTTATTAATGACATTAAATGAGGTATGAACACCATGCAAGTAAAGTAGTTTTACATACTAAATTGATCAAATTCAAAGTTTAAGTATCTAATTATATATTTTACAAAAGTCACATGTACAACATTAACTCTAAAATGAAATAAGGGGAATTTGAAAAGCATGCCCAGGAACTTTTACCAAAGTGTAGATTCCCCCCCTCAACTTTCAAAATGAATTTTTTGACCCTTTATTAAACTTTCAAATATTATAACGATTAAGGACATTTAAATTTTCCATGAACTTAGGAGACATGTAATTTCACACATAGATAAAAGTTTAGGGGGTGAATCCATATATAAATAAAAGTTTGAGGGGTAATTTACAACTCCATCATTTTGTTTTAATTGAAAATGTTAAGTATCCTTCATTGTGCCAATATTTGAAAGTTTGAGGGATTAAAAAGCTTGGCTTGAAAGTTTAGAAGTCAATTCTTACCTAAGTAAAAGTTTAAGGGCTAATTTTCAATTTCCCCATAAAATAATAAGGTAATAGGTTCATGGTATTTCATTTATTTCCTATGAAAGAAACTTTCATCCTCAAAAGTTTTATATTGGCTAAAGAAGAAAAGTATGTAACGCATTATCAAAACATTCTCTTGTTGTTTATTAATCCAATTATATTCTTTCCAATCTCCCATAAGTTCAATTGGTTTTGTTAGAAATTCTCTTATTACTATAAAATTTTACTTCTTAACATCTTCCACAGCACTATATTACATTGAAGATTAACTTTACTTGATTTTAGATCTTTATCCTAATATTTGCCATCAAGCTTTTCATATCTCTTCTACTCATTGTAGGTTTCTCCTTCGCAAACCATACGACATCCCTTTGACTCATATACCAATCAACATGCAAGATTCTTATAAAACCCACTTTTAACTTTAAAGAATTCCCGTACTTACCTTGATCCTGCATCTTCAAGTCTTTCTCTTTATCCTTACCCTTCCACTCATTCCACCACACCTTTATTTTATGACAAACTTTTATACTTTCTTGGTCAATTGCACCATTGAATGGATACCCACAACCTCAACTCTCCAAATTATAATACTTAAAGGTAAGCTCGTCTTAATTACCATCAACAATCCCTAACATGATAAATTGAGAATTCACGTACATCCATAATTATGATACCTTCACTTCTTCATTCTTATCCCATGCCTCAACTATCACTTCAAATAAGGATTAATATAGCCTTTTCTTTTATTATTGTTAAATGTATATACACAATTAATTTTAGTCAAATTACTTATTTATTACATTTTAAATTTTGTCATCTTACATTTAACTCATTACCTTTGTAGTTTTATCATGTGTTTTGTATCATTTCATTACACTTTTTTAATCTAGTCAATTCTACTCTTCCTAATCATGTTTTATATCTCATTATTATCATTATTGATGTAAAATACTAAAAGCATGCAATTGTTCCTTTCTAAAGTTTATTATGTATAATTTACTTAACTAATTGTCCATTAATTCACTTATTCATAGGTTTCTCTTAATTGATGTTGTTTCAATTAAATTTTTTATGTTTAATAAGTATTGAGGATTTTACATTTCATACAAGTTAATGCAAGAACATATATAAGCAAGATTGACAAATAAAATAACATGACTAAACTCAACTAGGACCAATAACAATTTAACTTAACCTAATTAACAGGACTTGACACACTTACATGACATAAACTATTCCAATCTAGAAAAAGAAAAAAACAATCCAATAAGTAGATTTTCAACAAGAGTACTGGTCAATCAAGTAGTATAGAGTGAATGAGGTTTTTATTTTTCATAAGGATTAAACCAAGTATCAAGCCTGTATCAATTATACTATTATTTATGCAACCAATATTCAAATAAAAACTACACTAAGACTAATAAAGCTAGCAAAAACAAAAATAAAATAGTAAATTACACTGAAAGGTCACAACGTTTGGGGATAAGTTCATTTGAGATTTCAATGTTTTAAGTGATTAAAAAAAGGCTACAGCGTTTAAAAAAGTGGATCAATTAAGGTCATGCCATTAAATATCGTCAATGAAGCTCTGCTAAGTGTAACGTAGCACACACATGGACAAAATCAATAAGTTAAAATTCTTCTTCTTCTTCTGCTTCTCTAACCTAACCATCTTCTTCTTCTTCTCTTCTCTCTCTCTCTCTCTCTCCTCTCTCTCTCTCTCTCTCTCTCTCTCTACATATGACAAACATTTACCTGGAGAAATTATCAAAATGCTAGGTAAGTTTGGTTCTTGGCCAAGAAAATAGGGATATTTATCTATAGCCTTCAAGAAAAAAATAAAATATACATTAACCCAAAAATCATTTGTCAAGGCATAAATTGTTAACACCATCAAACTTAGAATACAAACATTAATTAACATAAATATATTCATGACATAAAAAAAAAAAAATCTACCTTTTTTTATCCATTACAACAAAACATGAAATGGATTCGAAGTCTACCATAATTTGTTTTACTTTTACTTTTAATACATTGGATTAGACGGATACCATGGTTTGAGATATAAAAAGTAAAATAAAATAAAATAAGAAAAAATATTAACTCCTATTCATAGCCTTATTAAATTTTTAATCCAGCATTTTCACCAGGTCCTATGTAACCTTCTACAAAGCTGCCTAACAAAGGGTGTTAAATAAGAGCAATAGGAAACTAGAAGTATTGTTTAATAAGATTTACGTAAAATTTAGTTTTATTGCTATGAAAAAATCATAGAAGTAATATATGATTTTGCTTTTTGTAAAGTTCACCTATAACCAAATATGATTTAGAATGGTGTCATTTCTCAAATACTCTAAAGGAATCTAATAGGTTTAAACCTGGTGATGACAGCCTAGAAAGAGAGAGAGACCAAAGAAGAAGATGTTTAGTAGAGAGAGAGAGAGAGAGAGAGAGAGAGAGAGTGGGATTGGGGAAGAAAAAGAAGTGTTTACAAGAGAGAGGTGTTAGGATCTAGAGTATGCCTTCAATAGGGTGAAATCTAATGGGCTTTGTGAAGGATTACACAAAAGGGCTTTTGACACCATCTATAACCAAAAATCTTAAGGCAATGGATTAATGGGTCTTTCATTCTTATAAACTCTTCACATAAGATCCTATTTCCTATATGGGATTCTCACACTTGCATCCTAATAATCTCCCCCTCAAATGTGAGTTTTCATAATGAGGTAGGTCATACTCCCCCTCAACTATGGGTTTCACAAACGAGTCACACCACAAAATTCTTCTTTCCATAGAGTGGGCCAACCATGAGAGTTTTCTTGCCGAACCAGGCTCTGATACCAATTGTTGGGATTTTGAATATGCCTTCAATAGGGAGAAATCTAATTAGCCTTGTGAAGGATTACACAAATGGGTTTTTGACACCATTTATAACCCAAAACCTTAAGGGAATGGGTTAATGGGTCTTTTTTTATTATAAACTCTTTACATAAAACCCATATTTTCCATATAAGATTCTCACACTTACACTCTAATAAAAGGTTAGAAAGAGAGAGAATTAAATTAAGGAAGAAGATAGTTAGGTTAGAGAGAGAGATATATATTGAGGAAGAAGAAGAAGTATTTTAAATTATTAATTTTGTCCATGTGTGTGCTAACGTAGCACTTAACAAAGCTTCACCAATAATGTTTTAAAAACGAGACCTCAATTAACCTATTTCTCTAAATGTTGTGACTTTTTTTCAATCACTCAATATGTTGTGATCTTAAATAAACTTACCTCCAAACTTTAACATTCCAATGCAATTTACCTAAAATAGAATGATCATCGCAAGAGTTTTTCAAATTTAATCAAAGAAGACATTAGAACCAAATCAACCATAAATTACGAATCATATTGTTCACTAAATGATAATTGTTTAGCTAATTTACTATGAATTTGCTAAATACTTATTTCCTTTCCAAATCCTAAACAATATTAATTTCCTAGATTCCTCAAATCAAATTGATATGGATTCAAAAATATAATTATTTATCTTTCGTATTATAATTGCCTAGTATGTTAATTAATTTTTCCTACATTCTTTTAGCAAAAAATTAACAAGCACATTGCATTAAGTCCTATAGGAAAATTTAATTTAATCAAAAATAGCAAATCCTCCAATGTCTCTAATTCATTTAAACACAAATCTTGATAAATCCTATATCCCCTTTTTAGTTCACTGAGATATTTTACCATATTATATTTGAGCCCTAAACATTAAATCATAACATCAAGAGTCAAGCATGAATAATTAAATTATCTAAACATATTATAATAAAGTAACAATCATTCAACTAGTAATTAAGATCCATCGATTTCTCACACAAAAGATTCAACACGATTAAATCAAAAGGACATCAATACATATAAAAAGTAAAAACAGTCCATAAAATAATTTAATGAAATAAAAAAAGTATCAAAGAACATTTACTTTTAAAAGTGTAATGTGCAAGAAATCAGCTAAGTAAACAATACGAAATTAATCCCAAGCGATTGTCACTCGCTGCCTGCTTTTTGGATTTGTTCTATAAGTTATTCGTCCACGACCTATTTGTTTGGGCGTATCAAGAGGTCTAGCGTGTCAGGTCCACGAAGCTCCTTAATTCTGTGTCAGTGTGTCTCCGTTTTGTATTCACCCAATGAGCCACGAGTCTCACTCTCTTTAATTGTGTGTATGTTGCTTCATGCAGCGGGCTGTGATCTATTTATAATATATAATTTTTAAATTTTATATTATATATTTACTTTTTCTCAATTTATCTTTCTTTGTCATTGTTCTCAATCTGCGATTTCAATCTACCTTTCACAATGCACTCCCTATTATAATGGTAATGATTTGTTCATTTAATATTTTCTTCTACAACATTTGAGGGTTTTTTTATGTTCCATTGAATGGAAAGTTATGCAAAATTAATAAAAAAAAGTCACCTCCTATGTTTAAAGCAAATCTCTTTCTTGATAATTTATATGTTCATAATTGTTTTAAATTTATATCTTTCTCTCATGATAGCCATCCTTTCCATGGTTAATGCAAGGAAAAAATTAAAGAAAAAATAAAAGACAACCTTTATTTCATAATGTTTCACTCGGATGATTTGAAAATGATAGATTTTTCTAAATAATAGACCATTTCGTGAGAAAAATGTCACATTAAATTGTAATAAATACAAAGAAATATAACAAGTGTTAGATATCTATAATAATTTATTGGTATATAAAGATAAACATGTTAATTATTGAATAATTTGTTAGGTGATATAATAATTTTTACCTATAAAGTTTTTTTCATCATATATAGTCTCGATTGTTTTTTCTTGTGATGTCTTTTGACACAAATATGACCATCATTTCATGATAAAAAATTAATATTCTATATTTATAATAATTTCTAAATTAATAATGAAAAAAAATGTTAATTGTTAAGGGACTAACTTAAATTGTTTATAATTTTTGCTAATAAAGTTTCTTCAAAAGCATATGTAACTTTTAAAATAGTTGCAATTTTTCTATAGTTAATACAAAATGGCACAACCTTACAATATGATATTTCACACCTCACTATTTTAAAGATGGTAATGACATATTCTATTACACAAATTGTGATAAATTTAAATAAATAATAATTTTTGTGATATGTCCATTAAAATAAATATTTTTTTTAATTTGTACCTTTCCAATATGGAAAACTTTTATAATTATATATTTTTATTAATATTGTCTTTTTTATCACTTACCATTTTTACAAAATTAAGTTAATGAATTTTAGTTAAAACTTTTCATGTATGGAGGGCTGTGACTTTAAAGTTTTACAAAAGTTATTGCAACACACTCGGCTTATATAATTTAAAATAATATAACTCATGATACATCGCATCACATTTATACGAAGGATTTATTTTTATCTAATAATAAATGCATACATAGCATGAGCTTTTATTACTTTTCTATCATACCTTTTAATATTGCTTTTATTTTGAAATTTTTTGGTTTTTTTTTCTTTTCATAATATTTAAAAACTAAGAAATAATTTAGGTTGTTTTTTTCTCTTTTTTCCCCCTCCAGAATATGTAAGAAATAATATCCCTAGGGTGTAGTCTAATTTGTTGTCGAGTATTTTTCTTTAGTTCTGTATGTCCACCGCTTATAAAGCTTCTATTAGGCAATGTATCTCATTAACTGACATTCATGAATGGGTTTTGTTCCTTCACATATTCATTCACTAGAAGAATTTGCATTAATTTTAGGGAGGGGGGAGGGTGTTGTTGAGGGAATCATAATATGTGATATTCTTTTTCCATTTTTGTTTTCCTTTTCTTCTTTTGGCCAGAATGATCTAAGAATATTAGGTTAAGAAAAAGTTCTAATCGACTTTTATGCCATAAAATATGAAGAATAATTTAAATTAATATATATTTTTTACTTTAGTTGGCATTTTAAAATCCTTAGTATTCTTTGGTTTTCTTTGGTGCATATAATCTGTGAACATGCAACACAATTCTTTGAGATCTTTCACACAACCTCATCATATAGATTGAGAGTTATTTAAGGAGCTAGTGTATTCACAAGAAATTTCTGACCAACCCCTTTTCCCAAAAGATCTTTTCTTACAACCAAAATCTTGATTTAACACAGCCTCATCAGCAAAATATGCTTGTTTCCATGTTCCTCAATTTCCAAGAATTCGTTGCTTCAAGGCGTCTTTAATGGTGCTATGGGTATCAAAAATACGAACCACATAGATATTTATTGATCCAACCATTCCTCGTCCATAAGAAAAGAGGTTAACTTATAAGACCATGTTTATCCATGAGTAACTTACAAAGTTATTTAATATGTTATATCAGCATTTTAAGTAACTCTTCTTACTTTATCCGTGAGTTACTTAAAAAGTTATTTAAAATGATTTTTTAAAAAATTTTAAGGTTTCACATTACATAAATTATATACAACTGACATCAAAACTATAAATAAATAAAAAAAATTACCCTAAGCGGCGTTCCTCTAACAAGCACCGATGCTTGCCAAAGGAACACATTTTATTGGTAAGTTCCATTGCTTAAGTGTTGATAGAAACGCACTTTATCAGTAAGTTTCATTGCTTATATGTTGGTATCAATACAAAAAGCATCAATAAAATAAACGCTAACAAAATTTCCATATTGTTGATTTCTAGATGTAGTGCTTCTTCCACCATGCACCTACCGGTAATGGAGGAGTAGGATTGATCCCTATAATAGTAATCTCATATGTGTAACCTTTTTACTCAATCAACAATTAAAGCATCAAAGGTTTCTCACATGATTGATCCCAACCATATGTTAGAGCATAGTTGTGGTTTTTATTTTTCAAATAGTAATAATAAAATCATTACAGCTCAAATGAGATATTCAATGCAAACCTCTTAACTTAATCACATACAAATCGGTTGCAAATCAAATAATTTACCTAAACGCCAGTTTTAAAATAGAAATATATAGGATCGATCCGAACACTACTTTTCCGAACATCCAGTTTCAAACAATAGAAAGCAAATACAAAGACCATCTTTCCCTTTTTTCGCGTAAGAGTTGCATCAGGAGCCGTCTTCTATTTTGATCAAACTGAACAGGGCGCCCACCGTCCATCGTCGCATTATCCGCCCTAGGACCGCACCAACCATCTTTAGGATGCCGGCTCCCACTCCCACCCCTAATTTCTTCTTTTTCTAGTTTCTGTAATTCTTTGATTATAAACTTATAATTATCTACTTAAAGACTGGATAAATGTTTGTCCAAAAATTAATATTTTTACTTCAAACGATCATAATATCACTTGAACAAATTAACTGTTTGTATGAACTAATTTTCATCTGTATTTTCTCCATATTTGTATCTTTATCCACATCTTATTTATATATAATGTACAGATTTATTTAAATAAAAATACTATTTTTCATCTGTATTTACTACTTAACAAACATATCTTTAAAAATAACAAAAATAGGATTCGACAACAATCAAAATAAAACGAAACAAACAAACCTCAGTTATGTTTCAACCAACCATGATATCAACTAAACAAATTGAACAATTTAATGTGTATACTGACTTTTAAAACCACTGGATGTTTAATTATAAGTAGCTGAAAGAGTGAAAACGAACCCCCATAGATTAATATTTAGCTACAATAAATTTTGTTATTTCTTATTTTTCACGATGCACCGAGCATGGGACATCAATGCTCGCCCTATGGTGCAAATGAATCTGAACAAAAACATCAACACATGCATCTATAGTAATCATAACTAGGGCCACAAATAAGTCCAAGCAGCTCGCGAACTACTCGAGTTTAATAGAACAAAAGCTCATATTCAACTCACTCAATCGAGTCAAGTCAACTTGAATTTGAACTTAATAAGTCGAGTTGAGTTTGAACTTATCGAGTCTATCGAGCTTAATCGAATCAATTCAAGATATAGAATATTAAATCAAGTCAAGTTCGAGTTTAAAAATCAAAGCTCGATTAAGTTCAAGCTCGAGCTTTTCATTCGAGTAGAGTTCAACATTTTACTATATCAACTCGACTAGACTAATTTACAGCCCTAATCATACCTTGGTTCACAACAAATAAGGCCTTAAATTAGCAAAGCAAAACAAGCTTTAGCTATCCCATGAAAAATCAAAGCTCAAATCCACATCATCTGAGAATTGCATCTAGATATAAAATTAAACCTGAATTTACCGTCACAATCCAACGCAAACCTTAACATAGTAAGGTAACACCCGTACATACTACTAAAGACTTTAGAACTTAACCAAATCCACCCTTATCAGGATATTTCTTCCACTCTCCCCCCTCTCACTACTGCATCAAAAAACCAGAACATGGTGTATGATCACGATTAGTCCCCCTTTCTTCTAAAAGAGCATCCCTCTGTAAGCCTTGCACGACCACCAGTAGGCTGGCACAACACCGTCTGGCAGTTCCCACAGACAACGACGGTTTGTGAGTGACTGAACACCGTGGTACTGCATCAACATACATATATTACAAAATCAGTATGCAAATCACTGCTCCAAATGAATTTCATAATTCTCATAAAGATCACACCAAACATATATGAGTTTTAAGCTTATAACATCGTTCGAGAAAGATCACACAACAACCAAAACAGTGGGGCAATTACTATGAAGGTCTCCTTACGCTAGCTTATTCACACACTATCTGATAGAGTTTCTATAAGAGTATGGCAATTACTATCCAGATGCATTGTTAAATTCTTCGGAAAAGCATTGATTTTCTGTGATCTAAAATTTGGAGCAGTAAACACAACAAGATAGCCCATCTTGGACCCAATCTACGCTAAACCACATACCAAGAAAAGCTTTGCAAGTCACTAATTACCCTGAACCAGTGGTAACAAGTGGCCTTGGCACAAACAAAGCACTTTCCAAGCTACGAGACGCATGCACAAGTCAGCCCCAATAATATAAACTGAGTCCAGTTTGGCCAAACATTTGACAGTAATATAACACACATAGGTAAACACCAGTCGTAAACATATTAGAGGATTCTCAAACACCCAAATTGGCCTCATCAGCAACCTATCTTTCCAACTCCACTTTGACCTCATCACTGCATCTAGTATCCCATGTTAATATACACAACCCACGTTCTAAATCCTAATGCATATGTGCAAATCCATAAACACCACAGAAACACTATCATTCATTCTCCAACTCCTAGTCAAATTCCCCTTGTAACAGATCCCAGGCACAATAATATAGTTTAAATAGCAGGATTTTTCCCACAAAAAAAAATTCTACAAGTGCTATATTTAACTGAAAATCGTTATAGTAAAGCAAACACTTACATGTTAAAGCAACCTTGGCACTTCACATCCTGCACAAATTAGATTAAAGTGCCGATGAGACTACCGCTAGAATTGCTAAAAGAAACAAATCTAGAATCAATTATAGCCAAAAACATTAAGGAAAGTATGATTTTTATACTACCATGAAGAAGGAATTGGGAGACTGCACCAATCGCTTGAGTTTATGCTTCCTCTTCTCCAGCTCAGCCGGAGGGTTAAGTAAATCGATATCATTTTGCAAAACCTGATGAGAAAATCAATAAATAAAACAAAGCCAAACAAAATACTAAGTAAGAAAAGAATTCAAAATCACACACAATCTTAAGCAAATCATCGATGATAAAAGATAATATCTTAGATAATCAAACAGCAGAGTTCCGTACCATTGTCGACTGTGGCTTTCTGAAGATAAAAACCCTAGGAGATGTCTGTGCTTGAAAGTGTTCTTGGGCTGAGACAGAGCTTAATAAGATTGAATTTATATGGTTAGTTTATATAATCTGGGCCGTTGGCTTATTTCATGGGGATCTAAACCGTTGGGTGCATTAAGTCGGTATCGTTATTTTTATCACAAAATTGGATGGCTTGTAAATTTATCTGTTTTTATTATTGAAACAATATATGCAATTAAATTTTAAGCTAAAAAAAAAAAAAAAAAAGGTGCATGTTTCCCGGCCCCTTAGGGTGGATTTTTGAAAGTGCAGTCTACTCTGCCCCAATGTATGGGCGACAGGAAAACAATATTAAAGTTTAAAAAAATTATAAAACTATTATTGGGATTAAAACAATTTAAATTTTAGATAAATTGATCTCGTCTTTTAAAAAAACGAGACGAGCTCATAAATGGTTGACCTCGTTTCTTTAAGAAATGATATCCTTCTTCGAAACAACCTCGTCTCTTAGTAGAGATAATAACACTGTTTTTTGAAGAGACGATGTTAGTCCTAACAGTATCCCCCCATCAAACTTTATATTACACTTTCTGTAAGTAGAAACAATTATAACCTGTCATAATTAGGTATAAATCATAATCCACCACAAATCCACCACAGATCCATCATAAAGAAACAACTTCAAAACAACATAAACCAACTAAACCCAATCCGTCCAATCATAATAGTATTCACAAACTCAATCCAGCCAATCATGATAGAGGAAAATGCATAAAACGTAATATGAAAAAAGTTACAATATTATTCAATTAATTACATCAAATGTATATACAGTAATACATACAATCATCGTATAACATAAATATAAATAAAATCTAATTTAATCTAATCCTGCGTGCTACATCCCTCCCGTCTCCGCCTAGTGAAAATATAAGCAAATGGGGTACGCTGATGTAAACCATGCTGCGGATGCTTTATAGATGGATCGACCTATGTGATCGTAGCATCCTTATCTCCATCACCAACATTGTACTGGTGAAATGGGACAGGGTTTAGATCTAGATCCAACTGGGTGAGTCCTTCCCTCATATCACGTGGCAATGATGATCGCCTCTAATATGGAGCTCTGAGGGTATGAGCAGCATAGATGTCTGGCATAGGGTATCAGGCGGATAAGCATGTGATGATGATGAACCGGACAAATCGAGCTAAATATGAGAAAGGCTAGGCTCGTCACTGATATCTATAACTCTATATCGGCCTCGCCCTCGCTCCTAACCTTACCCTCGACCATGCCTCTCCCTATGTGGTCTGCGTCTCTATGCGAATCATCGATATGAAGTCCCATGAACTCATCAACTACACGAATAACATCTCGTGAAATGCCCTGGGTGTCCTTAGGTGGCATATCAGGGACCTGGTGAATGAAATCTGCCAGCAATTAAGAGTAACCACAAAGATTAGGAAATAATGAATCCACTTGACATCCATATACCTTATGTAATCAATGAACTTACCATGATCCAGCGCCTGGTGATTGCATGATACCAATTGAAATGATCTCCTAATGTAACAACAAGGATATCCGGCATCTCCACAATGCGATCATGCCTACCATCCTACTCTGCAATCCACTTTGGTGTGCTCTGCCACCCAGTTCCACTAAGAACACCTCCATAAAGTCAATCTTATGTAAGGATCGCATGTAAGAGGGGAGGTCAAGGATCCCCTAAAAACCACCAAACTGTCTGAGCATCCTGTATAGACTATAGCTCAATAATGCCAAAGCAAATAAAGAGAACCCGTGCATGCTATACATCGCTGCCAGTGCGAAAGTACTATGGCAGGGAATCTATAATAACATGGTATGGGTCCCAAGCAACCTATTGCATAAAAGAGTGAAATACATATAAATAAAATTAATGTATTTGTTCACATATAAACAAATAGGATATACAAAACCATACCTATCCCGGGACCTGTCGATCAAAGCATTCCCTATACTCGAATAATAAATGTGTGGGAGCTCAAATCACATCAAAAGTGGTGCCCCAGTTGTCACGCCCCAAAGGGTATCCTAAACGTAACAGTTCACCACACTCAATATTAAAGCTTAAGTATGACAACATTAGTCATTCCCAAAAGCTTCGATATTAAGTGTAAGGCGTGCTCTCACAGATTTAGAGGACCATACTTTGAAATATGAAGCTTAAGAAGATACAATAATAAATTAAAAAAGGGAAATCATAATATTCATCCATTCATAAAAATTGTCTTACAAGTCTTAGGGGCATTCCCTCGTCAAAAAAGTAGAATCTATTACAAGGAAATTCTATGAAGTCTACATCTAAACTAATGCTAAATTTCATCTAAAAATTCCTTAACCAAAAAAGGAAATACTTAGCTGCAAGGTCCACGTGGCCTTAACCACAAATAGCTAAATTGCAAAAGATATCTAAAATGGTATAAGCTAACAGGCTTAGTGAGAATTATTTCTAAAGATGAATACTTATATAACAAAATCAAGCAAGTTTTTAGGCATCCAAGTGATATGCGACAAACACGCGAGCAAGCAAGACATATAGTTTTTCGGAAACTATATGTTAAGTGGATTTATGCCCTCCGTTCGGGGTTTTGGGGAGGCTAATAAGATTATGCTTCTAGTCAATGGCCACTAAGCATTATTCCTTGTTATTATGCTTCTAGCTTAGAGCTAATAAGCATCGTCCTAGTATTTTGCTTCGAGCATAATGCTGCTAAGCGTTTCTCTTTGTATTATGCTTCTAGCTTAAAACCGATAAGCATTGTTTGTGGCCTTACAACCATACCACTAACCTTTCCCCACAAGATTAGTGATCCCTATGCAATGTGACTGTTACGAATAACAGAATTAGGGGGCAGCCAGGCTAGATGAGAGACTATGTTTCTTAAATCAGATACACATTGTTTAGATAAACCTACAAACAGTTGTTGTACTTGTGATAAATACAAACAGTTATAGATAGATACATACAGCTAAGATAGATTCAAAATATATATTTATAACTGTTAGACAGCTAGCATGTAGATAGATCTATAGATCTATAAATCTATAAATACATGCATAACAGAAAAGGTTAGGTTACCCCTATTTTAGCAAATTCCGAGTGGTATTAGGAGCTGTAAACTTGCTCAAAAGAGTCTCAAATTATACATAATCGTGCACCTGCAAGAAATTACAGAACAAATTAGAATTTTAGGGTTTGGTAATAACAGAGGAACGAGAGAGAGTTGTAAAGAGAGAGAGTTATATACGTATGTTTCAGAAGCAAGGAGATTACGGTTAGTACTATCGGGTTACTAAGACTTTATATTTTGGATTCTTTTTTGTGATCCGACCTTCATGTTTTGTATTTAGGTTATTTTCTTTTTGTCCGAACAGGCTACGTGAGTAACAATTGGTGCTTTCGTCTTGTCTACTAGATCTCGAGAATAGCTTGCCAAGTTGCAAGCATTGGTGTTTTCCATTGCAGAATCCATCCAGGTAATCCAGGAAAAGTTTCAAGAACAGATAGTTACTAATACTAAAATGAATGAAACCATGCATACTTTATCCATTTCTTTACAATCTTTACATACTAAGGTAGACTTAATTGATCAGAATCAAACTAAGGCGTCATCTCATGATACTTATATGGACATCAATCATCCTCATTCATCATCTTCTGATTCCCATGTTCTTGATAATTTGTTAAAAGGTTTGAAATTAGAAATTCCTAAATTTAATGGTGATGATCCTTTGGGTTGGATTTTTACAACTCAAAATTTTTTCAATTTTCATAATGTTCCTGAGGACCACCGTTTGTTTATTGCATCATTTGCATTAAAAGGAAAACCTTTAAAATGGTTTCAGTGGATGGAACAAAATCATCAAATTTCTACTTGGTCTCAGTTTCTTAAATCCTTAGAAACTCGATTTAGACCCTCTGAATATGATGATGTTCAAGGGACTTTGACCAAACTAACTCAAAACGGATCTGTTGATGAGTATCAATCAAATTTTGAGACCCTTTCTACTAGAACTGTGGGTGTATCAAATAGTTTCCTTTTAAATTGTTTTGTTTCTGGGTTGAAAGCACATATTAGAAGAGAAGTTCATATTGCTCGACCAACTTCTATTACACATGCAATTTGGTTAGCCAAAATGCATGAATCCAAGTTTGTAGATAGTAGTTTTCATCCAAAACCATTTCCAACCCAGAAATATGTCAATTCTGGAGCAAATACTTTGCAATTTGCAAAATCTGCTATTTCTAATCAACCTTCAAATCAAACTTCTATTTCGTCCTCATCTAAACCCACTTTACATATAAAAAAGTTGACTCCAACTAAAATTAATGCTCGCAGAAAGCAAGGATTATGTTATAATTGTGATGAGAAATATCACAGAAATCACAAGTGTAAGGCTAAATTTCTTTTGTTAGTAACAGAGGATTCAGAGGATGATTTGGGTCATTCAGAGGAGTTCCATACTGATTACATTGATGAAGACCTACTTAAGGTGGTGGAGGATGATTGTGCTATTGTTATCATGCTCTGTCGGGTAATACTATTCCTTGAACACTTCGATTTCAAGGCATCATTCGTAACAAAGAAGTGGTTATTTTGGTTGACTCAGGCAGTACACATAATTTTGTTTAGAGTAGAGTGGTCAAACATCTTAATTTGACAGTGTCTTCTTCTCCTCAATTTAATGTTCTGATTGGGGATGGTACTAAAATGATCGGTCAAGGAAAGTGTGAACATGTGGATTTTCAAATTCAAGGCCTCTGTTTTTCTGATGATTTTTGTGTTTTACCCATTCAGGGTGCTGATGTTGTGTTAGAGGTTCAATGGTTGCAGTCTTTGGGACCGGTTACAATTGATTATAGTCAATTGACTATGCAATTTATGCATCAAGGCATAATGGTGACTTTACAAGGACAAAAGGATGTTATCTCATTACTCATCATCAGTTTCATCGATTGATTAAACGAAATGAAGTGGCTTCTTGTTTTCAATTTTTGGCTCAGGAGGTTGTTACTAACACATGTGAGATTACCACCATCAATAAAGACTTAACAGCCTTATTGGGCAGATATTCTCGAGTGTTTGAAGCACCTTCATCATTGCCTCCACTTTAGGAAATTCATCATCAGATTCATTTACAGGAAGGACAAAGTCCAGTGAATGTCAAAGCATATCGATATCCTCATTTTCAGAAGACTGAAATTGAGAAACAAGTGACAGAAATGCTGCAACGGGGCATCATTCAGCACAACACTAGTCCTTATTCTTCTCCAGTACTTCTAGTTAAGAAAAAAGACGGCACATGGCGATTCTACATCGACTACCGCGCTTTAAATCATGTTACCATTAAGGATCAGTTCCCTATTCCCACCATTGATGAGCTTTCGGATGAATTATATAGTGCTTCTGTGTTTTCTAAATTGGATTTACGTGCGGGATATCATCATATTCGAATGCGTCCACGCGACATTGAGAAGACAGCTTTTCAAACTCATGAAGGACATTATGAGTTCCTTGTCATGCCATTTGGACTCAGTAATGCTCCAGCAACATTCCAGAGCATCATGAACAAAATTTTCAGGTCATTTCTTCGAAAATTCGTTATAGTATTTTTTGATGATATTCTATTTTACAGTCGAACTATGATCACATTGATCATTTGGACTAGGTACTTCAAGTTTTATCAGAGAATGCTTTTTATCTTAAGCATTCTAAATGTCATTTTGGAGAATCTTGTATTGAATACTTAGGACATATTGTTTCCCATCATGGAGTTCAACCAGAGACAAAGAAGGTTGAAGCAGTTATGAATTGGCCTGTACCTAATTCAGTGAAACAACTTCGAGCTTTCTTAGGATTATCTGCTATTATCGCCGTTTTATTCGAAGTTATGCAGCTATTGCAAGGCCCTTAACAGATTTGTTACAGAAGGATGCTTTCCATTGGAGCTCTGCCGCAATGGAAGCTTTTGACACACTCAAACAAGCTCTGGTTTCAGCACCTATCTTGGATTTGCCAAATTTTCAGGAAAAGTTTATTATTGAAACTGATGCTTCGGGTTCAGGCATAGGGGCTGTTTTATTGCAAAAAGATCATCCTATTGCCTTTTTCAGTAAAAAGATGCCCACTCATCTGAGAAAAGCTTCAACTTATGTTAGAGAACTCTATGCTATTGTTGAAGCTGTGCGAAAATGGAGACAATATGTTTTGGGCTCTCATTTTATCATTAAGACTGATCATCACAGTCTTAAGGAGATTCTTACACAAGTTATTCAGACCCCAGAACAGCAGAAGTACTTATCTAACCTTATGGGCTATGATTACACTATCTTATATAAAGTAGGAGTGGAGAATAGAGTTGTTGATGCTTTATCTAGACAGTTCGCTAAGGATGCCACTTACTTAGCATGGTCAGGACCCACATTTTCACTCATTCATACTTTAAAGATAGCATACAGTAATTTGGAGGGTTTTTATGTGATTATATCTGCCATGAAGGAAGGTAAACCAATCAAGTACAATCTGACATGGAGGAATGAGTTATTATATTTGGATACTCACATTTTTTTGGTGTCTCAATCATCTCTTATTCCTCACTTATTGTCAGAATTTCATGTTTCACCTTCTTTGGGGCATTTTGGATGTTTGAAGACATTTCAAAGAATTTCTTTAGAATTTTTTTGGGAGGGTATGCGTGCCATGGTGGAAACTTTTGTCAAGACTTGTTCTGTGTGTCAACAAGTCAAGTATTCCACACGACATCCATCTGGATTATTAAGTCCCCTACCTATTCCAGAACGTATTTGGGAGGATGTGAGTATGGACTTTGTCACTTCACTTCCCAAATCCCAAGGTTTCATAGTTATATTGGTAGTTGTGGATAGGCTTTCTAAATATTGTCATTTAGGAGCTCTTGATACTCATTACACAGCTACCAAAGTGGCTTCTTTATTTTTACACATGGTTGTAAAATTACATGGTTTTCCTCGTTCAATTGTTTCGGACAGAGATGCTATCTTTATGAGTCATTTTTGGAAAGATCTTTTTTCCTTAAGTGGCAAAAATTACTGACTAGCAGTGCCTACCACCCTCAAAGTGATGGTCAGACTGAAGTTATGAACAGAACTTTGCAGCAGTATTTGAGATGTTATACAATGGATTGTCCGAATACTTGGGTCTCTTTTCTACCTTGGGCTGAATATGCTTACAATACATCATATCATGAAGGTGCTGGCATTACACCATTTCAAGTAGTGTATGGCAGACCCCTCCCACTATTGCATCTTATATGCGAGGTGCTTCTAAGTTAGATGCAATTGATCAGGAATTACTCACAAGGATGAGTTGTTGACGTTCTTAGAGCTAATTTAACTAAAGCACAAGAACGGATGAAGTACTATGCTGACCAACGAAGGACAGATTTGGAGTTTCAACCAGGGACTTAGTCTATGTGAAATTACAACCTCATAGAAATTTCATTATCTCTAGTGAAGACTCATAAACTATCAAAGAGATTTTATGGACCATTTGAAGTTCTTCAGAAGATAGGGTCTTGTGCATATAAGCTCAAATTACCTCCTTATTCTAAGATACATGATGTTTTTCACATATCCTTGCTTAAGAAGGCCAAAGGAGCTACAGATCCCTCATTACAGTTACCTCCATATGCTGTCAATAACCAACCATTAGTTTAACCATTGGTAATTTTGAATACTCAAACTATTATTCGAAATCAACAACCTATTAAGCAAGTGTTGGTCCAGTGGCGTGGTTTACCACCAGAAGACACTTCTTGGGAAGATTTAGACACTTTTTCACGGATTTACTCATATTACAACCTTGAGGACAAGGTTTCATTTCAAGCAGGGGAGCAATCTATTATGAATAACAAAATAGGAGGCAGGCTGGCTGGATGAGAGACTATGTTTCTTAAATCAGATACACATTGTTTAGATAAACGTGTAAATAGTTGTTGTACTTGTAATAGATAGAAACAGTTATAGATAGATACATACATCTAAGATAGATTCAAAATACATATTTGTAACTGTTAGACAGCTAGCATGTAAACAAATCTATAGATCTATAAATCTATAAATACATGCATAACAGAAAAGGGTAGGTTACCCTTGTTTTAGCAAATTCCGAGTGGTATCAGGAGCTGGAGACTTGCTCGAAAAAGTGTCAAATACATAATTGTACGCCTGCAAGAAATTACAGAACAAATTAGAATTCTAGGTTTGGAAATAACAGAGGCACGAGAGAAAGTTGTAAAGAGAGAGAGTTCTATATGTATCTGTTTCAGCGAGCAAGGAGATTACGGTTAGTACCATCGAGTTACTAAGACTTTATATTTTGGATCGTTTTGTGTGATCCGACTAGCGTGTTTTATATTTGGGTTATTTTCTTTTTGTCCAAACCGGCTACGTGAGTAACAGTGACCTACTACGTGATATGCATGAACCAATTTAATTAGAATATCATAGCGTAATTAATGTCAATTCAGTTAGAATATCATAGAATTTCAAACATATCAAGTTCTATACTAAAACAAGCGATTACTTACAATCAATTCCTGCCTCGATATTCTTAAAATTCTTTCAACAATTTTACATACATATCAATTTGTCTTTCCTTAATTCTAGTGCAACTAAACTATAAGCACAATCAAGTAAAGTAATTAAGGAAATAAACTCACATTACCATAACGATACTTTCTTCTTACGGATGAGTCAATTGGTCAATCCACTAATCAAAGTAATCCTCCGGGTATGGATACTCTTCCTTGGGATTACATAATCAAGAAGAATACCCATAATGAGTATTTCTTGTTGATTCTATTGTACTTCGTCAAAACTATGCCATAAGATCGTCAAATTTCGTATAGAAGATAATTTCATCTTAAAATGGCCATAACTTGGTCATTCTAACTTGGAATCGCGCATATAATATACTGATTTCTACCTACTCAAAAAGTTATATTCGTTTCTAAAACTATTTTCATCAAACTAGGTCATTTGAGCTCCGAAATAGTAGTGCTCAGATTCACCACGAGATTTCCTATCCCCAAAACATTTATTTCAAACTTCAAATCACCAAAAAATCATTTGATAAACACTTAGTTATCTATAAAATTGAAAAATTCCTCTTTATAGTTACATGGCTCATGTTTCACACATATTTCAAGTATTTGTCGTCCAACAAAACTTTTTAGCAAAAACAATATTAGTTGAAGGTTTGTAAAATTATAGTTTATAAAAAATACTTTTTGTAAATTTTCTAAAAATAAATCTTTTTGTTTCCTTTGTTTTCAAAAGTATTTTATGTTTATCTTACTATTTTCATTGATGTCTTTTCCATAAAAATGAATTTTCTTTTGGAACTAGGGTCACTTTTCCTATTAGTTTCCATACAATTTTTCTTTGACTATTACTTGGAAAATCTTGGTTTGAAAACTCTCATATCCTTTTATGGGGTTTCCTTTATGTTATGTTTTTATGGAAATCATTTTAATATCAAAAGTCATCTTCTTTGGGAAAGCAGTTTAATATAGAGATGATTTAAGAAAAAACTTTTCAAAATTATAGTGAGTCCTTCCTAAAGTTTTGAAAAGAATGGATTTACTTTTATTAACTCATAACTTCTAAATTTCACATAGAACCATTCTTTGGTGACAAAATCTCCTTTTTGCAAAAAGCATATTTGAAGCTTTAAAGCTTAGACAACAACCTATATGTATGAACATGAGAATAATAGCAAGCAAAAGTAGAATTATAATAACAATATAATTAAAATAACAAAATAAAGTCAAGCATTGGGAGTCTTAGCCTCTTCAAGGCTCCCAGGACTAAGAAATAAACTAGTCCAAAAAAGAAAAGAAAGTAAAAAAAGGAAATTATTTTGAATTGATGAGGACAAGTCTAAGACTAGATACTAGTCTTAAAACAACATGAAATAAATAAATTGCATAACTTGAAAGTAAATAAATAACAAATGAGCTTATATGCTCTAAAGATTATATATAGGTACATAATTATATTTAATTAGATATATATAAGAAGTTGGCATAATATCAACATTAATATAAACAAGATATAAAATCAACATAAAAATATAAATATGAAAGTTTATGAATAAGAACAATACATAAACATAGTGTAGCTTCCATAACAATAAATTTAGGAAACTTACATAATGGCCATGTCAAGATACATGACATGGTAAGAGAGATTGGAGAAGATTTCACCTAAAGTAAGAATGATAGTAGTGTTGGTATAAGTAGAATAGAGTTTTGAGAAGAAATTTTAGGAGAGTGTTTGAGAGGAAATTTAAAGAGAATTTTAGAGAGTAATTTTGTAGAAGTGAAGGCGTGAAGAAAATGAAAGAGGATGGGATATTTGATAGGGATTGATGAGTGAAATTAGGTGGTTTAAATAAAAGAAAAATTGAAAAAGAAATATGGAGAGGAGGAGAGAGGAGGCGCCAGCCAAAGGGGAGAAAGAGAGTGAGATATGATTTTTTTGTATTTTATATATTAAGAGTAGACGTCGTTATGGTTCGGTTCGGGTCTGGAACTAGACCCGAACCGCCAGTTCTTTGTTCCAAAAGTAGTGGAATCGAAACTGGACCCGTGGGAGCCAGTCCGGTTCTCAATTTTTAGGAACCGCCAGTTCCCACGGTTCTGTTCCAGTTCTAGAGGAACCGAGAACCATGAAAAAAAATAAAAAACCAATTAAATAATTTACTTAATTTAATTAATAAAAAATACAAAATAAATTTTTAACTTGAAATAACATTGAACCAAACAATAATTTTCATAGCATTAGTTAAAAGAAATTCTATAATTATGTATTTATTTATATACAATCACTTACACTTTTTTAGTTGTTATATTAGCAATGTGACACTATAAAATATTCAAGATACAAATAATTCTCAATAACAAAAAATGAATCACACATTATTAAGAAAGAAAGTCTACTTTGATTAGAAGTCTGTATAAATTTAACAATGTATGATTTTAAATGTATTTATTACTTGTGTTGTTAATAATAACACATTAAATATTGTGAATTGGAAATAATTTTTTTATTATTTATGTGATAATAGTTTTAAATATTTGTTTTACAATTACAATTTTTTATAATTTTCTTTTCTTTTTTTTCTTTTTTTTTTATAATTTTTATGGTGTAGAATCACAGGTTCTGCCAGTTTTGAATCGGCGGTTCTAAAACCGCCGGGTCATGCGGTTTTTAGGGTTGGAACCATAAGGACTCACCAGAACAGACAGGTCCTTTACCAGTTCAGATCTGCCATTCCGGGTTGGTTCCCGGTTCGGAACAAGACCGTGATGATGTCTAATTAAGAGTAATAATATGTAAGGTAAATGTGATATAAAGTTATATGAAAGATAAAAAAAAATAAAGATAATAGGTATGTAGAGTGTAAAAGTAGGTGTTAGAAAAAATAAAGATAAATGAAGAGTATACAATAGTAGTGAATAGTGTAATGTAAAGTAAAGTAAATGTAACTAATAAAGTACCGGTGGTAAGAAATACGCATATAAATGCGATACCTGATATTTTTACTTACCGAAAAATTATAAAACTGATATTTTTGAAAACCTTATATTTTTATGAGTCTAACGGTATATTATGAATATTTTTACTATGCCGAGCCCCGAGACACGTTTTTCAAAAACTGTATCCGTTTGGATTCAAAACGAATTGCGGTTTTACTAATATGGTATTTTTAAGCTTTCTTATGTTATTACGAACTATTCTACATACTAATCTCTTACTTACTCACTTAGGGTTACGAGCACAGGATTGTCGGACTTAAATTTGTTATGTTTAATTAGGGTTTTGTTGACTTTAAGGTTTCCGATTGACCTTTCGATTAGGGTTTAAGCTTAATCGATCGTAAAACTTTAGGGGTTTACACCAGTAACCGATGAAAGGGCACCCATCGATAACTGCGATGCTTTGGTGTCTTAAGGGGACAATGTGTGGGAAATGCTCCCAAGCCTAAAGCTATAGAAGTACAAGGGGTCCTACTATGTCACCCATGTCCATGTGGTTGCCATCAAATTAGAATGAAGGTTAATGATGAGTAGAAGATAGCTTTCAAGACCAAACATGACTTGCATGAGTGTATAGTGAGGCCTTTTGGCTTGTCCAATGTTCTCAATACCTTCATGTGACTAGTGAATTATTTGATGAGGGAGTTTTTGGAAAGTTTGTGATTGTCTATTTAGATGACATCCTAGTTTGCAATCTTTACTTGGAGAGCCATGTTAGTCATTTGACATCGGTCTTTATGATATTGAGGAAGGAAAAACTTTATTTTAACTAGAAGAAATGTACTTTTTGTCTAAAGAAGTTATATTTTTGGGTTATGCTATTTATGGAGAGGGTATTCATGTTGATGGTGAGATTATTAAAGTTATCACTAAATGGCTACTCTAGCCAACATTTTTGAGCTTTGTAGTTTTCACAAACTTACTTCTTTTTATAGGAAATTTATTTGAGTTTCAGTACTATTGTGGCATCTTTCCTAGAATCAACCAAGAAAAGTAGTTTAATGAAGTTTTGATTTGATCAAGTAGAAGTTGCTACATTGCCTGTACTAATACTTCTAAACTTTAACAACATTTTTGAACTTGAGTGTGATGCCTCAAATGTAGGTGTTGCGGCCATACTTATGCAGGAGAGATGTCCTATGGCATATTTCAATGAGAAGCTTCATGGTGCTACATTGAATTATTCTATCTATGATAAGGAGCTATCATCATTATTAATCCGAACTCTTACTGTATGGTGGCATTATTTTTAACAAAAAGTTCATTATATTTCTTCACCATGAGTCTCTTAAGCATCTTATGATTCAAACAAACTCATCTAAAAGGCATGCTTGATGGGTAGAGTTTTTAAACACTTGCATATACTATTAAATATAAGAAACGCAACACTAATGTGGTAGGTCACGCATTATCTAGAATATTTGTTTTGTTGAATTTGATGCAATCTAAATTGATGGGATTTGATCAACTTGAGGGATGGCATGTTGATAATAGGTTGTTCACTTAGATTGTGTAGTAGTAGGAAATCTGCGAGTGGCTATCACATGATAGATTGCTACTTGTTTAGGCATGGCAAGTTATGTATTCCATAAGGTCCTATGTTTGAGATGCTAGCTTATGAAGCACATGTTGGGGGTCTTTCTAGACATTTTGGTAAGCATCAAACTTTAGATGCTTTGCACGAGTATTTGTATTGGCTTGATATGGCTGAGGATGCTCATAAGGTTATTGAAAGTTGTTTAATGTACAAAAAGGCCAAGAGAAGAAGCGAATCGCAAGGGTTGTATATATTACTTCCTATTCTTACTAAACTCTGCAAAGACTTAGGCATAGATTTTGTATTAAGACTTCCTTGAACTCCATAAGGATATGATTCTCTTTTGGTAACGGTCGAAAGATTTAGTAACATGACACATTTTATTCCATGTCACAAGATTGATGATGCTATGTATATTGTGAATTTATCCATGCAAGAGGTGGTGAGGCTTCACGGTATTCCACAATCCATTATTTCAAATCAAGATGTTAAGTTCTTAAGCTGTTTTTGGAAGACTTTATGGAGACATCTAGGAGCCAAATTTTTGTTTAGTGCCTTTTATCATCCATAAACTAATGGACAAACTAAAGTGATTAATAGAACTTTACGTGCATTGTTAAGAGTAACTATTAGGAAGAACTTGAAGGATTGTGATTCCTTCTTACCTATTGTGGAGTTTGCTTATAATTGTTCAATTCACAGTGTTACAAGAAAGACAACTTTTTGAAGTGGTTTATGGTTTTAATCCTAATTCACCATTGAGTTCATTAACTAAACCTCCTATGGATGATGATAGCAATGTGGTATAAAAAGAGCTCAATAAATACTGTAACACCCTAAAATTATCAAGGCATACATTATCATGTATAATACCTTATGTATTACACGCTCAGGCTTCCTTTAAAGAATTTTATGTTTATGTTGAATATTACTAGCTGATTTTAAATTCTTAAATTGTTTAATTAGATTCTAAAGGCAACTGGATTTGTGACTAGAAAACAATCTAAATAAAAATATTTATAGCTTCCACTCATACAAGTGGAAGAACTTTCACTTAAATAAAGCTTTAAAAGCTTATTACAAAACATGGGCTTCTTAACTAAGCCCTTAAAGAATACACAAGCTTTAAAAGATTAAATCCAACCCCTGAAATGAAGTGAAAACAAAAACAAATAATCCATCGATCCTACTTTAATTCACTCTTCCCCCCAAAGCTCCCATAACCTGAGTCAACATCATCATCACCATCAATCATCATCAACACATCATCATTAATCATTGATATAGCACTTGAAAAAAGATAACAACAATAATAATGAGCCAAAGCCCAGTACACGGTAACACAAACACATACGAAGCGACACACAAGCTTAACTAAATGCATTGCATCAAACAACAAATTATTGTCTTTCCATTAAAGTAAATCAAACAACACAGGAGCACTCACACTTTCGAACATCTCTGAGAATTTAGGGGTTCTTAGTAACAGCAGCTGCTTAGGGGTTGATAAGGTAGCCTAAATACTTAAAACCTCCTGCATAATGTTACAAGAAAATAATGTCATATAGGGTTCATGGCCGTTACACAACTTTACTTATCCCAGTCCATAACATCAATTAGCTCAAATCTCATAAATGTGAACTAAAACATGTTACTTTACCCCAAGCTTAAGCAGATGTTACACTAATATCGTTTGTCCCATCAGCTATCCGTCAAGTCACTTATGAATGTCATTGCATCATGCTGGGGGTGCCCTAAGTACCTAAACTACCGTGCCCCATTGAGACAAGGTTACCGCTCCCTGAACTAGATTTAACGGCATAAGCATAAGCAATACTCAATTATAAAGGTTGTCTTTAAGTTTTAGTTCATTAGGGATGCTTATTCTAACAAAGAACAAGCACATCATTGCGTACCTTATCAAATACTCGATGAAGTTCATAAGATGGTCCAGAAGATGAGACAGAAGCCATCATAAAAGATAAATCAAAGGCAACATCTGTTTAAGAATTAACTATATAAGTAACTAAATTAATTATCTCTTTACATCAAACTTATATTAAAACCTATCTAATCATAATCTAATTAGGAACCCTGCCATGGCTGTGAGATTTTCCCCATCGAGATAACGACAGATCTCCAATGTCTATCAAAGTATTTTTTTTTTTTTTTACTTTGTTTATAGTTATTTATTATAAAAGTATCATCACATCATTCATACTCGATATACTTATATTTCCTAACAAATAGATATTTGAAACAATATATTCTCTATGTTGTTCATGGTTTATCCTAACTCATTATTCTAAGCCAATTATAGGTTATTAGCCTATTTTAACTTAATCATAACCAAATTAATTAAAATTTATCATTTAATTCAATTACTAAATTAAGTTGATTAAACTTAATCAATCTAATTCATTTTAACTTATTATAACTTATTAACTCAAGTTGAACTTTAGATTATTATTAAGTTTATTTAATATTTAACTTCTACATTTAATCCAATTATTTATTAAATCTATAAATTCACTTGACTCATGCTTAATTATATAAATTAGCTAACATAACCTTTTAACTATCAATCATCTATTTTATTTTATTTCATTTTTTTAACAACATTAAGGATAAATCACGCTTGGAGGCCGTGATGGTAATCACAGGCCTTGTCATGTCTGTGGCAGGGGAAAATTTCGTGACTAAAGGAGATTACACCCTTAGTCATGGCCGTGATATAGGCCGTTACTTTAAAAAATGCATGACCAGAGAAGATCACGCACCTCGTTACGACCATTATCCTCCTTAAAGGTGTTTTCACTTGCATCACGGGCCATGATACGGCCCTGATGGACATGAAGATCTTGTTATGTTTTCTTTGTCTTTTACTTAATTTAACTACTTGTTTTCATCATACATCAATAAAAATAACTTGTTACTAGTATAGCCATGTATAATCTTAAATTATAAACACTTCCATATACATTTCTATATCATATTTCCACAAATCATTTCATCAAGCATATAATCTACCATGCATATGCATACGCATATTTTAACATGTATGTTCATACATTACAAACTTATCAATCATATCACAAGATCTACACCTATCTAGTTCCAATTCAACATTTTCATACATAGACAACAATTAAAACAAGAAAATAACAAAACTTGTCTTTTTAGCAATTCCAAGGAGATAGGTCTTCTCTCCTACTACTACTACTACTTGAGTTGATGTAGGCTGTAGCTTCTTTAAGCTAATCCTCTACTTAAATCTTGTTTTCTTGATATAAAAACACAATTGAAAAGTTTAGTTTATGAAAATTTGTCATTTATTTGGGTTTAGGTTTGAAACATATATTTTTAAAAAAGTAATTACTTTAAAAAAATATAGAGATTTAAGAAAATGAAAGTTAAAAATTTCAATTTCAATCTAGATCTATTTACTAATTTAATTTTATGTCAAACCACCTAATCATAATCTGTCTAAGATAAATTTCTAACTAAGCTCAAATTCATTATCATATTTAACTATCTATTATACTATTTCTTTAAACTATTTCTAACTTAGATAGGTTGAGATTTAAGGTATTTTAAATACGAAAATAATACCAAAGGGTATATGATCATTTGTAAAACCAAACTAATAAAACCAAACAAAGTAAGGATAGGGGAAGACAACAAGTTGTATTTCTACCTAGAGATTTAATGTATGTTCATCTCAAAAAGGATAGATTTCTTGGGAAGAAGGGACAAACATTAACTCCTTGAGATGATGTCCTTTCAAAATAGAGTAGCATGTCAATGATAATGCATATAAAGTTAACTTACTAGATGATTTTGGTGGAGTTTCAACGACTTTTAATATTATGGATTTCTCTCCTTATATGCTTGATAAGTTTGATTTAGATCTAAAGGTAGATTTTCAAAAGCCCAGGGGAGATCATAGAAATTATGGTTCGATTGGTCCTATCACATGAATTAGAGCTAAAGGAGTATAAAACCTAGTTTAATGAGTCTTATATGGAGAACCATATAAAGATGAATGCAGTTTCTCTCATAATTACTTAATTCATTTTGTAGGGGAACATAGCTTGGTTTCTATTAGAGTAGAAAATAAGGGGGAGATAGGGAAGGAAACTATCTAGAGAATCCCAAGGGGTTCCCTATGGGCGATGCCTAAGACCATAGGATGCACAATGCAAGAGCTAGTGCAAAGTCACTAACGACCATGTCAATAGCCATGACTCATATCTTGGATTGTGTCACCAAATTACAACCTATATCAAAGGTCGTATCAACCCATTAGAACATGTTAATGAAGTCCACAGAAGACTACACCCTAACCCATGGCCCATGGCCAAGGCCGAGTGAGCCTAAAATTCAATTGAAGATGAGAGCTAGGAGAAACACGCCCTCGCCTACGGCTTGTGCCTAAGTCCATGCTAGCTCAATCAATCATCTTCAAACACACATATATAGTATCAACCTCAAATCAATAAATACATAAAATTCAACTTCTAAATACATATAAGAAACCCTAACTTACATAGAACAACAATAAATAGCTTAGAAAGTCCAGTAACCCAAACTACTATTATCTACCACTAAATAATTAAAGGGTCCATGCTCAATTATCACACAATAAAATATGTAGGACAATGTTATAAACACAATTATAATAGCTTCCATCATCAACCCTTCCTCGTCGGCATTCAATGATTTTGCCGCCTTTGTTAAGGGAGTATACTACTGTGTAGAATCTCGCCAGAGTGTGTTGTTGAAGAATTTTTTTGGCTCTCACTTGCCATGGTCGCTTGTTCGGGCTAAGATTAATTTGATGAACGCAATCAAATGAATTGAGAAATATGAAAGAAAGATGTTGAATGCATAAAAAATATGGAAACTGGACAAAGTTTGGAAATATATAAAGATTTGGTACCAACGTGACGGTTGAATAGATGTCATTCCTTAACTGTTGGACGTTTTGTGAGCAAAATCGAATGGCTAGCAGCCTCTAAAACAAAGACGACATACTCAAACGTGTATGAATGTGATATGTGCATGACTAATTTGCACATGACATGTGTCATCCTATAGTGTTTCGTGCCAGAATTTGAAAAGGAAAGCTTATCTTACAAGAAAACTATTTTTGCGCTCATTGTCGGCTTGACAATTGTCGTCTAGTCAAACATTAATGAGCATCCATACCATTTGCTCTCCCACTCTCCATCATACATAGTATGCTTGGTTATAATGGAATAACATTTAGCCAAGTCATGAATCTCCATCAAATCTATTTAACACCATCAAACTCAAGTTTTCCACAACATGGGTTATTCCCTCGATCAATCCATGTTATTATAATTCTCTCCTCCATTAATGATTTGCCTCATGAATTAAGAAGCCTTTCTTAGAAGTTACTCTATTTGCTAATTACACACATAAAAAGTTGGGGGAACAACTATTGATGGAAAAATTTAGACAATATTTTTTAAGCTCATCTCAATCTAAATAAGATCCTAATGGCCCCGCACTCCCCTACCAACCCTCCATTATGCATTCAGTTGACACAACGCACTTGGCTTTACCTAAATTTGATTGGTTGAACCACTAAGGTTCTCTATTCGCCTGGACAAAGATCTCTACTTAGACTCTGGTAACCTGTCTCCCCTTAATCAAAGAATGTAGGTTAGTGACCCCTTGACCACTATCCATGTATTCCTATGACCTCCATTATCTCCATGAGCCAGTAACCACTCCAAGTAAGCATCAATCGCCAGCACCCTATACATACTCCTTCAAGACATCTTTCAAGAACAATGTTTGCACACGTATAACGTCACTTTATTATTTTGTCTATTCTATGGATACTTTACTAATTTAACCAGTAGAGCAGCCACATTGACAACCCCCCGATGTCTATTAATCCTTTGCTATTTTGCAGGCCCATACCTTTCAAGGTCTAAATCTACAAATTAAGGCACCAACAATATATGAACTTTGCAAATTTGTGTAATTTATCATATGAAGTTTAAAAGTGTCACTTTACTACTTATAAACTTTCAACTTCATTTATAGTACCTAAATAAGTTAGTTAATTACAAAAATATAAGTAAAACTCAGGTAGTTAATTGTAAAATTTAGCAAAGTTTAATGAGTCAATTGCAAAATGGGTAAATTTTAAGTACTCAATTGGTACTTTTAAACTCCAAGTAGTAAAAGCAGGCAATGTTTAGGTACCAAGTATGACAATTACTTCCTACTAGATGAGATAATTAATGATAATAAAAAATAAACAAATAAGAACAATGCAACTAGCCAATTGCAAAATTTGACAAAATTCAAGTTATTAATTGCAAAATGGGTAAAGTTTAGTTACTAAATTGACACTTATAAACTTTATGCAGTTACTTGTGAAAAATAGAAAAGGTTTATGTATTACCCATTTTTTAATGACATTGGATTAATGTGTGTTTTGTTATTTTATAGTTTGTCCATGAAGCTTTTAATAAAGAATTTAAGCATAGATCCCTAATCTTCCCTTTTTTTCCCCTCAAGAAACTTCTTGCTAAGAAATGGAATTATATTTTTAATGATCTTATTTTTTACCTCTTATGTTGTTAAATACATTTTCCTTTGTTTTGTTTTGTTTTGTTTTTTATTCTTACTTATTATATCCATGTCACCAAGGGTGCTTTGACAAATTTTAAGCGACCACCTTTCCTTTTCCTCTTAGAGCGATCGTAATTCGTAAGTGTTTTTTCATTTATTTATTTATTTTTATTTCTTTTCTTTTTTGGCCAAACTATTTATTTTTATTTCACTATACAAAACTTAACGCGTGATGTCATTTGTTTCTTAGACTACTCGGATGTGGCTTCTAGATTCATCATGGCATACTTATAATGAATACTTGACCTTCAAATTTTGCCAGCGAAGAAAATGGACCCATTTAACAGCTAATCCTGTCCTGTCCAGTCCAGCCAAAGGGGAAGCAACATAAACTTCTACCTTACGGTCCTTGTGCATCGGTTTGGATTGTTTATTTTTTATTTATATCTAAATTATATATATATATATATAAAAGTATATAATTTGTAGTTTTATTTTATCTATATTTTATATATATTTGGTTTATTTGATATTTTTATAAAAATTCTCATATATTTTTTTATTTATATGTATTTTTTGATAAATAATTTATTAAAAAATTAAAAAAAATGCCGGATGCGGAGTGGCGGGTGCCAGTTGCCGAATGGGAAACCGAATGTCTCTTCTTCACAAAGTTGTGGAAACTGAACCTATAAGTCCTACCATTACCATGCTATCTATGCCTATGCCTTTAAGCACAATAAAAGACAAGATATTGTTGTCCTAGTCCTAGATATGGGATAGGAATTGATTTTGAATATGGTGAGGTGTTTTGCTTTAAGAGTTAAGGCTAAATTTCTTAAATTAGAAAATGTGACTATGTCATGTTAGATTCAACCTTAAATTGTTCCATTGGACAATTTACCTACACTACGTATATATATATATATATATATATATTCACTATTTTGCAATGTTAAAACAGAATTTAATTTAATTGGTGCAATTTAATTAAAATTATTGTTAGATAACCTATCTAAAAGTGGAAGTGTATAATGCCATTCCAACCTACTGAAAATTATGAATGATCTTAAAGCTTAGTATCATTTCGTTGATTTCTCACTTAAGAGGTCTTAGGTTCAAATAATTCATCTCTATTGTAATTGGCAAAAAAAAAAAAGAAAACTCAAAACTAAAAAACGTAATATAACAGTTTCTTTAAGCAATCTATTAAAACCAACTAATGATAAAATCAATAAATTGTGTGTAAATTTAACAAATTTTTTAAAGGAAAAATAAAAATTTAACACCATAAAATAGAGTAATGATATTCTATTTCCTTATGGATTTATTGAATAATACCACATGTACAAAATTTTGATTTCTTTACCTTTCATTCAGATTTACCATTACTAAAGGATTCAACCAATCTTTTAACTTCTTTATCATAACAAAATTTGCTTGGAAAAGTTTAATTGTTCTTGTATGGAAAAATGGTATTGAAGGTATCTCTACTTTATAATTAGGTAAATTAGTATCTGAACTTTCAAACTTTGTATTTTTTTTTGTCTCCAAAGATACTAACATGAGCAAAAAGGTAAAAATAGAAAGTTCATATACTAATTTGTCTAAATTACAAAGTAAAAACACTTTCAATACCTTTTTTTTTTCTTTTTCAGTTCTTATATATTCAAATTTATGTTTTCAAAATGTAATTTAACTTTTAATGTGTTGCTTTTATTTTATACATTATTAATTAACACAAACTTATGAAATTATTTTATTAATACGCCTTTATTTTAAATTGTTTTTCTTTTTTTTACTTCTGATGATAATCGCTGTTACATATCATATTCAACCAACTGTTTATCTTTATGGTGGCTTCTCTAAATTATTCTATTTATGCGGTTACTCAACATACTAAAAAAACAACCCCATCATGATATTTGATGAATTTTGTGGCTAGATTATCATATTGCATACGTGTCAATAAGGAATTGTTATTCCACCACCTAAAGATAAATTTGATAAAAATATTTTTTTTGTTAAGTTTGTGGATATATGAAAACTTCTATAATGAAACAAGTCTACCGTGATTAATATTACTGTAATTAAATAGATGAATATTCAACATATCTTTACAAAAAAATAATTTTTTCTCTCTCTCTCTCGTTAGTGTTTTTCGTCAAACCTCTTCTCTTCTAAATCTCTTTACATCATTTATCACAATAATATCACAATCTATCACTACCCATCTCAACAGATCAAGGTTGTAATCTAATATTTCTATCATCATTGTAATCAAAGTGGTTTGAAGATTATGGAGATCGAACAAATATTTCTATCAGTAGCTTTTAGAATAAGTGAAATGTTTATGTATTTGTTATTCTAATTTTCTATTTTCTTTTCATTCTTATATGTGATTTTGTTATATTATTTTATAGAATTTATTCACTTGGTTGGATTTTATTCTCTTAGAAGAATTTCTATCCCATTGAGACATTTTGACTATTAAAGAAATGTCATTGTACCTCTAACTCTTATTTTTTGTTTTTTTTTTATCAATCATTATAATCAATGAGAAAATGAAATTCTAGGAAAAACAATAGATGTATATTTCTATTTTTTCCCATTGGAGTTAATTAATTATATACTTTAACGTAATTACCATTTGATGAATATGGCATTGTTAAATTTGCAGCACATGTATAGTGCCTAAAACAATGCAGCATGGCTACTTTGTACTTTCTTTTTTTTTATAACACATTTCCAATAATAATTTATTTAGAAGATTGGTAGTTATGAAAAATTGATTATAGAAGAGCAACTAAAAGAACGTAAATGAGGAGATTGATATCCTAAATAAAATTTACCAACACAGAAAATGCTTTTTTCTATCAATGGGCCGCAGCTAACCTATTGTATATTGGCCGGAAATTCATTGGTCAAGTGGCTCTTGTTTTTTCAACGGCGGCTTACGTTGAAGTTGAATACACATATTTTTTTTTAATTTTTTTAATACATAATTTATCAAAAAATAAATACAAATAAAAAAATTAATAATTTTCATAAAAAAATCGATTAAATTAAATATATATACAAATAAAATATATTTATATCTATTTTTTGATATAAATAAAAATAAAAAATATACTATCTAAACTAAACTGATCCCAAATGTTGGAGGTATTATATTTTGTTTGAGGTTCAATATATTTTTATTTCAAGCGTAAAAGTCGGTGCATTTTATTCTAGTACAGCTTCAACACGACCAAACCGTACATTGATGACTGAGAAGTGAGAATGCGGATACAAAAACTTTGTTAGATATCCTTCCAGAATGCCTGAATTTTTGCCTTCCGTCGTCCGTCCATTTTGATGACCGAACTTTTTTTAGTATTAGCTGAAAACTGAAAACGACGGCGACGGCTTAATTTTCAAAGCAAAGAAATTTCCCACCCCCCCTCTCTCTCTCTCTTCGCCCCTCCGTTTCTACCTAAATATGTGTATATAAAATGGGAGAAGTGCAAAAGGACAGAACATAACCACAGCACACCGCACCGCAACGTTAAGAAGGAAGTGAAAGGCCTAACTGCGTCTTACACAACAACAGCAGCAACAACAACAACAGTAACAGTAATAATAATTATAGGTACCACTAAGAATAATTCAATGGCCTCTATGGATTTGGATTCCAAAACCAGCGAGGGCACCACCTCTTCACACCACCGTAACCAACCCGTTATTCCAAATCCAAAACCAAATGGGATTGGAAATGGCAATAGTCATTCTATTCCCGATTCCACTATCCCAATCCGAAACCGCAAAAACAGGAGTAAAATCAGGATTTCCCATCACTCTATCCCAAGACTAAAACTCAAACTCGCTTGTTTTAGATCACTTTCCGACGAACAACAGCAACAGCCAGCTACTACTACTTCTAGTTTCGATGTGGAGGCGGTCGAAGTCAACAACGGTGGATATGAGCCAAAGCCAAAGCCTAATCCTACGCACCTTGTGGTCACGGTTAACGGTTTGGTCGGAAGGTTGGTTATGCTTCTTTGTCTTTTTTTGATTTCTTGCCTCGTTACATAAATGGGGAGCTGCATTATATATATGGGTTAGAAGTTGAAACCCAGATCACACATTTCACCCCAATTAAAGTAATGAGAAGGCGGGGAAAAAGAGAAAATCAAGGTCTTGGAAAGGTGAAAAAAGTTTCTTCTTTTGACAGTTGGTTATAACTTGGGGATTTTGACATGTGGAGAACTTGTTTGCAGTTCGCAGGATTGGAGATTTGCAGCTAAGCAATTCGTCAAGAAATACCCAAATGATCTTATTGTTCACTGTAAGTTTCTTTGATTTGGCAAATCCCTTCCCACTACCCCTCCTTCCTATGATTCTGATAGTGTAGATAGTGCGGAGCTGTATAATTTAACGTATGATTCTGAAGTGTTGAACTATATAATTTAATGAATGATTGCACTAGGATGACGATAAAAACTTGGATAAATAAATGCTGGGGCCTTGCCTTACAAAGATTTATATTAATTTTGAATTTCACAGTGAGCACTTTATCTGAAGACCATCTTAATAGTAGTATCGTAGCAGGAAAACCTTGTTATTTATGAGGCAGGAGGAATAGTCAATGGTTAATGGTAGTATTGGTATAGTAATAGCATATATAATGCGGTTCTTGATATAATTCTGTATGCTAAGACTTAACTTTTGAGGTTATTCACCTTTATAGAAAGGTTTTTAAAGCATGTACTGTAGAGGTCCTTGACATGATTCCTTATTTTGAGGACCCTAAAATGACACAATCCCTTATGTTGAGGTGTCTAAAATAAATGACCTCGAATATAGTAAAGAGTTTGTTAAAGAGAGTTGTTCTAAAAAGCTGACATGGTAGAAGAGATTCTAAATAAGGTCCATACCATTTTTCTTATTTTTTACAAATGTTAGGATAGACAAAGAAACTAAATAATAATATTTAAATTAAATGATATTTAGGGCATTTAAATAAGTTCCTTAGATAAAGTAAACAAGTCCTTGAGGGAGAAAGGTCCTTAATTGTTGATATGGCACTTTGCAGCTCTAAATGAGGTCCTTACCATTGTAAATACTCGTATTACTGATATTATACTGATGTGGGAGTATAATGAGGTGCGTAGGAGGAGCATTTGTGCTTTGGAGTCTGAATCCTTTTATCTTATATTCAACATAATCGATATTTGATGCCTGGGTTCATATCAGTTGATCCTACCAGTTGGATCGAGGTTAGAAAATACCGAAATGACTACCTACTATCTCATCACTTCTCTCCCCATTTATGCTACCCCTCTATTTGCATGCCACATGGAAATTCCTCATTGATTGATACTCTATCAATACTACTGTTAATTATTCTCTAATACCCAACATTATTTGGTCACAATATGATTCTATTAATGTATCAATTTATGATGTGCTATATATAGATAAACTTCTGCTGAAAATGTTAGCCTTTTGTTTTATTCTAATTATCACAGAAGCTCAGGCACACACACTGGCTATTGACACAAGCGAGTGTAATACTAAACACTGTTGGTACAAAATTTAACATGTTTTGAAACTGCTGTCTGAAGAATATTCACTGGTTATGCCAAGAACAAATCAACAGAATGTGATTATGGTGCAATGCAGGTAGTAAATCTAATCCTTCAAGGTTGACATTTGATGGTGTTGATGTGATGGGAGATAGATTAGCAGAAGAGGTAGGTTACAGTTTCCTTTGGACTAAGTTTATTTGTTTAGTTTGAGAATATGTTACTTTTATACATCTCTTTAGTAAAAGTAACGCTTTTACAAGCTATTCCTGGTTTGATTTTTGCAACTTTTGTTTTATACTCATAAATGTTTGGTGCAGAGCAATGTATTTGAGTTTGACTACCATGTTAAAATTAGCTGTGCAATGTTCTTTTCCAAAAAGACTGAAAGAGCAGCCGATGTTTTTCAGGTCATATCAGTCATAAAGCGTCACCCTAATCTTCAGAGGATATCGGTAATTGGTCACTCATTAGGTGGTCTGGTAGCCAGGTATGCAATAGCAAGACTTTACGAAAAGGATATCTCAAGCGAGTCTCAGCAAACTGAAGATCATAGAGATAATGGCTCTGGCAACCATTGCCTCGATGACAAGCTAAAAAACAAAATTGCTGGACTTAAGCCTGTGAATTTTATAACTTCTGCTTCACCGCACCTTGGTTCAAGAGGCCATAAGCAGGTAATCCTCCTCGTTCATGTATTCCAGGTCTATGAAATTTGGTGTTTGATCATTACATCTCCACCCACTTGTACGTCCATGGCATGCATATAAAGTGTCCTGTTCTCAATAAGTATGGGTAGAACTTACCGAAAGCTGAGTAGCATCCTGATGAGCCCACAGAGCAGAGACATGTCTATCCTTAACGGATGGTCTCTGCATTTTAGAAATTAGCTACATATTGCTAATCCGGAATGACAATCTGGTCGTTCAGGTCCCAGCTTTTTGTGGCTTTTACACGCTGGAAAAATTGGCAGCTCATACGTCGTGGTGCTTAGGTAGAACTGGAAAACACTTGTTTCTGACAGATACTGACAAGGGCGGGAAGCCTCTTCTTCTTCAAATGGTTAAGGACACCAAAGATCTCAAATATATGTGAGTATTTTCTCATTTTCTAAAGAAGATGTCCTTTTAAATCTGAGCTTTCCATAATGAAAAAACATCATTGGTGTAACTTTTTTGCAGTATTTTCTTATTTTTTACCCTCCAGATCTGCTTTGAAGTCCTTCAAGCGACGAGTTGCATATGCAAATGCTAGTTTTGACCGTATCCTTTAATGTGCTGCTGTAAATTATACTTTTGTGGAGATCCACCATGGGAAATTCTGTCATATGTTTGAATCTTAAGGTTTGACTGAAATGATTAAACTCATACTAGAAGAACAGTTACCATGCTTTATTTTCAGTTTCAATTAGTTTAGTCTTGTGCAGTCCATCATTTTTTTTTCTGGGAAAGAACTTGACCATTCTAATAGAACTTGTTGGGTGGAGTACTTCATCCCTTCGGCACCCTAATGAGCTCCCCAAGGTAAACTAAAATCCATCTTCTTCGGAAATCTGAGGCTATTTCCGAGCCAATCAGATATTCACTCTCCCTTTATTTTATCAGCATAAATATATCTCAAGAGATAAGAAATATCCACACATCGTTAATGAGGAGCGCGCAGAATTTTCCAGTACTCAAGATATCCTTTCAGAGGAGGAGTGTGAATAAAACTACTGACATGGAAGGTATGCTACCTTGTTCTTTTTTGCTTTTATCATCTATGCCACAAACTCGATGCTCTTTTCCGATTTCAGCTAAAAGAACTGTTTTATTATGGCGTTTTTGGGCAAATGATTTCAGTGAAATAAACCAGTGCTTAAGCAGTGCCGTATATACTTCTGGCTGTGGAACAATGAATATATTCGAATTCCACATAAAATATCCCTTTTACTTCTGCTTCTCAGCACAAGGATAGAAGGGCTTATATTATTGCAGGAAGTAAAAGTGAGACCCCTGACCTGATAGGGTGACGGTCTTTTTAACGTCCTGATATGTTATTCTTCATTAATGGATGATATTAACAGCATTACTAGAAGGTCTTGCCCAACAAAGCTCGACAACCAGGATGGATGATGCAGGCCATTCAATTTCAGATTTAGGGAAGGCTTATGCAGTTGGTCATCTACAAAGCCTTGGTGGCTGAAGTTTTCTAGCAAATCTTAAGCATCTGTGTTCTATTTCCAACCTCTTTGCTGAAATATAAGCCTGCACTTTTGAGTGGCGAGAATCAAATGGTAGTGCATTCCCTAATTATGCCCAAAACCAACCAGTTATCCTAGTTAGGTTTAAAGTGGGAGTTTCTGGAAAAGTTGCAGTAAACCTTTAAAAATATGTGCAATCTCTCCTCAGTTAGAACTATGGATTCTTCTTTTTAGGCTTCCATTTACATGGTATGTTGCTCCATTCTCCTAACGGGATAATGAAACATCATCTGCGAGGAATGGCTAGGAGAGTTAATGCCCTATATCATCATGTCAAGCTCTCTCTCTCTCTCTCTCTCTCTGTCCATGTCTCTCTCTTTTTATGTTGGTTACCCTTAAGCTCTTTCTTTCTGGCTTGTCCTCAACCATATGCTTCTTGTATCATTTGCCTTAACGGGCTTGACCGTGGGGTTTGAATAACACGTCTCCATGCATTTTTGTGCTATTTATAATTCAGCCAATTCAATGCATTTATGCAGAGGAAAAAGAAGAAATGACAAATGGGATACGGCAACGTTCATGCAATTATTCATAGGAAATAGATCTTCCTGTTTGATGCTTCTCCGTCTCAGTTCAATTGTGCTTCTATTTTCTTATGTAGGGGACTGTTCCAGTGTAATATGATAAATTGTATATTTAGATATCATCACATAAACTTATTTTTCCTTTCCATTGTTTGCATAATGTACTAATATTATATATCAAGCTCAGTCAGAATTAATATTTTAGCCCGTCAACCTATAACTGGTTCGAAATTCTTGTTCTTTTGATCCCCTTGGCACCGCAGATGTAATGCTCAGATGTTTGACTAAATTAAGTTGGGAAAGGGTTGATGTTAGCTTCAAAGGGAGTAGACAGCGACTGTTGGCTCACAGCACAATCCAGGCAAGTTTCATCTATTATCAAAAGTTTCTAATTGTACCTTATATGGTGTCTGTGTTGTTCAAATGCCTGGTTAATACTAGAGATGCTACTGCTAGAGAAATGAGATTACTGTCTCTCTTTGATTTCTCAGGTTAAAACCTTCTGCATCAATTCAGATGGTGAAGATGTGATCCAACACATGGTTGACAATTTCTTATTAAGTTAGTGAAGTTCCTGTTAATATCTTGCCAAATGGTGGTCCTGGGGTGCTGCAATTATTGAGCATCAAATGATTAGCTTAAGGTCAGTTATGGCAATTAGGCAGGGAAATATTTAATTGGACAACTATCATTTGTTATAGCAGTTTATGAAGAACATAAATATATTTTTTCTCCCCAAGCAAGGAAAGTTGGGGTTGGGGATTTTTTTTTTTAACATATTTATTATTATTGGTTGTATATGTATTATTATTATTATTATAATAATTATTATTATTACTATTAAGGAGAATAGCATGCTATGGTAGTATAAAGACATTATGGTTGGTATATTCAGTAGAATATGGTGGTTCAGTGCAGTTTGTGTTTGGTATGTGCAAGTATTACGCTAGAAATTGAATTTTCCCGGCTATACTTTGGTACTACTCAAAGTTTATTTAGTTATGGGTTTTAGAGTTTTCAGTAGTGGTACAGCTTTAAGGGATAATATTTAGAATATACTATTGAATGGACCGTGTATATATATATATATATATATATAATATTAAGTTGATATGTTTTATGTGATTATGTTCTACATAATTAATGGTTGATTATAGAATTCACCCAAAAAATAATTAGTTATAATGAAACAAAATTACATATATTACTTACTATAATTGAATACATTAATTTTGTGTAGATCCAGTTAACTTATTGTTGGCAAAAACCTATTCTTAGGAGAGTATCTTGCAGTGCTGTTAGCGCGATTAATGGCTACCTAGCACGACCATTCGATCACGTTGCACCACCAGCCGCATGTTACACGACTCTGCATAACTGATGCTTAATCCTTAATTCCTTATATATAAGCACCTCTGGTATCAAAAACATGAGGAGAAATTTTGTTGTCGTGGCAGTTACAATGGGATTGGTTCATCATATCATTCAATATTTAGATTTATTTCAATCGTGATCGTCGAAGCCTATAAAATTTTTCATACTAATTCTTTTATAATTAATTTAATTATAGTATTATGGATTATTGAAGTTGCCAAAGATGATATATCCCGATTGTAAATCATCGGAGCATTATTAAAAACTCACATAAAGAGATTTGTAATCTCAAGGTTGGTATTAAAATTGGATTAGACCGGCTTCTTGAAGAATGCTGCATACAAATGGAGATCGAACTATGCTCACTTATTTCGATATATTACGTACGAATTGGACAAATGTTTTGCTTGCCACAAATCATTTTTGATTTGATAAGAACTAGAGCTTGATGGGAGAATTATAAATTATAATGTCTTGTTTTACAATGGAACGAACCCTTTTTATCTCATAATTAAAGACACAAGAGCCAGTGAAAAGAAATAAAACATAATTAAGGAAACTAAAGTCCCATCATCTTAAGGAAAGCTTCTGGTCCCGTCGATAGATCGTTCAATCAATCATTTAATCATTAAAATAAATATAATAATTAAAATATTAACTATTTTAATAATTCAATTATGGTTTGGTATAGTATAGAGCCAGGGGATGATGACAGGATTGGTCCCATTAAAATTAATGACGGAATCATAAAATTTTCCTATCTTAAGATATGAGAAAAAAAAAACAAAAAAGAGTTGAAACACATATTAAAGGTCTAAAACTTAGGCTTTAGGGATGAATAATATTTCATGTTGGTATCAAATGCTCGGAAGCTTCTAAAGAAAGTTCAGAATAACAAACGCCTCTAGAATAGATGGTTTTCTCGGCACTAGAAGGTTCAGTCTGAACCTTTTGATGATCCAACTTCAGGGGTTCTCTTTTATATGCTCGAATGCTCTAGACCTATTAAGAAATGTTCCATCCTGTCGTTTACAGCAAGTCTTTCTTGAATTGGTCCAATCCTAGTCTCGTCCACATCCGCAACCAACGTCACCCGATCAATGGCTTTAATGTTGTGTTTAATAGATTGGAATGACTATTTTCTCGTTTGTTTTTACTAAAAATTTACTATAAAGGACATTTATTCCATATGATATGAATTAATCCAAAATCAACATGAGTTAACAAAATCTCAACAAATACAATTTTAGGTAGGAAACTCTTCTTTCATTATGTTGTACTGTAACACGTTACTGAAATAAAACAGATTCTCGAAAAGTAATAGTCGTAGTTTCTATCATACACCTCATCATAGAGACTATAAATAGTAAAGAAATAATAAGAAAAAGGAACTTTCTAAGGTTTTTGAACTAAAATGTTTTTTTTAATATGGAAAATTAATTCTTAAAATGGGGCAATTTGAAATTTTATTGTGAAAATAGTCATAAAAGGCACATATAGTGCATGCCTTCTGGTCACTAAAAATTTTACAAAGATAGTGTAAATAGGACATATGCCTTTTTTCGAAAATCATAAAAGTACATATATGGAGTACACCTTCCATTGAACTAAAATATATAAATGGAAGCTTTGCATGAGCCTTCAATTCAAACTAAATGTGCATAAAAGTGCAAGCTCTACACATGCCTATAGAGCACTTTGTGTCACAATAACATAGATTGGTACATAATCCATTTGCACCATATCACTTGCAATTACACACATCAAAAGCTCAAAACTAGACAAATAATCCAAAACACCAATCACGAAACTCGTACACTTTTACCAAGTCTATATTTACCAAACACAAAGCAAATGTATACACAATGAATTGAATCTCTAAGATGAAACCTAAATGTAAACAAAACTAAAAAAGTATCAATCATCTCAATTATAAACAAAAAAGTGAAGAAAAACACAGATCTAGTATTATGAAATAACTATCAAGCTTGAACCCTACAAATCTATCTTCCCTTCTTACTTCTCCTTTGGAAAGTGTGTATAACTCAAGATAATAAGGAAGATTGATCCTTTAACGATCTTATGCCTTTGTTCATGTGGGCGTGGCTTATTGAAGTCACATAACACAACTAGACTACTATAAGTGGTGTGTGGAAGTTGCGTAACACCCTCTTTAATGCCAATGTCCATATTTGTTGGCTTAGGTCATCTTTTTTAAGGTACAAGCAAAGTTAGAAGAGAAATATATGATAATCAATGTATAAAGTCATGAAGTTAGAACCAACTCTTAAGTTACCTATGATATCCCTTGACAAGTAGCTGTTGTACAATACTATATAGGTGTTAGGACATATAGGGTCCATTGTAGAGTTAAGTAGAGATGTGGATCTATTTTGCACTGATGAAGTGTTCCATTGTCCATCTCTAACTCTACCCATGCATCTAGCTTGATTAGGAGGTTGTTACATATGCTTGTGATGTGCTAGCGCACCATTTGCTTACTTCTCATGTGCTTCTCTGCCTAAGGTGCTTACTAAAAGATAGTTGGAAACAAGTTTACTATACCATGCTCCTCCACATAATGAACAACTCTATCCCTAAGAGAGATTATATAAGCAAATCAAGTGTCAATAGTATTCTACGAAAGGTGTTGGCTTGCATGGAGAAACAAAGTAAAACAAGTTGGCACCAATTATGGCATTAAGTTATCATAGGATTTTGCTCACTTTACTTACCAAGTATCTAGATAGTTTCCTAGTGTGGCTAATGTACCACAAATTGGCACATTTATACCATAGAATGTACTTTGGATCTACACCAATGCCATGCTATACCTGAGCAAGTCATTTGACACACTCATCCTATATACATATGTATGGACCGTAAAGCTTTAACGAATCAATTTTGGTTCGTTACTATAAGTTAATCCAATGCAAGTTGGGTTATGTGTTGACATTTGGTGGAATTTACTAAATTCATTAAATTGGTACACAACACGGTCTAGAAAGCACAACTCTACTAGGTGGAGACAAATAAATGAAACTTAAGTCATCTAAATGTCTCTCTTGACTCTAAAATAAGGGGGACTATGTTGATTGGATTGTTTGAATAAGGCTGCCACATAACCTATTATATAATGAACTTGGAGTTAGTAAAAAAGAATATGAAACTATGCAGATTTTTTTCACAATAGATAAATATGCTCACTGCACTGTTTGCCAGTCAAACTTATTTTGGTTCGTTGCTACCACATTGATAAGGTGGTGACCAGAGATGTTTTGAACTAAGCTAATTTGTAAATGACTCGAGTTTAGCTTAATTTTTACTTAAGTTTGATTCCAGAATGGTCGAGTTGAGCTTAAGCTCAAGCTATTTAAATATTTTATCGAGTCGTACTTTAGCATCATATGTTTAGCTTGATAAGCTCATGAGTCTAATTAAGCTAGAGTCGAGTATAAATATTAAATGAATTCCAATCAATTTGGATATTAATATTAATTAAATTAAAATTAATTAAAAAAAAGCCTAAATTAACTTATTCGAATTGAGCTCGAGGTTATATAATGCTACTTTGAGCCAAACTCAAGTTTAAAATCTTTAAGCTCGATTAAACTTAGGTTTTAAAATTTTGAATGGAGTCAAGCTTAAGTTCAACACCGTACCATCTCAGCTTGACTTGATTGTAACTTTAATAATAAGTTGTATCTCACTCTACCCTCCAACAGCAAGCTAGAGATGCACTACCTTGTAATAACATAATAAAACAAGTGTGAGTAGCAACATGTGAGAATATATAATCTACATGGACACACATCGATGCTCAACTTTCGATTGCATATAGTTTGCAAGCATTACTTTACAAAATTCACACAAAAAATTTGCACAGTCATAAATGTACTTACACTTAGGGTTTGAGATTGCAGAGCAACAAAAATGACAACAAGATGAAGAAAAATGATAATGAGAGGGAATTATTACCTTCCTGATACAAAGAGAGAAAGCAAAAATACTAGAAGTGTGAAAGTGAGTAGAGTGTGCTATGATTGTTGAATGCAAGATAGAGAGTTTGCAAGAGAGAGTGAAAGAGTCTGTATGATTGAGAGAGAGGAAGTCATGAGTTTAGTTCTAATATATTAATGGATACACCGAAGGCGCATGTTCTCTTATATAATAACTCCACAAGAATGCACATGTTCAATGAGAACTTCTACAGTTCCTTGAATGAAACTATGTAATCAATCATTTAACTATAAAAATAAAAATAGTAAGTAATACATTAAGTATTTTGGCGGTGTGATCGATGTTAGGTATGAATTTGAATTGTTAAATAATCGATGGTATTTGTCTCATTAAAAAAAATGACGAGACCACAAAATTTTCCATGTATAATATAAAAACTACTCCTCCTAAAATGAAAGGATAAAAATGCCTTCATTGTTAGAACTGATTGAATGGGAGATGCATTCCTTACATGCACCTTTCTAGTAAAATTTTGCCTCATTGGATAACGTACCATGGGAATAACTTTTCAAACAACTCCATTTTGGGAATTAAAAAAAAAAAAACCATTTTGTTTAGAAACAAACTTTCCAACCAAAAATAGTGTCTTTATACTTCATAATTTCTTAGAGTTTTCCTTACTCCAAAAAAAGGCTACTTTTCTTACCATTGGTAATTCTCACTGTAAACCCGAGATTTTTCACAATAGTATATGATAATGAAATAGAAAACGTAAATTAGATAGTGAATTTAGAATCCGATAAAAATCCTAGAATAGATCTATGAGTTGTAATAAACTCATTCCTAGTTTGAAAAACCCGAATAAAAATTTTCTTGACCTTAATAGATACTAATACCGGTCAATAAATATTAATCTAAATCTAAAATAAAAATTCCAAACCCATTGTTATCTGAATTTATTAGGACTTGGTTCCTAATTTAATTTATTGAATTTGAAAAATTTAATTGTGTAAGTTAAAATAATAAAAATAATTAATCGCGTAAACTTTAAACTAAAAATTTGAATATATAAATAATCTAGAGTTTTTGTAGTAACTCGGATAATTTTATCTACATTAAACTTATACGTAATGGTTATAGATATACGTTTATAATTTAATATTAGTAAAAATATTTTAGTTAATTACTATTAATCATATAATAAGCAAATCAATTAAATAAATAAATAAAATGTAAACCGAACGCTGCACTTGGAATCACGAATAGAAGACAATCCACGCATAGAATTTCCCACGCACATGAAATCACGGACGCTGAAGAAGTAGAAGACTGCTGCAGTTTTTTTTTCCCACACACACATCATGTTGCAGCATCCTCAATCCAATTACAAGCTTGTAAAAACAAATGACAGCAACAAAAACAGAGGACAGTAGCAGCAGAGGAGTTCTCGGCTGCAGCAAGATCAATGACATCTAACTTTGCTCCGAATTTAACACTCAAATTTCAACTTGAAAAAGACACTCTAACCAATCCAAAAGCTCTACTTATAACCCACATTTAATATACAAGAATTTTAGACAAATTGAAGGAGTAAAACAACTGTAAATTAAGGTTGAACTATTGTGATACAGCAGTACAAGTGGACTTCCAGCTGCAGAGTTCCATCTTTCTTGTCCAACTTTGATTCAAAATTTGAGCTGTAAAATCCAAATGAAACTGACCTATAATCCAACCGCAACACTCCACATGTGATCAACAATAATTGACAAGAATTTTAGCTCAAATAAACAACCAAAACAACTCCAAATCTTCTTGCAAAATCGGATCCAACAAGCTGCAGCAGGGGAAAAATTCAAACTAAAATGCAGCAGCTCACATATCCAATTGAGCTCCGATTTTTGTAGGATCCCTAGGCTCATTTGAGCTGATTTTTTTGAATAATTAAACACCAATAGAAGACCTTTAAATGGACACTTCAAACACCAACAATTAATTAAAAATCGGATATAAAAATATGTCCAAAATAATCAAGAAAAACTGCTTCAGAAATTCAACTTTTTCAACTTCAGATTTCATCCGATTTTTGACCCGATTTTCAACAAGTGGAGCTCCTAATTACACATATAAATGACATTAATTAACTACCAAACAAACACAATTAATGCCCCTTAAAGTTAGCCACAAATCTATCAAAACAAAGTCCAAATTTGTAACCCAAATTTGCCAAATTCATATGGAAATTCCAGCCGCAAGTTTGAGTCCTTCTTAAGCCCAAAACACTTTCTTTAGCCTCCAAAATTTAGTCTAGCCTTTATACATATATATAAGCTTAAGTTGGCTACAAATTTAGCTCATAACTCCCATAAAATATCTCCAAAAATACAGCTACAAAAGGAAGTGTGTCCAACCCTTTCTTTTTCTTTTCCCTTGCAACATCTCCACTTAGATAGCTTATAAACCTTTGTAAGACAAAACATAAACCTCTAGCTTGCTTCCCATATTCTATCTATACACCAAGCACATTAGGAACATCAATTCCTCCTCTCCAACATCTGAAACCAAGTTAAAAAATCTTGGTTACCATAAGATCCAAGTGGGAACCTAACTTAACAAGGTAAGAATACTTGTTAGAATTAGTAAACTTTCATTGTAGTTAATGTAGTTAACTTATAATTTAGTTAGGAACTTATCATCTAACCTCTTATTTAAGTTTGATTCTTGCTTAGAAAGGGAGTTGGAAATCCTTTTCCATTCCAAGCCAAGGTAACTTCTAAACCATCAACCTATCTTTGTTATATTTGTGTATAGACTTTAGGATGGATTGTTTAGCATTGAAGAAATGTTATGTGGTTGGAAGAAATTGTTAATCCATTGATGAATTCAAGTGGATCGATGGTTGATGTGTTGGAAATGTTTAGACATTGTTGGCTAAGAAAGACAACAACTTAGAAATATTTAAATATAGTAATAGTAAATTCGGATTTAGGAATGAAGTGGACAAAACAAGACTCAAATTTTATCTAAACTAGTCTAAACTCATATCTAATGCTTCTAAGACCTTATATGAACATAAAACTTGATAAAACAAGCTTTAAAAGCATGATTAGGAGTTCTACATTACAAGAAAAATATTATGAACAAATTAATAGAAATTACACATATTAATGCCTCTATAAGTTATGAATGAGCTTAGGATATGAATGAAGGTTTAAATGTTAAAATGAGATCCTCTAAAATAATATACAATCGAAAGAAACTTAATAGAACTAAACATTAGATATCCTTTTCTATAAGAATCAATACCTTAAGAAATCAATATTAGCATAGAAATTATATCAAATACCGACATAGGACGCTTAGGCCCTCATAGGAATTTAATATTCTATTTATAAATATTATTGATGAATATTTTCATCTCAATAGGTAATTTCGACACTGTCGAGGATTTCCCGGTCGATTAATACGACTGATCAATATGAGCAGGTGAGTAACTCAGACTTTTTACATTGTTTATGATTGTAGTTTAGTTGCACTATAATACAAGAATAATAATGATGAACTCGTGTGTATACGGGTTATGGATTTTGCTTGCTATTTGAAATTATTTGCTTGACAAATAATATTAACTAAAAGTGATAATGGATGACTTGTGAATTTATTGTATGTGAAGCATGTTGAGTGTCTAAATGAAGTTTGAACACTTATAATCTGACTAAAAATTATCGGAATCATAAATGAAATGATACATGCATTGCATAAATTGCACATACTGCATTATGATTATGTGATAGTTTACTACGTGTTAGAATTTCGGTTTTCTAGTAATACTTTGTTTTTCTAGGAAAGAGGTTAGTAGTTCTACTCAAGTTTACCTTTGTTCTGTCGGTTCTATGGGAACTAACTAGTAATGAAGGACGCCGCCCATGGTATCGCTGTGAAATGTCTAACACTTAGTGGAGTTTCTATGGCTTAAAACAGGAAATGAGTGTTTAAAACAACATTAACATAAAGAGATAATAATTGTGAGGATTGTGGCTTTCCTGTGTACTTAGTTTCTCCTGGGTAGGTGATTCATAGATTGGTTTTCCTTCAACCCCGATGAGAGGGCGTAAATCTCCATCCTGTTTGGATTCCGGTTTGTCCAAGCTTGTAATTGTTCATGTGTTTGATGATGCATTACATATGATTGATAATAACTTGCTTGTTGTGTGATAAGTTCTGGTTATTCACTGAGCCCATGGTTTATGCTTACACTCCTACAATCTTTACAGAATGACACTTAAGCCCTGGTTGGTGGCTTCTAGGAGCTTAAAGTCGGTAGGTTTCTAAAGATGGAAGAGTCTTGGAAACAGGGAAAATAGTTCTACTATTTATATGTATTAATTGGTGTCAGTACATCAATTCTATTATCTGAGAACTTAGAAAGTTTCATGGTTTGTAATAGTTTTTATTCAGACAGTAAGACTTATTTATGGTATTGTGATTTTTTTTGCTTTCATCATTTCTCATCACACAACCAAAAAGATCCTGTTTTGTTAAACCTATGTCACTTTCCAAAGTAGTTCTAGTAATAATATGTGTATTTGATATTGTCTGGGTTATCAGGCTGTATCATATTGTATGTATTACTACTAGGATACTATTGGGGCCTGACACTCACAACACAATATTGACAACTATACGATTGTTTGATTCAGTATCTTATAAAAAAAAATACTTAAAACATAAGAGCAATAGAAAAATTCTTGGGTTAACTTTATAAGCTCGATATTCTTAAATGAAAGTCAATTGAAAATAAAATAAAAGGAGATGGTTAGTTGGAGGAGGAAGAAGAATAAGGAGAAGAAGAAGAAGAAGAAGAAAGATGTTAATATCTAGTAGAGAAAGTTTTGGAGGTTAAGGGAGTGAAAATGGAAGAAAATCCATGGAAGAGAAAAGAAAAGAAAAGAAAAGAAAAATAAATAAAACAATTTTTACTTTTATGAAGAGTAGAAATAGAAGACATAGTTTAAAATCTCTCATTTTATTCATGGTTTGGTTAACTGAAAAAAAAAAAAGGAGATAAAATAATGACTAGACTAGGATCTATTTGGATTATTTGATTTTTATTATCTTATCTATATATGATATATTTGATTGATTTATATGTAAAAATATTTATTTCTTAGCAAACAGTATATTTGAAAATGATAAATATAAAATGCTAAAACGACTAAAATAAAACGAACCAAATAGCTATCTATTATACATCAGCCTTCATCTCCCTCTACCTCTACTTTTTAAGCTATTTTTGTAATTTTTAAGTTTTATCATTAATAGTTTTCATTTTCTTTCCAAATTATGATGGGTAAACAAATGGCTATAAAATGGAAAGAATCCCACTAATTTTCGTCTGATTCATTCTTTTACTTTACCTCATTAACATAATCAAACATACAATTAGCCTTGCAAAATATATATATATATATATATATATTTAATATGTCCTCTTTTTTTCTCCTCCAACCCTATTTTGGGCCACACTTGTGCATCTACTGCGTGTTGGAAAAACAAAAGGTAGGAATTAGGGTAGTTAAGAGGGATGGACCGTAGGGGGTGGGCTGAGGGAATAATAAATAAGCAGGTTGGTTAGGTCCGCCTATTCTAATTTCCAACAGGCCGTGCATGCCTTCCTCCGCAAAAGCCTTCTCTGTATTGAATAAGGCATCAAGAGATATATATACATCAAGAGATATATATATATATATATAATTTAATAAATTATTTAATAAAAAATAAATACAGATAAAATAAAATTTAAATCAAACATATTTGTATATATTTTTAATACAAATAAAGATATTATCTTTCAAACCGTCTGATCTGGCTACTGTGGACCCCAGCCGGTGCTAATGTGCCTGCACCAGCAGCCTGCCGACAAGTGATAAGTTGTTGCACTTGCATGTCCATGAAGTCACACCGTCACAGACACACACTCTTCAGTCTACTAAACCAAAGACACAGATAACGACACATTTTGCTACACCCGATCCCATTTCCATGTTTTTCACTTCAGAAAAAACTCTGTTGTTCCTTAAGGTTTATGAGTTTTAACCCTACTGTTTCCCTTTATCAACTTGTCTCAAATTTTACATGTATGGGTACTAGTACTTTAATCTACTATACACCAAGAGAAATAAAAAAGGAATTAACATTAGAAAACTAATCTTGATTTTGTCTCCGCAAGTAGGCTCTTCTTATGTGAAAGATCCTTTCGTTTATGTTTGGTATTTCTCTACGCTCTCAAGGTATTTATCTTCTAACTACTACTAGTACTACTTTCCTTTTTTTTTTTTTTGGGTCTTCAAGCTATTGTTTAATCTCTTACCATGCTTAAAAGGTTGTATCTTTATTTGGGTCTTCACTGTATAGCTCATTTTTCCTTTTTAAATTTCTAGTCTTGATGAATAATTTGTAGTTATGGGTTAATAAAGTTTTTCAATGGTAATAAATGGGTTTCTTTAGGTTGTTGTTGCTGAGCATTTATGTCTTATTGTTCAATTCTCTCTCTTGTTAACTAAATATGTCTTCTTTCTGGAGTTTTTCCATCTATTGGTGTGAAAGTTCACTTTTTTTTTTTGTTTGGTTATTTCGTACTTATTGGAAATTTAAGATTCCCATTCAATTATTTATGTAATGGGTTTACGGTTTTTTTTTTTAGGATAGTTGATGCAAAGTGGCAGCATATTTTGTTCATCAAACCTCTGGATTGATTTGGAAAACTAGATTTTATATATGCCGATAAGGCATCCTCTTATAGTGGATGTATTGCATATGTTTGTATGGCTTTCACTTGAAAGCTTTGTGTGTTCGATGTCTATCTAAGCCCTAGCGAAATAGCGAAATCATTTGGAAACTATGAAGTTCAGCCTTAATTTACGTAATAGAACCGGAAATTGGATAAACCTGTATTAATCATGTTTTGGTCATTTGATATGCTTTATGCAGATCGATTTGTTCTTGCTGTTGGTGATTGTTAGCAACATAACATAAGAGTATGCAGAGACAATCACCCAGCAGAAACCAAAGGACAAGAGGTTTCAAAGTTAAACATGTTCTTCAGATTTGTCTTCTGCTTGCCATATTCATCTGGTTACTCTACCAAGTCAAGCATTCCCATGATAGCAAAAAGGATTATGACCCAGCTTCCACAAAGTTGCCAAACGATCTCCACACTCAGCAAGAGGTGATTAAACTTGGAAGGAAGGACCTCCACGATCAACACAAAGATGTTGCTTCAGAAAATGAAAGAGAGGAGGAAAAGGAGGAAGAGATGGGAGAAGACTTGCAACGGACTAAGGAAATTGAGCTTGAAGCTGGTAGAGGGGGTGGAGATGATGAAATAGATGGAGTGGATCAAGAGAGAACTGAAGAAGACGATACTGAAGAGATGGAAGATTTGATTGATGACGATGATAAGGGTGGGGAAGAGGGAAACTTGGAGCAAGACGGTGAGGAGAAGGAAGATCAAATTGATAACGTAAGTGCACTGGAGGAAGAAGCCCAAAGCAAAAGTGAACTAAGCTCCAGAGAGGTGACAGAGGAACAGTACAAAGCTGATGATGCAGCTGAGGCTGTGGTACAGAATTTCCATAGTGCAGGGAATAAAATTGAAATCGGAGGTTTAAGAAAAGTGAAAGAGGTGAAGGATACTGAGGATGTTAAACTTGAGCAGGATGAGGAAGCCACCAAAATAAATGGGGTTCATGAAAATAGCATAAGCAAATCTTTTGCTATGCAAAGTGAACTACAAGATAAGGGATTGAGACTTTCTCAATCTTCTACTGGCCCGAGTAATAGTTTGTCAAATCTAGTAAGGAATAATGAAGAAAACAAGCTTAGCAGGACTATGTTTCCTAATTCTGTTGGTGATCAAAATGCTAATGCTAATGGTGGCTTATTCCTGCAGCATGAGTTGGATCTTCATGAAAGCAGGGAGGCATCTGCCAAAGCAGAAAAATTAGATCTCAATATGACCCATTCTGCCGATAATTATGATAAAGATGTAGAAGGCACCAAGGAAAGACATTTTGGTGATTTCAGGAGTTCTGTGCCGGATGAAAAGATGATGTATAGAGCTGCCATGTCCACTGTAGATCAAAGAAATGCTGATGAAAGCTATAGCAGAGGTGGTCATCACAATTTTGGCACAACAAATGCAGATTAAAGGATTGAGGTAACAAGTAATCATCATTCACAAGAGACAATCTAGTTTCTGCTAATGGTGGCTATGATTCATCTAATTTCTCACACTCTGAGAGGAATGTTATAGAGGAGCAGAGCTTTATATATAATGAAGATGAATGATGGCTTCCGGTACGTGCATTTGAGATTTTGTAACCATAGGTAATTTCCATATCCGATCCATCTCAAATATTATCTGTTGAAGAGGCAGGTAGGCAACTGTAAATATATGTTGGTGGCTCCGGAATGTGGAGTTAAATCTATATAGTAAGCTTAAATGTATATCTATCTTCCAAGGAAGCAATTGGAAAGCAGAAAATGTGGAAGAAGAAGCAACTTCAAATTGCTTTTGGTCCTTCATGGCTTAAAGTGGTAGAATGTCATTGGGATGTTTGTTTCCGTCATTTAACGTAGGAATTGTTGGTCTGTGAAACATCCAAGCACATTAGTCTAGTCTTAATAATATGCCCATATAACATGTTGAAGAAACTTTACTATGTGAGTGCTTTAACTTTCTTACTTCTTTTAAGAATGAAAATGTGCTTGTGTCCATAACTGCAGCCATCCATTGAACCAGCCCAGCCCAGCCCAGCCCAGCCCAGCGCAGCCGGGCTTCAACAAGGCTGGAACCAGGCGGGTGTGTGTCGGTTTATACCTGTGACCCCGGTCTTACTTACATCTATTACTTACTGGTGTGGAGTGAAAAACATATATATTTATTGACTTCTCGATGGTGAAGCGATGCGTCTAGGATCCTTTGGGCATCGGCTTCGTGCTACCCCTCGTGAAGACGATAAAAGAAAAAGAATTCAACTTGGGTTTACGGCAGTCGGTTACCTCATAGCCATAGAAAAGTCCCTAAAGGTTGATTTTCCCCAAATTTCAGCCACTTTTTAGGTTTGGCAAAGGAAGAGCGTTTTGGCGCTTATTCAAATAAGCTACCCCTCTATTGTTGTTGTTATCATCATCATCATCAAAATACACTGTTTTAGTCATTGCTTATCTAAACATAGGCATGGTTTTGGAATCAAATTGAATTAGATTTGAAACTGGTAGTCTTAGGTTTTGAAAATTAAGAATTGGAACTGTCTCTCATGGTTTTGGTTCGGCCAATTCGATTCTATGGAACCGGTGGTTCTCGAACCGTGGACCGCCTTTTTTTTTTTTTGGTTAAAGTAAAAATGAAAAAATAAATGAATTTTTAGTTTTTAATAAAGTAAATCTTAAACTCAAAATAATTAATTATTGGGTTTAAAAGTATTAAATTATATAACTAATATTTTAAAAAATTTATTTTAAATGTTCACTTATTTATATACAAACACAATCAATATCAATTGTGATTAGTGATGTGAGATTGCAAAATACTCTAAAGGATAAAAAGAAAATTACAATACAAAAAATAATCTCACATTATTAAGGAAATGAATTTTGCTTTTAAGAGAAATTTATATAAATTAAATTATATATGATTTTAAGTTATCTTTATTTGTATTATTGATAATAACACATTCAATATTGTAAATAAGCAATAACTTTTGATCTGCATATGAAATATTATAAATATTAAAAATTATATATTTGATATAATTTTTTAAATTTTTTCTCTAATTTCTTCTTCTTTTTTTTTTTTCAATGGAATTGACCGAAACCATCGTTCTATCAAGTTTTGGGTCGTAAAATCACTTAGGAACCGGAAAACCAGTGGTTTTTATCCTGTTCTAAAGCCGACCAAGCGGTCCAGTTTAGGTTTATCAATGTTGATTAGAGGATATACGTTGCTTCTCAATTGGTTCATAGTTAAAAAATAATACTACTAATATATTGGACATATATAATAATGATAAATTATGAATGAAATTTCTTTATTCGCAAAGAAAAGACAACTTATGATGATGATGATAAAAAGACTAAATGTCAAATTTCGTACTTAAATTTTGCATAACAATTTAACACCTAGACTTTAAAGTGGTCAATTTAATATCTAATCAAATTTTTTATAAGTATTTTTACCATCTCTTTAATATTGTTTGATTTGTTTTTAGACACAAAAGAGGTAGCACATGATTAATTTTTTTTTCCTAATGCTGTTAACATGGTATAGTATTGGTAGGTTGTTTCTTACACGTTAAAAAACATAGTAAACAATGCTAGTAAGGTAATAAAAATAATTACAAAAACTCAGTGAAATAATCTAAATTATTCAATAATTAAAATTTCATGTGAATACAATATTAGTTCTAGATATTAAGTTTGAAGCAGTTTTGATTTTTGAATATGAATGTGTAGAAATAGGTTTGATATATTATGTTTATTAATGCTAATTATTGAGTAAGTGATTATGTGTAATGAAATTAATGTTTTTGTTTTATGTATATTAATATAAGTATAGTGTAATTAATATTTGTGCCTTTTATGAATTAATATGTATGTGTTATATTTAAAATTATCAAAACAACTTTTGTTATGCTTAAGAAATTGTTGATAGATTTTTTACAAAGTTAAAACCTATTTTTCAAGCTTAAATTAAACCCAAATGAGCTCCAAATTAAGCGAAATTTAATCCTAAGTCTTATATGCCTCAAAAGTCAAACTTAAAATAATATTGAGTCACAAATTTGATCAAATATTGCCTCTTTTGGCAGCCATCATTTCCCATACGAATTTTCCTCTTTTTCCTTTTCTTTCTGTTTTCCTTTTCTTCAAACTATAAACCCTAAAACAAAAACCAACATCAAGCTTTTGGATTAAAAAATCTCTCTAAGTCAAAGTCTCTACATGTAAGTTAAAGCTAGTATAAACTCTTGTTTTATTTCCTTTCTTGTAATATTGGTGTAAAACCTATGGTAGGATTAGTTAATGTCTTTTGAATTGTATGGTTCTATGCATTGATATATATGTTAGGTTGTGTGTCATTGATATATGAACTTGTTTATGTAATATAGAAGTAGTGAGAGGTGTTGGGGAGAAGTGAATTTGATTTGATTTGTTGAAGTTGAAGCGAAGAGAAGGAGAGGATTTGATGTGAATGAAGTAGTTTTAATGTGTTGTTTTAATGTTCAAAGTTGCTAGAATTGATTACTGTGGATAGAAGATAGTGTATGAGCTAAATATGAGTTTGAAAAAGGATTAAAGTATTATATGTTATAAATTTGCAAAGTGCAAAACAGGGAAAATAAATTCTTTTCGAATAGGTTTGTTTTTGAACGTATGCTGACATCTGGTACTTCAACGCTGCCAGCGTAGAGGCGGTGTTGAATATGATCAGAACCGATTTTTCTAAAGCCGCTTAAAACGCTGCAAGCTTTTGTAAGGAAACTAGCTATCGTTTATTTTTCAAATTGTACACTGGCTAGGGGTAGGCAAAAAACACTAATCGTACCAAACCAATCCATAACCGAACCAATCCAAACCGGAAATATGGTTTTTTTCATGGTTTGATTTAAAATTTTCCAATCCAATCCGTGAATTTATGGTTTGGTTTGAAAGGTAAACCAAACCAATCCATAAAACCGAACCAAACCATTTTAAAAAATATTATAATATTTTACTACATGTTCATGTGATTTCATTTGGTATTTATTATTTGATGAATATTGATTAAAATCAACTTTCATTTTTAAATTTTCTTAGGCTTATGATATGTATTTTTTTTGTTGATGATGAACTATTGTTTTTTCTAATAGCTTTTAACTTTATAAAGTATGAAATTTATTTATGCAGTTATAAATTCTTATTATATATTAATTGTTTAATATATTTTATCAGCGGATCATTTTATTCGTTGATGAATTTTGTTAGTAGATGATTTTTATTTTAGCTAAATTTGTTGGTAGATAATTGACTTGATGGTTCTATTAAAAATTATATTATGACTTACTTTGTATTGGTTGATGAATGTATTTTACTTGTGGATAACCAATTTTATAGAGAGCTATAGATTAAAAGTATGATGAATTCATAAAGTATTTTGTTATATTTATAATATAAAATTTAAAATTATATAAATATTTAAGTATCTACACAAATGTAAAAAAAAAAAAGAAATTTTTTAGTTAGAATTTTGGTTTAATCCGTAATCCAAACCGTTATTTAATGATTTAAAAAATTTCTAATCCGAACCAAATCGTTACTCAAGGTTTGTTTATGATAGAATAAAAACCAAACCGTAAATAATGGTTTGGTTTGGTTTGGTTTTAGAAAAAAACGAACCAAACCGATTCGTGCCCACCTGGCTACTAGGGCTTTAACGCCGCCGACTTAAAAGTGGTATTGAATGCGAATAGAATCAAAATTTTTAACGCCAGGCTTAAAGCTGCCGGTGTATAATTCCAACGCTCAGCGTTCAATCCAATTTCGCCTGTATAGAAAGGCCGCATATCCCCTAAGTTTTACAAATTCAAACTTCTTTAATTGTCATTCTTTACTTCATATATGATCTTCTAATGAATATATAAGCTAAATAAACATGTTTTATGTATGAATTAGCTGTTAAAACTATGTGTTAAGTTTATCGAATCTCCTTGTATAGTTAACCTAGGATTGTTAAATATATATATATTCTACGTTCTATTATTGATTTGTTTGATATTCTTATTTCAGTTAAAAATTCTTCAGTTATCCCCCTTCCGAGTGAATATAGTAATACACTATTGGGTACAAGTACGTAATAGCTTGTTTGTTGTATGCTAGGTTTAGGAATTCTTAAATTGATTTAATTCAATTCGGCTTAATGCTTTGATGAACTGGATGTCTATTACGCTGTTTAATCTGGTTCAAAGAGCAGCAAACCTGTCATGATGCAATGATATGTTAGTTAAGCGCTTAACCTAAGTCATGATGCAACGACTTTACCATGATATAATGGTACGCTATAATGCAATAGCGAATTGTTTTTGGTTAAGTGGGTAGCCGATGGGGAGAATATTATCCGAGTAACGTTTGCCTAAACTTAGGAGGAAATACCATGGTTTAGTTCAAAGTTTATGGGAACTTGTGAACTAGACTCATGTTATGGATTGAGTTTAAGTAGAGTCGGGCAACGGCTTTGGAACCCTAAATGAAGCTATTTCTTTATGGAATAGATATAGGAGATATAAGTATTCGGACTGCTTATATCAACCCCTTGAGCAACTGCTGTTACTTAGGACCCTTAAATTCCCAGAGCGTGATCCTGGGGTTTGAATACCCTTTTGTTGTTCTGTAAAAGAAAACTTAATAAGATAATGAATTGAGCATTGATGCATTTCATTTGATTTAAGTTTGTTTGATAAATTGTTCTTGTGTTAATCATTGCGTACTGGGCCTTTAGCTCACTTTTGCTGCTTTGCAGGTAATGAAGATGAGTTGTATGATGATCTGGGATATGGTTCAGATTTTGAGCGATTCATGGACGAGTGAGACTAGTAGGACTCGATTACCCTTTGATTTTGGAGAAGCTTTTTTTAAAGCAAAATTCTCTATTTAAAAGGCTTGTTAAATAAGCCTAAGTGTAATAGACCTTAAGCTCTCTTTAGATTATCTTTTGTACAAAGAAAAACTTGTAATTTTTTTGTAGTGTCTTTTATTGACACTAAACTTTGTACATATGATGTATATATATGTATAGATTACTTTTATTAGCAATCTTGTTTTGTTAAAGGTTGTTTATAAAGTTTTAGTAGATTTGATCAAACAATTCTCATAAACTATTAGTTTTAGGACAACCTTACATATAATGTGAAAATGTTATATGTGGTTGGGGACTCAGTACTCTAAATCTTAGGATTTAGTGGATCGGATCTTTACACTCAGATATGGTATTAAATTGATCACTTCAAAGTTCATGTATAAAATTAAATTTATGTGCAAAGTTTACATATCAAATTCGACATTCTCCCTAATAATCATGATGATGAAATATGTCAAATTTGGTATTTGAACTTTACACAAAAAAAATCAACTTAGGGCATATATTTTGAAATGGTTAATTAATCAAACTTTTTGTTGTTATTTTTACAATTTCACTAACGCATTCAATCTATTCCTCAATGTGAAAGAAGTAGCCTATTAATGTTATACTGAGTTAGGATAAGCAGTAAAAATCTAATTATAAACTATTTTCTTAACATTAACAAACAAAGTAGGCGATATTAAGAAGGTATGGGTAGTGGTTAGTTGCTTACTATTATTAATGGCATTTTTAAGGCAATCCTATGGTAGTGGTCATTTACTTCCTGACCTTAAATAGGTGAAAAATTGCCACATGTCACAAACAAATTTTTTGAGAGCCCAAATTAAGGTTTAATAAGAGTCTAGCTAAGAAGACCCGATCGATAAAAGTCCATGACCAAGATCCACTAAATGCCAACTCTTGATAGCATCTAGTTTCAATGTATGTGACTAACGAGGGTAGAAGAGAGTAGATGAATAGGATTAAGTGTAGTTGAATTACAACTAGTAGATAGTGTTGATCTCAATTATTTATCTAAGGTTTCTTGTACATAAAGGGGTACCCTTTAATTATAATTCATGCATGCTATATATCATTGAAAGCTTGATGATTAACTACCATCTAGGAGGTCTGGATGGTGGCTAGTTGCTTACTATTGTTAACTTTCGACCACCTTAAGGTCCAAGTATGGCATAGGACCTCCTTAGGGAGAAATTCTATGGTGGTGGTTGACTACTTCTTAACCTTAAGTAGTTGAAAAATTGCCATATGTCACAAACAAATTTCTTAAGAGCCCTAAATTAAGGTCCACTAGTAGCCTAACCAAAACAACCTAGTCGGTTAAAGTCCATGATCGAGATCCATTAGAATGCTAACTCTTGATGGCGTTCAGTTTCAATGTATATGACAAAGGAAGGTACATGAGAGTGGATACATTGGAGTAAGTGTAGTTGAATTACAACTATTAGATTGTAGTGATCTCAATAATTCATTTAAGGTTTCTTACACATAAAGTCGTGTCCTTTAGTTATAATTCATCGATTCTATAATAACAAGACTTTCTCTTAGAATTAGATGTTGACACAGTTTGATTCTAGTTCAATTTAGGTTTAAAATTGAACCCGAGTTGATGGTTTTTGGTTTTTAAATGGATGGAATTGGAATGGGACCTGTGAAGGTCGAGCCAATTCTCGATTCTTGGGAATCGACTATTTTCACAATTTAATTCTAGTTCCTTAAGGAACCATGGTATTTTAAAAGAAAAAAAAAATAATTACACTTAATTTAAGTAAAAAAAAAAAATGAAAAACAAAACTTTAACAAAAATAAAATTGCGCCTAACAATAATTTTCTTTTTAGCCCGTTAGTTAAAAAATATGAAAAAATTATACATTTATTTACACACAAACACTTCCACTTTAAATTGTAATGTTAATGGGACTACAAAATAGTTAAGATACAAAAAAGTCCCACAAATACAAAAACAAACCCCACATTTGTTAAGGAAGAAGAGTTCACTGTGGTTAGAAGTTTATATAAACTCGAAGTAGCTAATTTCAAGTATATTTGTTACTTATGTTATTATTAACAACATATTAAATGTCGTGAATAGGTAATAAATTTTCACTATTCATGTGAATATAATTTAAATATTTGTTTTGTATTTACAATTGTTTTTAATTTTCTTTTTTTTTTCTTTTCCATGTATTATTATTATTATTATTATTATTATTATTATTGCAAAATCATCGATTCTGTAGTTGGTTCTTGAACCCATGGTTTAATGAAATTTAACAGCTAGAGCTATTAGAATCGACAGGTTTATAGCTAATTCAGACTCGCCTTAGCCAGTCTAATTCTCGAGTCGGAATTTATCCGTGATGATGTCTACTTGAAATATCGCTAACTACTTTCTTTCTCTAAAATCTTCTTATTTATAACTGGCCATTGGAATGCCTAAGAGTGTATTTGGAAAGACACAGATCAGATACATATGATAAATATGTGACAAATGATCAGTTTTACTCATAAAAAGTCTAAACAAATCAGATACAGATGACAAATAAATAACAAACAGATACGAATACAGATAAAAACAGACCATCTAAATGGACCCTAAATATTGCATGGGAAAACCATTGAGTAAAATTTTCATAGCTAATGTTATCGAGCTAACCTTAGAAGTGAATGTGGAGACTATTGCTAGGACGGTAGACCATAAATGCTTTATTACGAAGTACGAAGCACAGGGCTTGGTTAAGAGACATGTTAGTGGTACGCATTACTTGGCTAAACATGGCAAATGAATGCATAAGGTGGAGTTTTAGACCACATGGGGAAGTTTGAGGAAAATCTCTCTAGGAAGTTGCAGGAGACTTTAATTCACACCATATATGGTCTGAAAATGTGAGAATTACCATAAAGTCAAAATAGAATACGTGGGGCCAACACCATAATTTGGAAACCAAGACAAAAGGCAATGAGAAAACAGTAAAGATAGCAATTGACTTTTTAATCCAAATGAATCTTTTTATTGAATTTATTTAAAATAAGTTGTGTGTCTATTTCAATTTGACTTGGTATGGGATACTGTAATATTGTGCCTGCTAGGTTTTTCTGCTCATTCCAACGAGGACCCAGGCGATTTATTAATTGAAGATATGACAGCATAGGATCAAACCTCAGATATGCTTATCAAGATAATGAATATGTGACTGACTTACCATACCCTTTAAAATTAGGGCATGATGTGATTTATAGTTTAAGAATGGGAATGGCATCAAGGCATAATACGACTACGAACCAAAAGTAGATTTAAATTCAATGATGCAAACGAATAAATTATTAAATATTTTCATATTTGAAGAGACTAATGGTTGCAGTGAATTCTTCAAGTTCTCCTATAAGTTTAAGTAGACATATTTTCAGACCATGAGAAATTTAGGATTTAAGAGTTGGAAAGAAACATTTATATCTAATGTACGTATTTTAACAGATGTTTTTTTTTTTTTTTTTGGGCCAAGGTATTTTAACAGATGATAAGTACTAGGTTTTGCACTTGCACGTTCCTGTCACGTGTAGATATATGCTCAAACTGTTACATCTTTTGCATTCCAAACGTCACATGAACAGAAGCAAAGATTTCACATTACACGAAAGCAATGCAAGCCTGCAAATGATGACCAACAAAAACAATTATCTGGGTAAAGAGTATATATGAAGGATATGCTCTGGCACCTAACATGCTATCGACACTGCACTACAAAAATCTGACCAGCAGACAGCACGTCTCTTACCTGGATCAGTTCGAACTTGTTAGCATAGTCAGCTCAAAGTTTCAATTTCCAAAGACAATAAAATGCCAAACGTTTTTGGACTTTGTAGTGACGGGAATCCACTGTCAAATCTTGTGTCGTTAACAAATGCAAGCAATAGCTTCATCTCATGAAAAATAACCAATTTTGATCCCCAAGTAATTTCAAACAATGGCCTTGGCTGCATTAGGATAGCGATGAGTGACTGAAATATGTTCTTTCATCATATGAAGTAGCAATAGAACATGCTATTATGTTGTCAAAAGCGTTTCTGATGGATCTTCTGGTGGGCATTCCACTGCAACAGCATCCATATTATTGACGTTCCTGAATAAATAAATAAATAAATAAAACATCAAACGGGCACTGAATGTTATCTTCAAATTGTTGACAATTCGTATCATTGGCAAGTAATATGATAGAATGACATTAATGAGGAATCATCCGAAGTTTCAAGGGCAAGTTCACACCCCATTTTAAGAAGCAGATTTCTATGTTCCATCTTAAATGCATTAAATCTTGCAACATATCAAACCACAGGAAACTGATGCTGTTAAGAAGTTTATACTAGAAAGGTTACGCTGTTATAAAGCAGATTTCTTTATTTCAGCCTAAACATCGATTTCATTACAAGCTAAATGGAGCACATATTCTTTTGAAAGGAAAGAGAGGGCAGATGGAAAGCTAACAAGTTCTAAAAGGCCATTATCGAGCACTCTCTAGAATGCCTCTGTACGTAATGGGTCTCATCACTGGTGTAGAAAATCCAATGTTGCTCTTGACATCAATGTCAAATTGAACATAACAATAACACTTGGAAAAAGGAAGCACGGCTGTAGATTATGAGCTCCAAAGCTATATTCGAACTAACAAACTTGGACTCTGCTGTCTGCATCATGCAAAACTCTTTCTAAGATTGTCATGCTTAAACTGATTATTATTTCTAAATTTTGAGATATAGATACTGACTTAAGAAAATTTATTCTCTTCTGAATCCCTCTAGCTTACCTAGCCAAAAGTTTCCTTTCATGTTTGTTTTTATTTTGACTTTTAACTTTAGACCTTCATTAAAGGCTTGTAGAAGTATCTCACTGCTCACCACCTACTATACCCAGCTATGCAATTTTCAGACATTCTCAACATCATGTTTGCTGGGTGGTCAACCAGAAGATCAGAACCCCTGAATATTACAAGTACATATCAACAGTAGCAACCAGCAAGAAGGGTAAGAAACAGAGTGGGGGAGAAAGCAACATAAGCAGGGAAAAATAGTAGAGGTCAAAAAGCAACTTGATTGAAAAGGAATATGAGTAGTGAACACATACCAGCAAAAATACCAACAGTTGTTAGATTAGCAATGGCCATTGTATGATACACAAGGTACTCTGTCAAGAAATGACCAAAAGCATATATAAATGATAGAAATGTAGCCAAATATAGGGGCTTGTTCTCAAGGTTGAACGCACAAAGAAAGCAAAGAGTGCATGTCAGAAGCGTCCAGACTCCAAAGGTCCTTCCATGAACTTCAGTCACTGCAAACATAACAACGACAGGAAAAGATATAAGGTAAAAGAAAAGGCAATGCAGCCAACATATTGATTCATGAGGTCGCATCCAATATAAACAGAAAATAGGAATGACAGAATGAATCCAGGTGCACACTTTCAATGATTTTTAGCTGCATCAATAGCAAATTGTCTGACCCATTTGCAATGATATGTTGGGCTGGCTGGAGCCTAATCCTAATGTTCACTGCCTTAAGCCTTTCATTAGTTTTCCTGTTCATAATGGATCTCTCAACCTGGCAAGTTCTGGCCTAGGCATCATCTTTTTCCGACTCACGTCATCTTTCATACCAGTAACCACCCACATATCCATGTATAGACATTTTATCGTGAACAGGAAATAAATTTCAGAGCTTGGAATGTTTCTGAACTCTACATATTTCCTTCCAATTTATTTATTAGCTTCATATACTCCAACTATTCATCATTCTTTAGAAATAAATCAAGAGCTTTAAATCATTACCGTTCAAGCTACACTGAGAATCAAAGAGTGATCCAAAGCATAAGGCTTAGCAAGTTCGAAACCAAGAAGATCAAACAACAACAACAATAAAACTCAAGCCTCATTCCCACTAGGCCACTATATGATCATACTTTGCCATTGAGATCTATCATAATTATTTGATTCCAATCCAAGCTAGTTTTCAAAGTTGCCTTCTTAATTTGAGAGTACACATTGTTCAATTAGTGGTTCATTGCATAATGGCGTTTTTTCAACGGTCGACAATGTCGCCAAAGCACCCATGACCCATATTGCACAAAGCTGTTTCCCCACTAGGATGTAATAGGTTTTAGTACCAATAAAATATGAAAGAGTTTCCGAAAAACTGTCAACTCTGTATCAACACCACGTATTAAAAGAAAAGGCAGTTTTCTCACATCTTTCACATGAAGCTGTCTTTTCTAAATTATTATTTCCACTTCTTGAAGTAAGCCTGAGCAGCACAAAAATATAAATTGCAGCAGGACGCTAGAGGCAAGTGGTTTCTACAAATTAATAAAGCACGCAAAGAAATGAATCTTTGCATGAAAAGATTTCCAGGCCATATTAAAACCCCTTTAAAATGTGCTCACCAGTGGCCAACTGCATCACTCTATATGTACAGATGAATACAATAAGAAAAGCTTTGGTATATCACCCATTTGCTTTTGACACTGGTGCAATATCATTGTGCATCTCTACAGCAAAGTTTCATGTCCTTGTCTCACAGCTATCGAGGAAGCCACTTCCACATAATATGCTCATTAAAAGTAATTCAATCATTCTCAGAGTTCAAGGGTAATTAACCAGGGTTAAATTAAATATTTCCAGATCCTCATAAATCCAGCATGATGCAGTTCTAAACCAAGCAATTCTTCTCTAGAGAAAAGTTTTTCTGATAATAATTGTCATGATTTGGAAGATACACATGAGAAAATAAGTGAACACTTGTGATAATTGCATAAACATAATGCAATTCTTTTAATTATTTCTCTGCAGAGTACTTAAAGGTATTGGCCAGAGTAGGGTGGCATACTATTGCAAAGTCTAAATTTGTATGTACAATATTAAGATATTTTGGATGCGATAAAAACCACATTGGAATGCCATTGACTACATTTCTTTTTTCCATTTGAAAGTTGGTTGACTGATACATGGTCAATCCATTCTAGATGATTAATTCAGTATACGTCAAAAGCAACATAACAAGCCTAAAATTTTGTGCCGAATGTTGGTTGCATGGAGAGATGTAAAATTGAATCTCTCTTTTCAAGCGCATGGTGTCTATTCTACTATCGTAAGGGATGGAGAAGGAAGTATCCCATCAATCTCTATCAGTTCAAAAGCTATTTCAGTCATTAGACTGTAGTTATCTGATGACCATTGGTCTCTTATTTAGTTTTTTATTCGATTTATCCCCTTTTTTCACATCAAAACTCTACTAACATTGGTTTTTTTCCCATGCAAATCTTTTCGTGATTTGCTAGCTGTAATACTATTATCAAGATCACTAAGCAAAGAAGTTGGATTAAAAGAATATAGACAAATGCAACACAAATGCGGCTTCCAGGGTTTATTGGACTCCCGCACTAAAAAAATTTATCTCATACAAGTTGCAAGGGTTCACAAGTGAATTATACATAGGGAGTGAGCCTCTGTCTCAAGCACAAGAGTTAGCACTCCATGGGTGAATTGTGAGACAAGATTTCTCTCTCAGAACCCCCTGATGTTTTTTATGTCCTTAGAGAAATCAGAGTGAACCTATGAACTAAGGTCTTCGAACACAATGCACAACTAGAGGGAATAGCAAATGGCATCACTATTACCTTGTTATATATTAATCAGCAATGCCATTGCCGGTGAACACCCATGCTGCTTAGCATATATGCAGCTATCCATCATCAACAAAGTCTTGAATGTGCACAAGCCTAAAAACAAATCTCCTTAAACCCCAACCACCCTACACCCGCACCCGCACCCGTGCCCGCAAAAAATAGAGTAAAATATGTAAATAAGTAGATAGATAGATAAAAGCTTTGCTGCAGCTGGCTTATGGGAAAAAGAATTATAGACCGGTGTATCATTATCATTACATAGCTTGTTTAAAAGCCTTATCCATATTCCTTCTCCTACCGGCTTAGACACATCCACATAAGCATTGCTACCTCATTCCAATTTGTCTTCCAAAATTCTGAAATTTTCTGAAATTTTCTTTTAAGGAGTCAAAGTAAAATTTGAAAAATATATACACTTTCATGTTTTTGCCCCTCCAATGAGTAGTCCACACAGGTACAGATAACCAAATTACCTCTAACACAATTTCTGGATCTGTTTTCTTATATGCATCCCTAAGCCAATGGCGCTTCTCAAAAACTAAAAGTTTTACGGATAAACTAAACAAACCTAGCCAATACTGAACCGACAATTTATCTGATACCGATAAGACACAGTTAAAAATCAGACAATCCAAACAGGCCCGAAATGTTGGCTGAGAAAACACTATCTGTATATGTCGCTAACTTAAAATACAATCATCATCCATTTCAAATCATGGTGGATATACCAAATCAATATGCCATGTTTCACCTACTGTACAACAGATTAACAGCAACTAACTCAACCCTATTCAACAAATCCTTTGCAATCAGATGCTATTCCAAAATCAAATTTTTGTCAATCTGAAAATCATTGCACTGTATTGGACTCTTTCTCACGAGACCGTCAATTGAATAAAATGATATATTCAATGGATTAGAATATGACGAAAAAAAAAAAGGAAGAATCAGAAGCAACAAGTGCATTAGAGGAGAGAGAGAGAGAGTATAACTGGTGGTGTTAGAGAAGACGGCGAGACGAAGAGCCCAAATGTCGAAGAAACCGAACCATACGGACGCAAGACGAAGTGAGCCTACTAGCATTAGCCACCAACTTAATGCCTTCAATTTCATTGTTTTTCTTCTTGTCTTCCTTAACTTTGCTTTGTCGCTCCCAACTATGTTGACTTTAAGTGCGGAGGGTTACGCTGAGTTTGGGTTGAAGGAGATCTGATGAAAGTGAGTGAAGGCAGATGATGTTCTTCGTATAAAAGCCCAAAGAAACAATTTTGTACAAAATAGATGATGTTTTCCTAATAAAAAACTAAAAGCAATGCTAATATTTTGGAACAATCCCAGCAGAGGGGAGCAAAATCCTTCGATAGGTGGGTGTACTTCATTTTTTATTTTTCTTTATATGTGAGCTTGTTCAACACTTGAAGGGAAAAAAAATGTATATGTTGATATCATCTTTTTTATGAATAGGTTCTATGATTTCCATTAATGATCTTTTTCTTTTTATCTTTTTAGTAGCATTTGTAATATTTGTGTCTTGTTTATATAATTAAGCTATTTGAAATATTTTAGGCTTTTGTCATGGATAATTTTCTATTAATAGAAAACATTGACTACAATGATAATTTTAAAAATGATTGGGTTGAGCATTTTGTAAGGTGGGAAATGATAAGTGTACAAGTAGTATGTTATATGGTAGAAAGAATATTTGTAGTATGTGATCATCCACATAGTATATATAGATCAATTCCTAGCATCACAACGTCCGTAGAAAGGAATGCAATTAGGCAAGAGTTTTTTGCACAACTAAAAGACGATAAAAAATTGTCAAAATATTACATGCATGGGTTCCATAGCTTTTGAAAATTTGTGTGGCATGTAAGAGATAGTGCTTGTCTTGAAGATACGTGATGGACATCAATCGAAGAGCAAGTTGCTAACTTTTTACATATTATAGCACATAATGTTAAGAATTACATAATATCCTTTTTCTTCCGTCACTTGGGTGAATCAGTAAATCGACACTTTCATAGTGTTCTTAGAGCACTCTTCTCTTTTGAAGATGAACTTCTTAAGCAACCCGACGGCACAATTGTACCACAAGAAATCCTCGACAGTACAAGATTTTATCCATATTTCAAGGTAAATAGTCATTAACTCTTTCCTAATTTCAATCTTATAACTTTCATGCTTTTATGTACTTCTTTTATTAATTTTTTAGGATTATGTTGGTGCAATTGATGGCACACATATTCATGTGAAGTACTGAATGCCGATGTATCAAGATTTCATGGTAGGAAAGAATATCCAACACAAAATATACTAGTTGCTTGCTATAAAAGATGCTTTTTTTAAGAAGATAACTTAAAGATTCTTTAAGGTATAAATGTTACTTACATAAGTTACTTTAAACTATAAAATTTATGATAAAGTAACACATTTTATGTAATAGGAAAATATTGCCTTATTGATGCTGCCTTTAAGATAAGAAGCGGGCTCATACCTCCTTATAGAGGCTTGTGGTGTCACCTAAAGAAGTATTCAACACTTGCACCACCACAAAACCCTCGTGAGCTATTTAATCATCAACATTCACCACTACATAATGCCACTGTGAAAGCATTTAGCGTATTGAAAAGGCGGTTTCCAAGTCAATCAAATGCCACTGATAAACATTACACATTTGAAACCCAATGTGATATCATCTTAGCTTGTTGCATATTACATAACTATTTCGTGTGTTTTAATCCAGATGAGACAATTATATCTAAAGTAGACCATGAGCTTTTAAATGCTGAAATAAAAGACAATGGTGCAAATAGGATAATGATATAGTTGATTCCAGATTGGGAGAGATTTTAAGAGACAATATATGTAGCATAAATGTGGAATGATTATGTACTAGATAATTAAGGGGTGTACTCAAGGGTTTTAGCAAGAAACTATAGTATTGTAAGATGGAGCATTTATATGGATCTATTACTATCTTTAGTTTGTAAGAATACTTTATGTCATTGAAAGTGAAACATACTTTGTAATAGGTGCAATCTTTTGTATATGGTAGGGAATTATAGTTTCTATGTATATCAGCTTAATGTAGTGGGAAAATTTGAATGTTTCTCTTTTCCAATTGTATGTTTCCTTTTGATATGTGAAAGCACTTTATTTTGGTACATCTTTACTTTATGTGGTTCATTTATGATAAATATATTAGAATTTAAAAGCACCTGATTCACTATGGTGGAAAATTATTTTTTTTGTACAAGCAAGAGCAAATGAGTTTAAGAAATGAAAGGAACATGTATAGTAAAGCTGAGACTGGGAAAATGGCACATCTTCAATGGACAAAAGTCATGGACGAACACTTGGTTAATGCTTTCTACCACCAAATAGTTGATGGGAATATGCAAGATAGATCATTCACTTCAACGGCATATGACAATGTTGTGAAGGAACTTCGTGAAAAGCTGAATAACACATCTATTGATAAGGAGAAAATCAGGAATAGATGGCAAAAGACAATTAAACCTACATTTCATGAAGTATTTGATCTCTTTGGCAATTCAAGTGGTTTTGAATGGAATCCTATCTCCTGTCCTTTTGAGGCTGAACCTGAGGTTTAACAAGCTTTGATAGAGGGTTGGCTCTAACCTATGGTATTTCTATTGTTCATGTATATGCCATGGATTTTTTACTTAAATAATGTTGTTTCTTTTTATAATTGTTTCAGAAAAGACCTACTGCAAAGAAGTGGATGACTAAGCCAGTCATGTTTTATGATAAACTTCAAGAGATATTTGGTAATGATCAAGTTACAGGTCAAAGTGCCGTGACAGCAAAGGAGAAAATGAGAAGATGGATTTGAGAGAAAAGTGTTGTAAACCTCTCAATTTTCGAGTAGAATTTGAGTAAACCCTAACCCTAGTGAAACCGAAGTTTCAAAAGCTAACAATAATCAATGCATACTAATAGTTTTAACTCCAGCAATCCCGCGCTCGAAACCTAAGAACAATAAAAACGAATAATAGTAGATTATAGTTCAGAATTGTATAAGGTAGCTTAAAAAGATCAGATTCGTCCAAAAATTAATCATTTCAGACTCGAACGAGATCAATTCTAGAAAAAAGTGTCCCGTGTTTAGAATAGTAAAAATAATCCGAAAACATATTTAGACTTGTAATTTAACAAGGATTCATAAAATATCAGTTTCGTAATTTTTTGGTACCTAAAAATATCAGATATAACACTTTTACACATATTTTATTTACTACAAGCATTTTATTTGTCTAGTCTACTATTCAAACACTATTCATTACTATTTACTTATCTCTATTTTTTCTTACTATCTATTCTTACTATATATACACTTATCTTTTACAATTTTCTTTCCCCATAAAACTTTATACATAACTTGTCTTACACTTTATTTACTTTTAATTACAAAAATACTAAACAAATCAAATCTCTCCCTTCTCTTCTACAAAACTGGTGCCTACTCCCTCTCCCTCTATCCAATTTTTTTCTTTTTCAATTAACTTTGTTACATCTAATTTCCCTCTACAAATCTCTATAAATGCCACATCTCTCTCCATTTCTTTCACATACTTCTTTACATAACAAAACTCTCTCAAATTTTCTTCTCAAATTTTTTCTCCAATAGTCTCTTCTTTCCATATCATATCTATCTCTCTACAAAAACCAACACCAAATATTCTTCCATCACCAACCTTTAAGTAAAAGTTCAAAACCCATTTTATCTTCATGTTAACATAACATGAACATGTTGTGTGTTTGATTTCTAAATCCCCTATGAGCATTATGCTAAGAATGAAATCATAAAAATAACAATTTGTTCATGTCTTGATCAACACCATGTTCATATTTAATTATTGTTGTTATATTGTTATTTCATTCATGTTTCAATCTAACTTTTTATATGTATTATGTATATGCATGTATATGATTTTAAAGCCTAAAAGCTCACTAATCTAACTTATTATTACCATGTTATCATGCTCTTATTTTTATGCTCTTTTCTTATATTACTCATATTAATAATGAGACTAGTCATTCTAGTCTTAAACTTGCCATCATCAAGTGAAAACAATTTTTCTTCTTTCTTTTTGGACTGGACTAAACTATAATCTAAGTCCGGGGAACTTTGACATAAATCTAAGAATCCCATGATTCTTCTTATTTTTCTTTCTTGTTTTTCTTAAGAGACTTGCCTATGTCTAAGTCTGGAAAGACTTGAATAAGAATCTAAGACTTCCAAATTTTCTTCTTCTTCTTTTCCTTTGCTTTTTCTTTCTCTTCTCTTTTTGGAACTTGTCTATTATAAGTTATAGGAAGCCTTGATGCTAGCTAATACTTCTCAATACTTGATTTTACATATGTGCATAATTAATTTTCTATGTCCCTTATATGCTTTGTGTAAATTATTTTCGTTTATCATATATCATAACTACAAGTCATATTCATGCGTGATATAATGTTGTTGTCTTGATGAAAATTTTCAAAGAAGTAAAAAGGTTTTGTTTTCTTTTATAAAATAAGGTCTTTTATAAAATAAGGACTAAACTCTCTACAAAAGAAAATAATAAATCTCGACACTTAGGGAAAATTTCCATTAAAGGCTCAAGAACAAGATTCAACAACATCCTTTTCAAAAAGCTTAATTATGATCATCATAAATTCTTAATGTTGTTATTATACAAATCTTCTTCAAAAATTAATTATGTGGTTTTATTACTCTTCTTCAAAGTACCAAAATAAATTTATTATTAAACTTTAATGTTGATAATTATTTGCTATGCAAAATTTTCTTAAAAAAAACTTATTTATAAGATTCTTACCCACACTTTGATAAACACTAAGAACAAAACAAAATTTTCTAGATAAGCTAAAATCAACTCACTAGTTAAAAATTCACTTAGGAAATAAGATTTGTAGATAACATAAAGAGCAAAATTTTTTAAAGTCGATTTATTTTTGAAAAGTTATGAATATATAGTTATGGTAAGGAAACCCTCAATTATAGCAACTTAAGAATTTTTAATTTTCTTTCCAACAACTTAAAAGAGATTTTTGTGAACTTCAACTTTTCAAACTTTTTAAGTAAATTGTTTTATGAAAATTCATTCATGGGATAACACTACTAGGATCATTCATATAATATAAGTATATATATATTCAAAAGGATTTTTCAACCATATTAATATTTATGTGTTTTCCATGAAATTTTTTGGTGAAATAGAATTTTTAAAAAATTACATTTTGAGGCTAGAATTTTTGTGCTAGAACTGTACCGACCTGTTTTCAAACCAAATGACTTTAAATGTCAAAAATAATCTTAGAAATAGATAAATCTTTTCGAGTAGATAGAAAATGACTACTTATATGCGAAATTTCGACTTAAAATGAGCAAATTATGGCCATTTTAAGTTGGAATATTCACAAATCCGATTTTTACTGCAACTAGAAGATAGAATTAGAAAATTTAAGTAGAAAGTCTACGAAATACTCATTTTGGGTAATTCTTTTGTTTAGGTAACGAGGAGGACGATACCTACTATCCAAAAGACTACTTTGATTAGGGGAGTTATTATCGCAACATGGCCAAGTGAGTTTACTTCCTTTATTTTTCATGCTCATGTTTGTGATTGTAGATTAGTGGCACTAGAAATAGGAAAAGATAAAAATGGGAAGTGCAAGTGCTGTATAATGTTTGGTGAATTTATGATAAGCATATCAAGTCTTGAATTGCTTATAATCGAATAGATGCTTCATTACCATCTTGGGATGTCTAAATTTGTATGATCACCCTTAAGATATGTTAATTATATGCTAAAAATTTAATTGAATTGATTCATGCAATTCACATTGTGAGTCTCATTGCATTCGCTATTATATATTTGGTGGAACAAGTACATAATAGTGGCGGTCAGCATAACCAATAGTATCTGCATGCGGTGAGTTGTAGCCGGTATGATCTACATTGGCGAGTAGTAGCCGATATCATCTACATAAGGACTTTGGCGAGTAGTAGTTGGTAAGAACTACAAAACCTAACCCTCAATGAAGGGCGTCAATTCATTCAACATATGGTTCCTAGAAAACCATGTGTCTTGTTTGCTCATGTCATTGTTTGCATACCATATGCTTCTTAATAATAACTTGTTTGATATTTTTGTTAAAGTATGAGGACTCGGGAATATTCTTACTAAGCTAGTAAAGCTTACACTCCTACAAATTTTTGTATTCACAAGACCACTTGCTCTTGAATCCGCGATCACCATATATCCGAGTAAGGATTCTTTTAGGAGCTTTTGGAGGAAATCCAATCATGAACTTAGATCGAGCTTCCTTTAAAATATTTAGTGATAATATTTATTTTTGTTGTAAGACTAAGTTTAATTTACGATCCTTAGAGAACTTTAGAGGAGGAATGCCCCTGAGATGATGTACAAGAACCATGTCTTATTTATTATGGGGGTTAATATTTATCTAGATTCTTGCATGCTTTATATTATCGGCTTAAACTACACTTCCCCCTGGTGTCACCGATTGCTATGTTGTACGCCTTACATATGATATTGAGACTTTTGTGTGACTAAGAGAGTCATTCCTAAGTCTTAATATTATATGTGGCGAACTGCTACGTTTAGACTATCTTTTGCGGCAGGAAAAGTGTAGTGGGAGCTACGAAGATAATTGAATAGATGATTTGGTACTTGAAAATCAGGTGATATTGGATAAGTCAATTCCTAACCCATGTGATGATTATGATGAAACAACAATTTCCATATTATAAACTACTCCTAATACAAGTCCAACAAATATATTAAACCTCCCTCCTAAGATGGATTCACAAACTTCATCAAAGTTTAAAGGTAAAAAACACAAAGTTGGTAATATGGAAATCAATTAAAAAGAGGATGAAAAGGTTCACCTTGCAATTAAGGAAGTGGATAAAGCCATAAGGTTAGGAAGTGAGGTCTTCAAGCACTCTAGGTGACATGTATACTCTGAAGAAGAGGTTTTTTATGAGCTTATAAAGATTTTGATTGATGAGGAACTACACTTTCCAGCATATGAATTTCTGATGAACAATCCTATGAGAGTAAGAATTTTTTTTTTAGTTGCTCTCCATTGCAACGAAAAAGGTTATATCATTCGCAAAATGAAGAATGGATGAAGGAACATGTAGTGAAGCTCTATATGAATTGGACAACAATGGGATGACTACAGCCAAGATCGAACTTGCTAATACTATGTTTGGTTACATCCAATATCTATAGGTTATTGTTTGTAAATAGTCTTAGTCATTTAGGCTATCTTTTGAAGGGTTCTATATATTTTGATAGTATGATAGTCAAGATCCATGTAGTACATGAAATATTACTAGAACTTTTTGTCATTTTGTAAATAACAGGAGCAATGATTAGCTAGAATTAGAATCTTGTGTATGCTTATATGTTATATGGATTCTGTTTTTTTGGTTTAATTATGTTGTTTCATTTAATTTTTATCCTTGTCTAATCTACACGGTTAGATCATTTTATTTATTGATACTGCATTACTAAGAGATGATTTCTGTAGTAAAAAAATTTGGACAATAAGGGATCTATTTTACTTTTCATGGTCAGCATCTTGGAAGCTCCAATTTTGGACGAGCTGTAGAGGGTCTGTTTTATTTTTTGTGGTCAGTGTCTTGGAAGCTCCAATTTTGGATAAACTACAGGGGGTTTGTGTAGAGCCACTAGCTATGATTATGATGATCCACTTCACCAGTATGGTTAGTAAAGCATGTTGACCTTTTGTTTTTATTTCCAAAGTTCATGTACTTTTTTAGCAACCTTGACATGTTTTGAATTAACTAAATTGTTATATCTATTTTGTCACGACTCTAAAAGGGGCCTAGTAGGATTAACCTAAGTTATCAGGTGTGTACTCACAATATGAGAACCGTCTTGCAGGTTAGAGATTATAAGGCTATACCTATATATTTACTCTATAAATTTCAAATGTATCACTACCTTTTTTATAATTAAGGAAATCCAATTTCTCATAGTTCACTAAAACTGCAAAGAATCGGTATCCCCTATCAAATAGTAAGATAGGATAGATAACCTACATAACACAATACTACAAACTATTATATGGTAACACGAATCACAATCTAAGTTTATTTTATATAAAATAAAGTCTTAATAAACTATACAATCCATCTAATTCTCATTTTAATTCAGTATTCTATCTTCAAGGAATTCTCTAAATATGAACCCTTTTCCATACAATCTTAATCCGTTCCTAAGTTGAGTTATTCCTATACAAAAACTATAAGAGTGTGATCTAAACCATAGTTTAGTAAATAATAGACCAGACCACACATCAAAGAATCAAACAAGTATGTTTAACAAACATGCAATTCAACACTAAACCATATGAATCATGCATAGTTTTGATGATTGGAATCCAAACTAATAGAGATTTATGCCTTCTCTTAGGGGTTGAAGGACTAGCTTAAGTAATTCACACCTAGGATAAACTGAGAACTAAGGAAGGAGGAATTCTTTCTAACACTCATTTGTTATATATATATAATATATATATATATAATACAACCTCATTTTCACCTTAAAAAGACCAAGGAAGGAAGTTTTCTTTTCTCAAACTCATTATTATTTATATATACATACTAATGACATAACCTCGACTTCACCTTAAAACCTTAGAAACTCCACTAAGTACTAATACCCTAAGGCCACAATCTCACACATGAGACATCCTTCGGTACCTACTGTAAGCCCCGGAAAATTCTGGTAAATAATTTCAAGATGAACTTCGAAAATAAACCCTAAAAATCATCCACTCCAATTAAAACCGAATTTCAACTAGTCCAAAAACATGAACGAATTCAGAAACTTCTTAATCTTGAGAAAACGAAAATCTTTAAAATAAAATAAGAACACAGTGGTCTTCAAATTCAAAATCACGATGTACGAAAAATTCCATATTTAACTCCGACTTATAAATCGGGTAATATAAAGCCCAAAAACAAACTATTAAAAAGTAATAATGATTGACCTTCGGAATAAAACTCAATTCAAGAATTCCGAAAACATTAAGAGATATTAATACTTACAAAAAATAAATTTAAATAAATTTCTCAAATCAAATATGTTATATAAACATAAAATATCAGTTCCCAATTTAGCAAGGATCTAAACCGGAAAATCACCTGGAAACCCTAGAGCGAATGCAATAGCCTAAGTCCGACAACCTAGTGCCCCCAACCCTAGAGGCTGAGGCGTAGCTAAATATGTAGAATAGCTCATAGTATATAAGTTTGTTAAAAATATCATATTGGTAAATTTTGATCTATTTCGAACCCGTTCGGATACAGACTTCGAAAAAGCGTGTCCGGGGCTCGGATATCAAAAATATACCAATAGTACCTTTAGACTCGTAATTTCATAAGATTTCTAAATATATTCAGTTATATAATTTTTCGGATTATAAAAGTTATAGTTATAACCTTTTTAGCGTATTTCTATTATTACCGGCAATTGATTAGTCTTTTGCACTATTCATTTTTATTTCATTACAAAATTTTATTATTCTTATAAAGCTTATATTTTTAGATAAATATTTTATATGTTATAGAAAATTTTGTTTTTCTAAAATTTAGTTCGTTTCGGGTCTTTACGGGATCAGATTCTGTTTAAGACCCGATACTAAAAATAAAATAAATTAATTTAATAATTGAAAAATATTTTAAAAATATTTTTATTTCATAAAATAATTTTTTAGAATTTTTCGGGTTATAAAAATATCATTTATAGCCCATATTCGCGTATTTTGATCATACCGGTAACATATTTGTTAAATTACTAAAATAATTCAAATAATTATTTAATTTTTATGAAAAATCTGCTACAAATATTTGGAATAAATTTTCAATTTTATTTTATTTTAATTTATTTTATTAAAAAGTACTTTTACAACCCATACCTTCAAGTACACCTTACACATATCACTTCCTTTTCACTTCAATCTTTCTACACATTACCCACACTTCATGGCAGATTTTGACCCTCTTTATGGCTGCCATTGTCCTTTATTTACTCCATTTTGACCTAAATTAATTATTTCTACTCCTTCTTAAGAAAGTTACATTACACATTTAATTATACAATTCAAATTTTGAGTCAAATTTCAACAAAACTCCTCTCTCTCCTCTCCATGAATCGTGCAGCTCTTCATTTGGCTGCCTTGTTTTTTTTTTTTCTCTCTTTATTCAATTAAAACACTCATTTTTCTCTCTCCTTCATTTACTCACTTTCCCTCTTTCATTCTTTAACTTTTTCTCTCTTTTTCCTCTCTTTTCTTCTTTTTCCTCTTGTTCCTCCATGAAAAACAAGCTGCCCCCTTCTTCTTCCATGGCTTCCACACTTCATTCCTAAAGATTTCTAAGCAAATCTTCTTCCCAAAGCTCCATAGGTGATATAGGTAAAGTGTAATGAAGGTTTCATGCATCAAATGACCTTCCATAAGCTTAAAAGCTTAGGATGATGATGCCAAAAATGAAACACTCCTTTTCTCTACTTTTATTATCTTGTATTACAATTATTTTCTTGTTTAAAGTTGATATATATTGTAGATCTAACTTTTTATAGCTTTGATTTTCGTTTATGCCATAGATCTTGTTATTTAGGTTGTTATATTTGTTATTTCTTATGATTTATGCATAGATCTATCATCCACATGTCCATCTTAGTGATTCATGCATTTAAAACTAGTTTAGAAAACTAGATCTAGAGTTTTGAGTTCATAAAATGCATTAGACTTTGTTTTATGTTCATGGATGACTTGTGATAGCATGATGATGGTAGGAAGTTGTAGGAAACTCAAGATCTATTTTATTTTCAACAAAAACAACTTTTGAAAATTCGGATGAAAATGGAACCATATTTAGAAAAGTGGTTTTTCAACTTCAAAATGTATATTTTTCATTTAAAATGAAGGGCTTAGGGTATAGATACCATAAATGAAAGATTTTGATAAGTAAAGTTTAGATCCATGATGTTTATAGCTTATTACCATGCATTTGTTTTATGTTTATGTTCATATTAAGTATAGATCTTAGTTATGAACTCAAACAAAATTGTGAAATTCGTATTTTGGCAAGACCCCCATTTAAAAACCACTTTCCAAGTGTCAAAATGTAATTTTTACTTAAGAAAATGAAGGCTTAATATATGTATATCATCAAGACTTCTTTTTACAAGAATCAAAAGTGATTTCCAAAAGTTATTTTCAAAATAAAAATTCTATTTTCGGATTTTGGCCAAGGCCTATTTTAAAAACATGTTTTCCAACTCAAAAATGAAGTTTTTATTTAAGAAATGAAAGGCTCTTAGGATAGGATATGTGAGGAATGGATTTTCATAAGCTTAGATAGATTTTATCAAAAGATATGACCAAAAATAAATTTTCTAAATTCGGATCCCAACCAAGACCAATTTTTAAAACCCATTTATCAACTCCAAAACTCATGTTTCATGTGAAAAATGAAGTATATAGGTAATAGGTATCATTAAGTAATGATTTTTACAAGTTAAAATGAGTTTAGGCATGAGTAATGTGTAAAACAAGTAATGGAATTAAAATGGAAAATTTTGAGTTAGTGATCAAATTGTCAAATTCGTAATTTGAGATGATGCATAAGTAATCACTTAGTATTTGAACTCAAATTGCAAGTTTTATGTGTTAAATGAAGTCCTTAGACAATAGATATAGTAAAGCTTCAAATTTTGATGCATTAAACAAGTTTTCTCATAAGAATTATGCAAGAAACGAAAATTTCCAAAATTCGGATTTTTGTGAAAAGCTTGTTTAAAAACATATTTGCAAAGTGTAAAATGCAAATTTTTGTGTAAGAATGAAGTCCTTAGTGGTTATGTATGATTGAGCCCTAATTTTCTAAATATCAAATGATTTCTACTTAAAGGAATCACTCAAAAACCAATTTTTACCAAATTCGGATTTTGGAATCAACCCCACTTGAAAACATGTTTACCAAGTGTAAAATGGAAATTTTTATGAAGAAATGAAGGTCATAAGTAGTATATATAATGAAGACTCAATTTTGACAAAAATAATTATATTTTCTTAAGTAACAAATCCAAAACAAATGGAAATGATAAAAGTTAGAAAACTAGATTTTTCATAAGTAAGTTGTCATTATGGTCTTGCAAAATAAAAAGTTATAAAATTTCCTTTTAGCAAAATCATCAAGATCATGCATGCAATAGGCTCATCTCATGTCATTCATGTTAGGAAATCACTCATATTGCATGTATAGTTAAGTTATACAGTAGGTTCAAACATTTACAAAACTATTTTTCGGAAATTGAAATTGTTGCTGCCTAATCTGATCCGAACTTTCGAAGCTTCAAAGTTTTCAAAACTTGAAAATAATATTAGAAATAGATAGATCTTTCGAAGTAGATAGAAATCGATATATAATTTGCGAGATTCCGAGTTAAAATGACCAAGTTATGGCCGTTTTAAGTTGGAATTCCCGCTTAGGACGAGAATTACGAATTTGATAATTCGTATAAGATCGTTTAGATTAGTTTGAGTTGAAATACTTATTAGAGTATTTCTTCCTTTTTAGGTGATCCCGAAATCGACGATTCCCTGCCACCGAATTACTATTACTAGAAGACCGGTGATCCAATGGCCGAGTGAGTTTTCTCCTTGTTTTGTTACCTTGATTGTGCTTGTAGTTAGTTGCATTAGATTATAGGAACAAGATAAAAATCGATATGAATGGGGATGGGATATATGATGAGGCTGTGATGAATGTATGCCAAAGAATACTAAAGCATATCGAAACCACGATTTGATTGGATAACTGCACCGTTCATATTATTTTGTTATGTGTATGATATTGGCTGGTCACTCTAAAGAATGTATAAATATTTTGACCTAAGCAAAAAGTAAATTGATCATGCATCGCATCGGACATATTGCATTTGGTAGCGTGCTACTCCTACGCAGGTCGATCGGTATGGTCCGAGGACTCGTTTGGATAATGAGACCCGGGATCAGAGCTCATTCATAGGAAACTAAGGCATCGGGATGCATTCCATGTGTGAGCCTAGCCGAGGCGAGTGCTATGAGCCGAGGGCTTGGGGACTAGCAGCAGTCGTGTAGACTTCAATACCATCCCTAACCCAAGATACGGAGGGCGTAAATCCGTTCTGTGTGTGGGTTCCGGATACCCATACATAATTGCTTGCTCACGTGTTTGTTCATGCATAGCATATGATTGATTATAACTTGCTTGTTTGGTACGGAACTAAGGAATTCTCACTAAGCTAGTGTAGCTTATACCCAATAGTTGTTTAAATGAACAGGTTATCTCAAGAATGCAAAGTGGGGACCGAGATGGTTGAAGCCGGAATGGCTTCGGGATTCAAAGAATATGAAATGTTGAAGTTATCAGCTAGTTTTATGATTTGTCTTGTAATAGTTTATGTAGGGAAGTCTGTGGATGAATGTAATTGAAGTTGAATGATTTGTATTTGAAGTATAGTGATTTGTATCGAGTATAGTGGATTTATTTCCTTTACATTGTTACTCAATTGTATCAACATAAAATGTATCATTCCGATGTGTCTCCTTTATGTGTTAGACGCCTTGTACATAGTATGGAAGCCTTCGCGTGACTGAGGTGGTCATTCTTAGGCTTTAATATTGTGTACGGCGGACTGCCACGTTTAGGGTACCCTTCGGGGCGTGACACCTGCTTAGTTCCTAGAGGGCCGATAGCCCAATGTTATCCAATTAAAGAAATAGATTCACTAACATAACTTAGGATCACCACAGAACTGTAATGCTAGTATGTGATGTGAATACCATGCTAATGCTAGTTATGATGTCATGCGATGCATGATTGTTTAATTAATTAGTCCGATAATGTTAAGTCCATTTATTTAAGTGACCATCCAATTGACAAATACTCATTAACAATGGAAATTCAATTATTACAAATAATGTGTGATCATTTTTATTTTAATAATTTATCAACCTAGAATCACCAAACAGCAGACAAATACCGGATCCCCATACATAACTAGTTATATTTAAATTAAAACAAGTACAACTACATTACAAGCACAAACAAGATAATAAGGTCAAAGTTACCCATATGTCATTCTAGCTAAGTTATAAGAATCTTCTGAAATATCCAATGATTGGTCCAGCTCTGTTGTGAAAAGAAATATTCACTCATCATATTTCTTAATATATACTTTACTAAATTTTAGCATTTAAATCCATTTTTAGTTCATTATTCCGCATTGTTTAAAACATAGGCTTGTATTAAAACCCATTTGATCAAATACTAAGTACGAACCTTGCCATGGCTACGAAGTCCTGCTAAGATACGGATGGTTCTTCATTGCCTGTTAAATTATTTCTTTTCCTTTGTTTACAATTTTTTATTATAAAGACATCACTATTCTTTATCATTCTTATAAGTATTTTAATAATTTACTAACTTACGTCAAAAACTCATTACTTGAAATGAAATACTACTCCCTTTATAATTTAAAGTCCAATATACTAAGATTATATCTAAACCATTTACAAGTTTTAAGTCTATATTAATTTAACTTAGCCAAGTTGAATAGACTTAATCAATTTAATTCATTTTAGCTCATTAAAGTTTATGAAACTAAGTTGAACTTAAGTTTATTACATAAGTTCATTCTATACTTAACATTTATATTAAATCTAGTTAGATGTTGAGTTTATTATATTTAAGTTATATTTAGTATAAACATAACTTAACTTAGTTAAGTTGAATGGAATTAATTATTTAATCTAATTACGAAGTCACATTCAATTACCTCTCTATGTCATTACCATATGTTTTATAGGATTCTAATTAGTCTAGTTTATTTTAGCTCAATAAGATTCATTAGGCTTTGTTAAACTTAGGTTGATTAACTAAGTTCATTTTATATCTAAGTGCTCTAAACTTATGTCATAAATTCCTTAATCTAGTGGTCCTTCAGAAATTATAAAATGTTATACTCAACTACATCTACTTAACTAGTAAAACAAGTGCTCAATAGATTTAGAAATGTTTGGACTTGTTTTGTGTTGTTTTTGTTTATGCCTATATGTTGCAATTAAAAAAAAATGTTTTAAACCTTGATTCTATTAGAATCTCTCCAAATGTAAAACATAAAAATTATAGAGCTCTCTTTAAGCTTTCTGAGCATCTTGAATCACCTCAATCCGAGTCTATATGAAAAATTATGCTTAAAATACGAAACACTATTGTGCTGCAGGGGACTAATTGTGCCTGAGATGGAGAGTGTGATGGTCAGTACGCCCTTTAATTATGCTAGTGATCAGGAAAAACAATTGATCTAAGTGATCACGCCTATTATCAGATGTCTGTTGAATTTTTTAAGAAACAGAGATCATTATGGGGTCTGTCACGCTCATGATGAGTGCCATGTGTCCGATTCTATGTTTTTACTTGTTTGTTTTATTCAAAATCTAACTCCTTAACTATATTATACTTCATTTAAAACATTATGCAAACATCATACAGATTTATTTCAAGTTTAAGCAACACTTCTAAACATATTTTTACTTCACATATAATCTAATCATATTATCAAACACCTAATCCACACACACACACACACACACACCTACATACATGTTCATATATCTTTTGTTTTCCATTTTTATTACAAACCCTACTGATATCTAACTTTAGTTCATCACATAAATGCATATACACCAATGAAAACAAGGAAGATGACTAACTTACATGTTTGGTAAACTTATAATACTTGAGCTTCACTACAACTACTCCTATTGTTGATTTAATTTTTTCATCCTTAATCTTAATCTTCTATGTTGTTTTCTATCTTTACTTTTTTCTATAATCTTGTGGAAATTGAGATTTAGGGCTTGACTTTTGAAGAAAAAGAAGAAGAAGAAGAAAAAGAAGAAGAGGAAGAAGAAGAAGAAAATAAATGTAAAAGGAAAGAGAAGAGAATGTAGAAAGAAAAAGAAGAAGAGAAGAAAAAGGGAAGGCAACAAAACAAATAAAAATAAAGGAAATGATAAAGTCAAATAGGATATTTTTATAGATAAGAACTTTGAATTGAGCTTTTCAGATAATTATCTTAAATTTAGAAGATAATTAGAAAGAAATATGAGGATTTGTAATAGAAACTAATTACTTAAATGAAAAGTCTAACTTAAGAGTTTAATTTATAAGAAATTGATATTTAGCTTGGGTTTGAGCTTAAAAATTGATATCTATAAATAAGCAGTTGAATTGAAAATCCATGGGGATTAAGAAAAGAGAATTTAGGGGTTTACAAATTTATTAAACATTAAATTGAATTTTTGAAGGTTTAGAGATTTGGATTTGAAAGAAAAGGAATTTAGTTTGAAAATAATAAAAGATAATAAAGTTTGGTTTGTTGAAAAAGGTTATTAAAGCAAATAGATTAATGAATGAAACATTTGGAATCTCATCTTCACTTAATCTATTTATTAATTTAGTTATATCAAATTATCTATTCATACTCTATTGTTTACTTAATTTTGCTTAGTTTATTTAATTAAACTATCAAAGTTCAATTTCTAAATTATGTTTGAATCAATATTCAAAATTAATCATCTATTATACTAGTGAATTAAGCCATTTCTAACCTAAACAAACAAAAGTTTTGATCAACTGTTGGTAGCTAACATTTCATATTAACTTCAAAATTTTATAATTAAAAAAATTTCGATCATTTTAAGATTTATTCCTTCACTTAAATTTTTATTGCACTACTTTGATTATTTTAGATTAAGTTTTAGTATTATGCTTCACTTCTATTGAAACTTTGAATTATCTAACAATCTATTATTTATTGAGTTTATATATTGCATATCTATATTTATTATCATATTTGTTTGATGTTTCTTGTTGTGTTTTGTTATTGTAAGGCGTATTGAAAGTTAGTACTGTTTTGTAATCATTTTCATGTTTCAGATTTGGTTATTGCATGTATTATATGATTACATTATTTTATTCTTTTATTGTATTGGTTTGGTGGTTCTTGTCATTTTTTTATTATGAAGCATCTTCAGATATGAATTATTAGATTTAGTGTCATTTCTTTATAATTATTTATCTACTCATCATTTATTTCTTTAATTATCAGGAATATTAGATTTTAGAACTTGTATTTTTAATATATCTAGTTAAAATCTCATTTTTGTTCATTTATGTATATATTTCTAAGTTTAACCTTTTTTTATTTGTAGGGTATTATTAAGAAGTTATGAAAAAATTTTATCTTGAAATTTGTTTATAACAATTCAAATTTTTAAATGAGAATTAAACTGTTTGTATTTTAATATTCTTAGATCGTAAAAAAAATCAGGAGTGGTTCTTGTGACTTTTCTTAAAACCTTTTAAGAAATTTTACATTATTTACTTAATGATTGTTATATTAGAGTTGTATAAATTTGGGTGATTACATATTTTGGGTCAGCACTCATCACTCTGATATATAAATGCTAATATAATGAAAATTTTTGTGTAATGAGATTGAAGTGATCCAATCCTTGGAATATGGCATAGGTTATCCATCTTTAAAGTATTGTCAACAAACTAAAATTGTAGCTGCAAGCATTCATCCAAGTAGCTAATTACGACTACCTTTCTTTGAATTCACGTTGCTAGAGCATGATAGAGGCATTTGTGAAGACACCAAGGGTGCTCGATAGGGGCACACATGGCGCTCTACTTGTTGTTTGCATGTGTGCTTGGCTTTAGCATTCGAATGCTGTTGTTGTTGTTGTTGTTGTGTCTTCAACTAGAGACATTGCTGCTGATGCCTTTTGCTGCTTTTGGGCTGCTATTGCCCATGAATCTGTCATCGATGCTCCTAATGTGATAGCATGTTGGGTGTTGTCGTGTGTGTGGTTAGAGGTATTGTTGGTGGCTGTTGTTTGTTAAAGTGGAGCTTATGAGCACTTAGTCAAGGTCATGATGGCGTGATAGGCTGCTAGTGGTGTTGGTTCTAGTTTCCTCAGCTGTTGTTGTTGCTATGATGTTGGTGTGTCGATGATGTTGTTAGGGCTTCAATGGGTGCTTAAGTAAAGCACAATGGGCACTTGTGTTGATGACTTAGGATGGTTGTTGCTTATCTCATGAGCACTCCACATATCAGCTTGGGTGCTTGATTTTGTTAGGGCATTTGAAATTTTTGTTCCAAAACAATAGCAGCAATCTCTGTTGATAGGAATTGCTATTCTAGTGGTAGAAGTTTGTGGTGGTTGTTCTTTTATTTGTAATGACAACATCTGTTATATTATAGTATAAAGTGTATATTAGTTTATTTCCATATTTTCTCTCCTTTCTTTTCATTTCAAACTTTGATATCCAAACAATTATATTTTCCTTTCATTTCGTTTTCTTTCACTTTCTTTTTACATCTTTCACTTTCATAAGAGTTCACCAAACACATTGTTAAATATATCTACATCTAGGTAGCTAACATGTTGTCTTAAACTAATAAGTTATAATTTAGGTAATATGTTACAAAGGCCTTGTCGCCAATTGATCGCCAGAGGTCTTGCTATTTGTTTGAATATAGGATGTAACCGAGTAGGTCATTATAGAGTATTTGTCTCACAAAAAGTCCTATAGGTTTGACCTTATAGGGTTTAGGATTGGGTTTTAGGTATCTTATCTTAACCCTCTAAGGTTTTGGGTCTTATATAAAACCCAACGGAAACCGGCCCACATAATTATATTTTTAACAAAACTTTTAAAAGTTAATTTCCAAGAACCTTGCTGTAGATCTCGAGCATTTGTTCCAGGGATTGTGGAGTATATAAGTCGCTATTCTTCGATACAGATGCAGCAGCAGAAGACGAAGTAGGCATCAAACCCAGGTATACGTCTATCTCTTGAGATAAATTCGTAACACGGTAAATTAGATCGAAAAAAGAAAAGAAACTTTGGATCAAAATACAAGAAACCTCTTTAATTATTTTTATGATATTGTTTATTTTCTATTTAATTATAATCATTGGTTTCATACCAGACATCATAGATCCCATCATGCATTCTCTAGAACATGTAAATAAATATTTAGAATTTTGGTAGTATTTCACAATTTTCTTAAAAATATCTTAATACTAGCAATTCCATCATTGAAATAAAATAAAAAGAAATAATATTAAAAGTTCTATTAGGAGCATAATCTAGGTATAACAGAAAAAACTCTATAGTTTTGTTTGGTTTTAGGAGACCATATAATCAACTACGATGGGTTTGGGTTTGACCCGTCCCAATCGGCCTGATTGCATCCCTTGTTTGAATCTCCTCTCTTATGTCATTTGGTTTCTTACATTTAAGGATTTTTAATGTTTTAACGCAATCTGATGTGGTACTTTGAAAAGTAAAATAACTTATATAGTGATATGATTCATCTTTTTTTCATTTAAATTTTATTACAAAACAATTAAATATATATATATATATAATTAAATTAGCACTACATCTTTTATGTCCCTCATAAATATCTATCAATGCTCATCAATTAAAATCAAACTCCTATAATGCAATCAAAATTGAAACAAGTGGCTAGTTCAAATCTAGTAAAAGCTAAATGTAAAGAATTTAAGGTTGGATCACAATGATAGTGGGTGTGTAAAATAGAAGCTTGGTTGGTAGCATGCAGGTTATAAGCTTAGTATAGCCACTTGGATGCTTAAGTTAGCTATCATAATAATGGGCTAGTGAATTATGCGTATATGAAATGATAAATGTGATATTACCATTACCAACGAGGGAAGAGGACTATTTATAGGTAGTTGATTCGACGGTTGGACGCATTGTAGGATCATGGATAGTGGCAAGTAGGCGGTTGGCAACGGTTATGGTGGATGTAGGTGGAGCCACTACTTCACTGTCATGTGTGTAAAACCCGATTAAGAAGCATGTGTAGGGATGCATGGAGTATGGGGGCTGACCGAGTACTAAGGGGAGCGATCGAGTACTGAGCTAAAGTGATGGATACTCTGATGAGGTCTTATGCTTGTGTTAGCATCGATAAGGCCTTAGCCTAAGTGGCAGTCCAATTCATTCGTAGGTTAGACTTGGTTGAGGTGGCCTTTATTCCTTGTTAGACCATTAATTATATTGAAGCCTTGAATCTATTGAACCATAATTTTAACAGTAAATATTAAATATCTCTACCCCATGCAACCTTTCATTACTCCTTCACCAATTTCCTATTTTGATGTATTATATTTTAAAAGAGGTTATTTATTATGAGCTCATTTTGAAAGTGTTAGTAATAGTGTGAGGTCAAGATCTTAGAAATTAAATCCATATGTTGGAAACTCTTGGTGTGTATACAGTATTAGCAACTCTATGTTGGAAACTCTCTCTCTCTCTCTCTCTCTCATTTGAAAAGTCCTTTTTAGGTGAAATTTTAGCGAGCACTAATCTGCTAAATCAAAAATGAATTTTAATGAGGATCAATAAGTTAAACTAAAAAAAACAAAAAATTATTCGATTAAAACTTAGTCCATTGGTTTTAGCACTATTTAATTTAATCTATCTCATAATATGAAATTATTGAAACACCAACCATAAGAAATAAAAATCAAATGAAGTCAATGGAAGCTAATTAAATTCACATATGAATTTAAACGAATAAATATTTCAAAATTTCCGAATTTTCCTTTAATTGAGAAACAAAATTTTGAAAATTCAAAAACAATTTAAATATCGAAATAAAATTAAAGTAAATTTTAATAATAGTTCTCTAAATGAAAAGTTTTACAAAAAAAATCAAAATAATGCAGTTAAAAGCTCTAATTTTGCAAAATTACGATTTCACTCCAAATCGATAACTTTGACTAATTAAAATTCAAATTTTAGTTATTGAAAATAAATTAGACTTATTTGAGATATTTAAATTATTATTAGCCCAATAAATTAATTAAAAACCCTAAATTATTAAAAATCAACTAAGGTTCTTATACACATAAGATTTAGACGCACAAGATCGTGTTGTGTGACAGAACCCCAAAAGGAGTTCCCTTTCCTCTAATTCTACCCATTCTCCTTTCCCATATAAATATTTCTTTTCTTTTCTACCATCTTCCCTTTTAGGAAACCCTCCCAAAACCTAAGATAAGATTCTTTAAAACCCTAACCCCCTTCTTAGTGCTAAATAAGTGGAATTAGAAAAAGTATAGCATTAATTAGCTTACATGATGCCTTTTACTCGAGGAAATGGAGAGGATGAAGTAGGAGTAGAAGAGAAAGGAGACCCACCATTACAATAAAATTCGTGTCAAGATAAGCATAAGATTTTAAGATATTATAATGTGAGTATTTTAGCATTTTAAGTATGAAAACTAACTTGAGTGAGTTAATACATGTTTGGGGTGTCAAAAAATCAAGTTTTAGAGTGATTTTGAAGTCTTAAATCCGCTTCCAGCTCATGCAAGTGAAAGCTGTCGTTTAGAGTGAGGTAAGACATTGAAACTAACTTATTTTCCTAAGATTATGATGGTTTTTTGAGTTAGGTCTACTATAGAGGTATTAAATGGTGTTTAGGTGTGACTTGAAGGTTGAGTTTGGTTAGAATGAGTTTGAGAGTGATGGGTTTTGGTGTACTTGACATTAGATTTGTAAAATCATGGATTCATACGTAGTTATTTATAGAAATTTATGATTAAACATGTTTCAAGCGATGTTGAGTCATGATAAACAAAAATTAAGTTTAAACATGATCTTTTAGCTCTTCTTAGACACTAAAAGTCATAAAAAAAACTCTCTTCATCAAAAACCCCAAGTTTAAGCTCAAAACAATGAAAATCCAAAAGAAATGATCAATACATGGGCTTGTAGATCAAGTCGTGTAACCCTCTAACCCCAAAAACATGAAAAAACTTAGGTTTCTAAAAAGACATGACCATAACATAGGATCATGAACCTAACCATATTCCTATATGATCTTTAGAACTCAAAGAAATCAAGTTTTCTAGAAGAACACGGCTGGAAACATAGGGTCATGAACTTGCTTATGTTCCTCTCTAATTGCAAACTCAGTGAACCCTAAAAATAATACGAAGAAGTTCATTTGCCTATGTATTGCCCGTGTACTACTCGCATATTTTCCTAGCCTTTTATTCCATCATCAATGTCTATCCAAATCGCACAAAACTTGACTCGATTCCTTCCTTAGACTTAAAATGACCCTTTAAACATTATATTTGAGTAGATATGGTCAAATCAAAGTGACCTAGATGTAACAAACAATGCAAATGAAGTAAACATAGTAAATGTTAAACTAATTCCCAACTTTAGTTATGAACTGTTATTGGATATCGAGCTTAGAAAGGGATAGCAAGCTTATACCAACCAACAAGTATGCAGTAATTATGTGTTACTTGCTAAGGTAGTATTAATAACCAGACTAAGACTTAAACTTAGATAAATTGTGCATTGGTTGCTGCTTGGTCGCTTTTCAGGAAATGGCACCCTTAGGTTGAGTTGCAAGTTTGATCTCAACTTCGAGAGGATATGGTAGTTGTAGGCATTTAGACCCCCATGGAGTGCATGATAAGGATAGGTGGATAGTTGATAGGGGATGTTTCAAACCAGAAGGTCAATTAAGAGCTAATGTGAAGTTATAATAGAGTTATGCAGGGGTATGGGCTCTTGCATAAAACATCGCAATGAACTGTGCTCATTGATTGTTGCTTGTGTAGAATTAATCTATACAAGATGAACTTATTGTTTCCTTTCAGGTAAGTTTCGGGAACTTATCAAAACCCTCATCTTCTGTATGTGATCTGCTAAGGGAACCCTACTTCTTTTGCTTGGCAGAAGTCATGAGTACTCTTGTACGTGATGGTATTTATGGGACTATGGGAATACTTGTTTACTAGCATAAAAATTTAATCAAAGTTTGTGCTTATTGCATTAAATTAGGCATGCATGGCATGTGTGTATGTGCTTGATTACCATGCACTGGGCTTTACTGCTCACTTTTCACTATTTCAGGTACTAACGAGGGCTTGTATAGGGACCTTCGCCATGATTCCATGGGTTTCAGGACTAATGAGTTTAGAAAGTGACCCAAAAATTAGAGGACAATATGGAACTTTGAGAAAATTCCTTAAGTGTTTACGTTTTTTGTTGTCGATGGATGATTGTACTTCTTTTGGGCCTAGTGCCAAACTTTGTGATCAAGTTAAGCTAAACTCCCCAACCTATGTTTTGGCCCAAGTGAACTATGATGTTTAAGGAATGTTTTCTTCAAAACTTTGAATAGGTTAAGATACTGTATTCTCTTTCAATCTCAAGTAGAATGAATTTACAAATAACACTCTATTGAGTTTTCTTAAAATTTAATACGGTTTTCATAGCTAAAATTTGATTAGAAACCCACCTAGTTAAGGGAAGCCTTTCGCATGTCACTATGTGGTGAAACAACCACGGCTTTAAGTGCCCCAAGGGTAGGTCCTTTCATAATAATTACTTTCAACGGATTAAATTGCATGATGTTAAGTAGGAGGAGAAAAAAATAGGACATGCTTATTACTAATAATAATATAATCAAAAGACGTTGCAGAATACCAAGTTATGAAATGTTTATTATAATTGTAATGCTAGTAGTTTATAAATTTATATAAAGTGAATTTATTAAAATCTAGCCATAATCGGTAAGAAGAATAATGTTTGTTACTACTTATAAATGTACTATCAAATTTTGGAATGTTTACTTAGAAATCTTTATTATCGATTGTCTACATTAATGTATATTTCATTATTTTATAAACATACCATCAAATTTTAATTTTTTCAATTAATGATTGTTGCATTGAAGCTTACCTGCTTACGTATACATTCCATTATGGATATAATGGACATGTCTCTTGCCTTAATGATTGTTGCATTGAAGCACTTAGACATGTAGTGGTCAATAACATCACATTTTGGGTCAGGCTTGAAAGGTCTTGCACTGATATTTTGGGCTCCTACATAGCATGTCATCCGTGGCTTCACTATTTGTCTACCTTAAAGTAGCCATGCATGCCTCAAACTCTGCTTTGGTGGTTGATTTACAAGCCTTCCAAAACGACCTATGTAGGTCGCTTCCCTTATGTTTCTTTCGTCAATTCGTAAAGAAATGTTTTGCACAAAATCGATGCTCCAATTTAGGCCAGCCTTTTTAGATGGCAAACTAAAATCCATGCATTTGAAAGAACAAACATGAAAAAGCCATAGAAATTGCTTCACCAAAGCTAAATTACACAATGTAATGAAAATACACACTATTGTTTTAACCTTTTGCATGTCACTTATGATAATAAATGAAGGGGATGCAAATAGATGAACAACTGGATCAAGCTTTGTAAGAAACCACAATCACGTTTTTGTGTTCTCATACTCCACATAGGCTGAAGCAACTGGATACATCTGATCATTGGCATCACGGGCAACTACGCTTAACAATTCCCCCTTTAAATCTCCCTTGAGGAAACACCCATCCAATCCTAATATGGGCCTGCAACCTTAAACAACACTAAGCCTGCAAGCATCCATACAAATGAACATTCTCCTGAAGTATAGTGAATGCACTGGAGTAAGTAGAGTTGCAACAATGTCAACCTCATTTTCTAAACGTTAGAGGCTTTCCTAAGTGCTCTAGTATAGTCCCATAATTTTTTTACTTCCATTTTGCACCAACAATTGATACACTAGAGTGCCCATTCTTTTGCATGTCTGCATTGGGTGCATCTTACATCACTAGGAGTTCTTCTTTTACTAGATGCTTTATCTCAGTCAGCATCATATTGGGCATGATTCTTAACCTAAACATGAAATGCCTACCCATTACTTTGTCAGTCACCCATTTGTTAGAGAAGAAGGGTCGGCAAAACTCTGAATGTTTGTATTTTCTTCACTACCCAATCCATCATTTTGTGAGTGGAAGAAACAAAGATAGTGAAATCACATCCTTTGCTCTTGAATTAAAGACTTAAATTGGACCTCACCTATTTTCGTTAAGAGTCATCTTCAACTCTCTCCTATCCGCTACTAAATACTCGGTCATGGAGCCCTTGAACTCTTCTTGATTATCAAACACCATTCCAATGGCTATATGTGGAAGAGGAGTACTTGGGTCATAATGATCCTAGCTTTTTCTTCTCTTATTGTGCTTAACTTGACCATCCTCCTCCTCGCTCGATCTAGTGTAAAAGCTGCCTTCGTCATTGGAAAAGTCCATATCACTTTCCCCTTTTAAGGCCTTTCCATGACAAACATCACTTGTCCAGAATTCAACCTTTTGTGAATTGTCCTTGTGTTCAACCTTTTGTGAATTGTCCTTGCGGTCGTCAAAAACTGAATGAACATCGAATCCAGACCCTTATATGCCAAAGGTGGTTCGGTTTTCAATAATCGTCTTTCTCTTGTTCCTTGCTACTAGTACTCGTCATCATCGTCATTTGAGAGACACCCACTTCGACCACTTCCTCCTCTTGCTACTCATCTTGATATTGTGTTTGAGTTGGATAGTTAACACCTTCTCGAGTAACTATCCCAGTAACATGATCAACGTATACGTGTCCAATGCCATGAACATCAACTATTGCCACCATAACATTATATGGGGCATCTTCTCTATTGGACAGCAACGACTAACCTCTACTATACTCTTTCCAGGAACCAAGAAGAATATCTTCACAATGTTCACAAATCTAAAGTCCTTTAAAAAACTCATCAATGACACTTCGTTGACTGAACGCAAGAGTACTGTATACCCTATTTGTTCTCCTTTGGCATAGTGTAATTCAGCCCCCTCCCCAACGAAACTCTTACTAGCGTGCAACATCAAGTTAATCTTGCAAACCAATAGGAGTTCAAGTCAATCACTCAATCCTATAAGCCTTAATTGTTGATTCCTCACTCTCGCAAGTGCTAATGTAATAGAAAAATGCTAACTGTTCAAATAATCCAATTGCTACTCACCATATGAAATTGCAATTTTAACATCACAATACATTTACTTTTTGACAAGTCATCAACACGTGTGGTTAAAAAAGTAATATTTTCTTCTTTCTTTGCGAATATAGTTTATCCGTACATTATTTTTTCATGAGAGAACAATTTTTGTATTTTAATCTACCTTATGCCTCTGTGAAGGAACCATAGGGCAAACAAGACTCCACATACCAATTTTCAGGGACAAAATGTTACAAACACATGTGGAAAATTTTCTAAGTACACGACATTGTTTGAGGAGCATCACAACATGGATAAAATAAATCAAAGAAGAAAAGTAAAAGACAAAAGAATACCTTCCACCATGGGTAGGGCTATATGTATCCATTATTGCAATTTGGACTCTGATATGTTATTGACAAGTGCATCCAATATGTGTACTTTCGGGACCACTCTAAGGTTTTAGCACAACAGTGGGTACTTTCAAGACCACTCCTGTAAGCCCCGAAAAATTTCAGTAAATAATTCCAAGATAAACTTCGAAAATAAACCTTAAAAATCACTCCAAATTAAAACCGAACTTCAACTAGTCCAAAAACACGAGCGAATCCAGAAATTTCCAAATCTTGAGGAAAATAAGAATCCTTAAAAACAAAATAAGAACTCAACATACTTCAATTCCAAACCACTACGTACGAAAAATTCTATACGTAACTCCGACTTATAAAATCGGGTAATATAGAACCCAAAAACAAATTATTAAAAAGTAAATAACGATTAACTTTCGGAAATGAAACCTAATTCAAGAATTTCGAAAATATTAAAAAATATTAAATACTTACAAAAATAAAATTTAAAATAGATTTTCTCAAACTAAATATGTTGTATAAACATAAAATATCAGTTTCCAAATTGGAAAAGATCTAAACCGGAAAATCACCTGGAAACCTTTAGTGGAATACAATAGTTTAAGTCCGGCAATCTAGCGCCCTTAACCCTAGAGGTCGAGGTGTAGTTTAAGTGTGTAGAATAGCTCGTAGTAATATAAGTTCGCTTAAAAATATCAGATTGGTAAATTTTTGACCTATTTCGAACCCGTTCGGATACAGACTTCGAAAAGCGTGTCCCAGGGCTCAAAATATAAAAAATATACCATTAGCACCATGAGACTCGTAATTTCATAAGATTTCCAAATATATCAGTTATAGAATTTTTCAGGTTATAAAAGTTACAGTTATAACCTTTTTATCGTATTTTCATTACTACGGTAATTAATTAGTCTTTTGCACTATCTACTTCCATTTCATTACACGATTTTATTATTATTATTATAAACCCTTATATATTTAGATAAATATTTTATATATTATAGAAAATTCTGTTTTTCCAAAATTTAGTTCGTTTTCGAGTCTTTATGGGATCAGATTCTGTTTAAGACCCGATACTAAAAATAAAATAATTTAATTTAATAATTGAAAAATATCTGAAAAATATTTTTATTTTCATAAAATAATTTTTAGAATTTTTCGGGTTATAAAAATATCATTTTTAGCCCATATTCGAGTATTTTGATCATACCGGTAACATATTTGGTAAAATACTAAAATAATTCAAATAATTATTTAATTTTATTTATGAAAATTCTGCCATTTATTTAAAAATATATTTTCCTAATTTTATTTTGTATTTTTATTAATAAAAAGCACTTTTTCCAACCCATACTTCAAGTATACCTTACATATATCACTTCCTTTTCACTTCAATCTTTCCACACTTTATCTCACACTTCATGGCAGATTTTGACTCCTTTATGGCTGCCTTGACTCTTGAATTACTCCAAAAATTAACTAAAAATAACCTTCTGTCAACCATTCTTCAAGAAGCCACATTTACACATTAATTACATAATTCAATTTCAAGTCAAAATTCAACAAATTCCCTCTCTCTTCCTCTCACTGTTCACGTGCAGCACTCTTTCTTGGTTGCCTTTGTTTTATTTTTTTTTTTCTTTCTTTCTTTCTTACAATTAATACACTCATTCTCTCTCTCTTTCATTTACTCCTTTTTCCCTTTACCATTCCTTATCTTTTTCCTCTCTTTCTTTCTTCTTTCTCTCTTGTTCTTACAGGGAACCTTGCTGCCTCTATTCTTCATTGGAGCTCCTACACATATTTCTTGAAGATTTCTTAAGTAAACCTTCTTCTTAAGCTTCCATAGGTGATATAGGTAAAGTATAGTGAGAGTTTCATGCATCAAATGACCTTCTATAAGCTTAAAAGCTAAGGATGATGATGCCAAAAATGAAACACTCATTTTCTCCATGATTATTATCTTGTATCATTCTTATTTTATTGTTAAAAGTAGTTATATTTTATAGATCTAACTTTTTGTAACTTTGATTTTTGTTTATGCTTTAGATCTTGTTATTTGAGTTATTATTTTTGTTATTGCTTATGATTTATGTATATATTCATCATTCACATAACCATCTTAGTGTTCATGCATTTATAACTAGTTTAAAAGACTAAATCTAGTTGTTTTGAGTTCATAAATGCATTAGACTTTTGTTTTATGTTCATAAACAACTTATACTAGTATGATGATAGTAGGAAAGTTTTAGAAAACTCAAGATCTATTTTATTCTCAACAAAAATCATTTTTGAAAATTCGGATGAAAAATGAACCATATTTAGAAAAGTTATTTTTCAACTTCAAAATGTGTATTTTTCATTTAAAATGAAGGGCTTAGGGAATAGATAACATAAATGAGTGATTTTGATAAGTAAAGTTTAGATCTATGAGTTTATAGTTTACTACCATGGATTTTTTTATATTTATGTTCATATTAAGTGTAGATCTTGGTTTTGAACTCAAACAAAAATAGTGAAATTCGTATTTTGGCAAGACCCCTATTTAAAAACCACTTTCCAAGTGTCAAAATGAAATTTTTACTTGAGATAATGAAGGCTTAATGTATGTATATCATCAAGATTTCTTTTTACAAGAACCAAAGGTGTTTTCAAAAGTTATTTTCAAAATAAAAATCTCATTTTTGGATTTAGGCAAAGGCATATTTTAAAAACATGTTTTCCAACTCAAAAATGAAGTTTTTATTCAAGATATGAAAGGCTCTTAAGATATGATATGTAAGGAATGGATTTTCATAAGTTTAGATAGATTTTATCAAAAGATATACCCACAAATAAATTTTGTAAATTCGGATCTCAACCAAGACTAATTTTGAAAACCCATTATCAACTCCAAAACTCATGTTTTATGTGAAGAATGAAGGGTATAGGTAATATGTATCATTAAGTGGTGATTTTTACAAGTTGAAATGAGTTTTGATGAGATTAATATGTAAAACAAGAAGTAGAATCAAGATGGAAAATTTTGAGTTAGTAGTCAACTTGTAAAATTCGTAACTTTGGATGATGCCCATGAAAACACCTTTTATCCAAGTTCAAAATAAAAGTTTTATGTATTAAATGAAGTCTTTAAGTAGTAGGTATAGTAAAGTCTTAAATTTTAATGCATTACACAAGTTTTTCCCAAAGGAATCATTCAAAAAGTAGATTTCTAAAAATTCGGATTTTTGAGTAAATCCTATTTGAAAACATATTTGCAAAGTGTAAAATGCAAATTTTATGAAAAAGTGAAGTCCTTAGTGTTTATGTATGGTTGAGTCTTAATTTTCTAAGTATCAAATGATTTTTACTTAAAGGAATCACTCGAAAACTAATTTTAAAAAATTCGGATTTTGGAATCAACTCTACATGAAAACATGTTTACAAAGTGCAAAATGGAAATTTTTGTGTAGAAATGAAGGTCATAAGTAATAGATATAATGAATACTCAATTTTAACAAGGATAATTATATTTTCTTAAGAAATAAATCCAAAACAAATGTAAATGATCAAAGTTAGGAAACAAGTTTTCTTAAAAGTAAATAGCCATGGAGTTTTACAAATAAAAAGTTTCTAAAATTCCTTTTAGTAAATATTGTCAAAAGCATGCATGCATCAAGCTCATAACATGCCATTCATGTTAGGAAATCATTCATATTGTATGTATAGCTAATCTATATAGTAGGAACATTACAAATATTTACAAAACTATTTTTCAGAATTGAAATTTGCTACTGATCGGCCTTTTTGAAGCTTCAAAGTTTTCAAAACTTAAATATAATATTAAAATTGGATAGATCTTTCGAAGTAGATAGAAATCGATATATAATTCACGAAATTCTGAGTTAAAATGACCAAGTTATGGCCGTTTTAAGTTAGAATTCCCGCTTAGGACGAGAATTACGAATTTGATAGTTTGTATAAAATCGTTTGGATTAGTCTGAGTTGAAATACTTATTAAAGTATTTCTTCTTTTTTAGGTGAACCCGAAATCGATGATTCCCTACCATCGAATTAGTTTTATTAAGAGACCGGTGATCCAATGGCCGAGTGAGTCTTCTTCTTATTTTGTTACCTTGTTTGTGCTTGTAGCTAGTCGTATTAGAAGTATAGGAACAAGATAAAAATCGATATGAATGGGGATGGGATATATGATGAGATTGTGATGAATGTATGCCAAAGAATAAAGCATATCGAAACCACGATTTGATTGGATAACTGCACTGTTCATATTATTTCTGTTATATGTATGATATTGGTTGGTCACTCTAAAGAATGTATGAATATTTTGACCTAAGCAAAAATTAAATTGGTCATGCATCGTATCGAACATATTGCATTTGGTAGCGTGCTACTCCTATGCAGGTCGATCGGTATGGTCTGATGATGACTCGTTTGGATAACGAGGCTGGTATCAGAGCTCATTCATGGGAACTAAGGCGCATGTGGATGCATTCCATGAGTGAGCCTAGTTGAGTCGAGTGCTATGATCCGAAGGCTTGAGTACTAGCAACGATCGTGTAGACTTCAATACCATTCTTAACCCAAGATACGGATGGCGTAAATCCGTTTTGTGTATGAGTTCCGGATACCCATACATAATTGTTTGCTCATGTGTTTGTTCATACATAGCATATGGATGATTATAACTTGCTTGTTATGGTACGGAATTAAGGGAATTCTCACTAAGCTAGTATAGCTTATACCCCAATAGATGTTTGAATGAACAAGTTATTTCAAGAATGCAAAGTGGGGACCGAGATGGTTGAAGCCAAGAGTGACTTCAGGATTTCGGCAAAGAATAAGAATGCTTGAAGTTATTAGCTAGGTTTTATGTTTTGCCTTGTAATAGTTTTATGTAGTAAAATCTTAAGATGAATGTAATTGAAGTATAATGCTTTGTATTTGGAGTATAGTAAATTGAATTTCCTTTACATTATTACTCAAATTATATCAACATAAAATGTATTATTCCGATGAGTTTCCTCTATGTGTTAGACGCCTTGTACATAGTATGGAAGCCTTCGCGTGACTGAGGCGGTCATTCCTAGGCTTTAATATTGTGTACGGCGGACTGTCACGTTTAGGGTATCCTTCGGAGCGTAACAACTCCACTTTTAGACGTGGTCAATCACAATTGTGAGTCTAGCCTACTTAGGGTTTTGTTGCGATTAACAGGAACTTAAACCCTTTATCGACGGTACTTTACTTTCGAAGCAAGAGGTTGCATCATAAATCATGGTGTTTGGGTCGTTAGATCATGCTTCTAGAAGATCGAATGTTTATGGTTAGGGTAGCTCATGTTTTGCACCATTAGTGTTTAGATGAAGGTGAACTCAAGGGGATGAAGTAATTCTATATTTACTTCGGCCTTTTACAAAAAGGCTACCTCAAATGAACTAGAGTTTGTCTCATTTACTGAAAAGCGAGCTAAACTAAAGTCTGGTTAAAGTATGAATAGGTTTGATATATTTTTTAAAATTAAAAAATAAGACAATATGAATAAGACTTTGTATAGAAGTTACACGTGTCACTTCATAATTGAGCAACAAATCGACATGAGGAGACGATAAAATGGGATTTAACAGAAGTATGCATGTGAAAGATGTTTTTTACTATCAAATACTAAAATGTTTAAGCGAAGAGCTAAGAAAACGCAAAATTCACCAAAGTTTCGGTACCATTCACTTAATTATCCCTTTATTAAATTAAAATAGTAATTAAAACTATAAAAACTTGAAATTAGTTTGACTTTAATATTATTAATTGAAATGAATTCAATTAAAATTTTCTCTTAATAGATTTAGGTTCCTAACAGATTTTTTATTGGTGATACATCTGTCTATTACTTGTATAAAAAAATTATCAATATGCAAGTTGAATAAAACAAATTACTAAAATTTTATTATAAAATCATGTCTATAAAACAAAATATAAATATTTGTACATAAATTGTGAGTATAGAGTTTGACTACTAGCTATATCACATGTAATAATGTTGGCGATTTTACACATATCGCAATTTATTTTTGCCATATACATATGCTCCAAATCTTCCCGCCCACTGCTTGTATGAATGCTAGCCTACTTTATTTGACCATAGTACTTTTTCATTTTCATTTTATGTGGCTCGGATTCATCGTCTGGCTTCTTTCATTTCTTGTGGCTGTCATTATCTTGGTGGGACCCAAACACATTTTGACTTTTACAAAATACCGTGCACATTTCACTTCAATGCATATCGGTTATGCACTCATGGTCTGCACATGAATGAAAATATTCGTATGTCCTATTTAATAAACGCGACTTTGATATTTTATTTTTATAATTAATTTTATTTTGATCTTATTTAAATAAATAATTTAAATTAAGCTTTTAAAACAAAAAAATTATTTCGATTTAATATCCATTCTAAAATCCTATAAAATTTTAAAACATACTTAAAAGAGCCATCCTAAATCTCATAGGGTATTCATCTTTATTAAGCTTAGAAAAAAAACACACACGACCAATAGCATCCAATGATTTCTTGCAAAAACGATACCTTTGCAGGTGGGTCCGATGCCTATCATATGCAAAAATAAATGTACATGTAAATTTAAAAAGAAAAAGAATTAAATTGTGTCGAGGTACACTGACCTCGTGCCGTGCCCGCCAGTTTTTGTCTACTGTCTATCGTCCACAAAGCACACGCCATATATTAGCGTGATGCGTTGCCTGCTAGGCTAAGTAAAATATATGGACCCACCAACCACACGTGCCCTTTCACGCCGCACTCGTGCCCGGTTTAAAACATAATGGATATAAGGAATTCTTGTGCAGAATCTAAGCACCTCTTATTTTTAAAAACTTTATTATTTTACATTTTAAGGTACTTTATATCTTTCTAAATTCACTTAAGTCTTGTGTCTCTGTATACAATACATTTAGTAGAAAATGTTAAAAAGAATTGCTTTTTTTTTTTTTTCTTAACAAGAAAAGCTCGAGAAGTTGGAAAATCTTCCATTTGATGATGAGGACCTACAAAATAATATCCTTAACATAAGAATTAAAGTTGAGGACTTTAAGACAAAAGTGCTTTTAAATCTTTACAACACTTATTTAGAAAAAAAAAAAAAAATGATAAATGTCATATTTAGTACATAAATTTTGGGCTTATTTGGATTATCGTTTTGGTATCCTTTTGACATCTTTTTCGAAATAAATCGATACCGAACCGATATAGATATGATACCGATAAAAAACCAATAGTTTTATTTATAAACTAACCGAATTGAACCAATATTGATATTAAACCGATACCAATCTGATACAGATAAAAAATGATAATCCAAATAGGCCCTTTATCAATATGCGCAATTTATACAATTTTTTATTTAATGTTTAAAAGTATTAATTCATTATATACCAACTTTTCAAATTCATTTGTAATACCTAAATTAAAAGTGTGCAAGTGAATTGAACGAGTCAAACCAACCCATTTTGGCTTGCGGATAAAATGGGCTAAAAAATTTGACTCATTTAATAATCATGGGCGAGCCCACTTACCTGACCCATTTAACCCACTAGGTTAGATATGTCTATTTATGCTAATTGAACAAATTATATATAATAAAAAAAAACTTATGTTTTATGGGTTTTTATATATATTGTTGATTAGTTTTATATTATTCTATTTACTTATGTATAAAAATAAAATTTTAAAAATAATTTATTAAGTATCATATTTCTTTTAAAACAATAAATATATACTTAAATTTTTTTTATGCATGCGCATCAATTTATTAATCTTGTTACAATTAACACATAACTTTATGCTCAAACATAAAAGACACATGAACAATGCTACATTAATATTCATTTTTCCAATTTTTTTTTTTTTATACAAGTGAGCTAGCCGGTAAGCCCACTTAACCTATAAACTAGCTCACTTTAGCTTACTAGTTAAAACTAGGCCAAGTAAATTTGGCTTACTAGTTAGACAAACTAGGTAAAATTAGTTGGCTTTTAAATGAGTGAGAAAAATTAGCCTTAACCTGTTCTAAAAAAGACGGCTAGCTGGCCAAAGCCCATTTACACAATTCTAACCTAGATGAGGTAGTTAATTGAAAAAAATGATAAAAAAACTAAGTAGCTAATTACAAAATTTGATAAAATTCAAGTAGTCAATTATAAAAGTGGATAAAGTTTAGGTTATAAATTGATATATCTAAAACTTCATGTAGTTCATTACATAAATTGACAAAATACAAGCACTAAATGTGATATTAACCTAACAAATAAAGACTTGTATATATTATATATCTCTAACTTGCCACGCATAACGCTTAGGCATTACGCACTAAGACTAATCTAAACTATAGTTTATCACAATTGTTGCTCACCAATTTTAGATTCTGATATCATTAAATTAGATTCTCATGAATAGACCAACATTTATTAATGAGTACTATACCATAAGGTATCTCATGACATGATAGGAAACAAGGTCTGACAAATCAAATATAACCATAAGCTCATAGATAAGCCTCATCAAAATATAAATTTGAAAAGTATGATCAAATCTTAGATAAGGCAAAATAAGTCTACCTATAATCTCGAGTTTTTACCATAGCCTGAGTTAATAATTCAAAAGAATTAAAATCTAAATCTAAATCTAATTTTATATCTTGAAATAATAAATGTTTTGGTAGTATATTAATTAATATTCATAGATGTTCTAAAGTCTGGTTGTTTTATATGCGTTAAGGATTTTTGAAATTTTATTTCCTATATTTAAATCTTTTCCAAAAGTACTATAAATTTATTTGCAAACTGTTTACCATAAGTTTTAAAGCATCGATATACTATCCTTTCTTTTAATAAGGTTTATTTCATTAAATGCTAAAATGACAACACTTAGCTACACCATACTTATTTTCTTTTACGTAAAAGAAAGGTAATAAGAGATTTGAAGGTTTACACTAATTAAACGTTGTTATTTCCAAAAAATAAACACGATATTTTTTAAATCTACTTTTCTAACATACTCTCTATTATTCGCACAAAGTCTTTCCTCCCAAACCTTCCTCTTTTTAGCTTGAAAAACCCTAAGATAATATTTACAAGCTATGCAACCAGTGTTTTACAAAGAAGAAAGTGAAGTAATCTCAAAAAGCATAACAAGTATCTTCATTTGCCTTGTTTTCAAAGATTTAAAAAAATATCTTTATAAAATATGTCAAAACATGTGCACATTTCACCATTCACATGTGAAACATCGTTTTTAACAGATATCTTGTTTTAAAAAGCTGAAAATGAACCTAGTTTATCTGAGCTTATCTGAACAAAGAATAACAAAACATGCAACAAAACAGAGTAGATCAACCCTCTAAGCTCTTATGATAGATCTAGAGATAAGTATAAGAACATAAGTCTCATGATGGATTAGTAAATTGTTAGAAGTTGTTGTTGGTGTTGCGACTTAATTTTGCCCTTAAGGTGGACCGGTAGGAAGCCTTGTGTAAGTGTGAAGGGGTAATTTTTCATGCACAATATCTATCATGGCCTAAAGTTGAGCCCTCGACATGCCCGCAATAGACAATAAAGGTTATCATGCTTAAGAATAAGTTTAAGTGCTGGAGCACGGTACCTATCACGTCCTATGGTTAAGCCCTCGACGTACTTCGTGACAGTCACTAAGGGTTGTCGTGGCTAAAATAAAACAAAGTTCATGAAGCACAGCTTCTATTGCTGCCTAAAGTTGAGTCCTCAACATGTACACGACACAAGTCGTGAGCTTTTTAACAAGCATGCAACCCTTAGTTTATTGAGGTGCGACATGGTTTTTTTGTAGCAATATACCCCGCGACCCTTCTTAAGCAACCCTCAACCTTAACATGTGTTGTTAGCTTTTAAAACTACTGTAGTTAAGAGGTTTATAGCATGCTTACTTTAGAGTGAGCCTAGTTTCATGTAGCAATGTGACCCTCAACCAAACTTAAGTAGTAAGCGATGATGAAGAACATAAGCTAAGAAGTTTTAATTAGAAATCTAGGACGCTTAAGCTCTGGCGGGACTTCTATCTTCTCTATTATGTGTTTAGTAATGTATGCTTGTTGTTCTATAGGAGCTTTCGATCAAGATCTAGAGTTTCTAATAGACTACTACAATATCTAAGCAAGATGCACAAGTGAATTACTTGAATCTTATCATAATGTTGTGCTTGTAATGTAGTTGCACCTGTCTCTATATAAACATAACTGATTATATATGAAGATGGGGATAATGTATACTCTATGGTGCTTGGCTGTGTGACAAGCTTTAATATCAGGAGTGACAACAAACTTCCTGTTGTAGATGTGTAATGAGTCTTGATGATTGTTTGAATATTGCTTGGCTATTAATAATATGACTTAAATCTTATCCGACCCATAATTCAAAATGAGCATGCATTGCACAATAGCATGCCGCATATGCATTGCACCCATGTCAAGTGTTAATATTTCCATTATGTGATAATACCTTATCACTCTAGGAGAGTCCAAGTGGGGTTATCATAGGGTTGTCCACTCGATGGGAACTATGCAAGCACATAAGGGCGTCACTCGAGTTAGAGTAAGCTTGTAGGGTGTTAAAACTTAGGGAGATTCTAATGGAACTAAGGTGAAGTTAAGATTATGTTGCATATGTATATAAGTAAGTATGTATATATACTAAGTAAGTTTTGGAAAAGCTTCTCCTTTTTTAATTCTTAGTCTTTCTTGGGCATGGGCTACGTGAGTTGATTCCTCCAACCCCTAAGTAAGGGCATAAATCCCCATTGGTTTGGATCATCTAAACTGTGTATTACATATGGTTGAGTGTGGTATTGCATATGATTGTAATTAAAACTTGTTTGGTATTTATTTGAAGTTTGATATGATCATGTTACCTTACTAAACTGTGGTTTGCTCGCATCTTACAGACTTTATATATTTTTAGGGATCTTTAGAGTGGATCCAAGCTTGAGGCAAGGAGAGGTAGTAGGCTTCGAGGGGAAATTGAAGGCTTGAGTAAGAGTTGAAGATAGTTTCTTTTGTATAGAATGCTTTATGTTTGTTCTTGTAAGTTTGTAAGGCTTTGTTGGGAGCCGATCTTAAGTTGTTTGTAAGGATATATGTTGTAAAGAACTTATATGCATGTAAAATTTCTCATCTTGACAACCTTATGATCCTATTTTAAATGTCCACACCATAGAGTTTCCTAATAGTATGATGCTCGCAAGTTTTATTAAAAAGCCTTGGTTTGCTTATTTATATTTCATAAATTTTTTTTAGTTGTTTCAAGGGACAACATTGCTACTAGTGTGCCTTGTGTGGGCGTGACACCAGCGATCTCATTCACTTCACTCATTAATAGGCTCCTTTAGAGTCATCTCATGCTTAAGATAACAAAACATCTAAATCATCACTTAAAAAAAATGAATGAGCCAAAGTCTAGTACGACAGCAACACAAGTACACATGAGATGGCCACATGCACTTATTCTAATGAAAATTATAAGCCCCTAGATTTTAAGTCACAGTTTATCCCTAAACCCTAAATCGGAAGTCAACCGGAAACCCTAAGGTCAACAAATCTATACCAAAACCTACTAGATTTAGATCCAACAATCTCGCGTTCTTAGCCCCTAAACAATGGAATTGAAATAATTGTGGAAAATAGTTCGTAATTATCTAAGGAAGCTTTAAAATATCATATTCGTTAATTTTTAGTATATTTTGGATCCGAACGGGATCAGTTTTCGAAAACCGTACCCTGGTATACTCAATGATAAAAATATTTCAATAATACCATTAGATTCGTAAAAATACAAAGATTTCAAAAATATCAGTTTTATAATTTTTACGTATGTAAAAATATCAAATATAGTTTAATTACAAGTATTTTCTTTACTATCAGTATTAATTTGTCCTATATACTATTCATAGTACTATTCTACATTATTCATCTATCTCTACTTTTTCTACACCTATTCTTACACTCCACCATACCTATTTTCTACTTTCTACTTTTTCCATACACCTTTAATCACATAATACCTTACAAATTATTACTTTTAATTAACAAAAATACAAAACAAATTAAAACACACACACTCTCTCTCCTCTCTTATTGCTGCTGGCCACACCCCTCCCACACACAGACACATTTATTTTTTTCTTTTTCGTTTTGTTTAATTCACATAATTTTCTCTCCTCAAAACTCTATAAATACCACACCTCTCTCCATTTCTTTCAGACACTCATTTACCTTATTAAAACTCTCTCAAAATCATTTCTCAAATTCTCTCCCATAAAATCTCTTTCACTTTCCATATTTTCCCACATTTCTTCTACACCCATACTACCAAAACCTCTATTAAACTACCAACAAAATTTCTATTTAGGTAAATTTCTTACCTATATTTTCTTACCATGTCATGTAATTAACATGACCATGGTCTATGTTTTTTAAGTATTTAAATGGTATAAAAGCAACACTATGTTCATGTTTTGTTTTTGTTCATGAATAAATTACATTTTATGTTGTTTTATTATTATATTGTTTTATTTATGTAAATGTTATTATTATTGTTCTAATCTAACACCTATATTATAATATCTATATCTATGTACCTATATATATTTTTTAGAGCATATAAGCTCAATAACATAACCGTTATTTATTTAGTTATTTATTTATTTATTTATTTATGCTTGCAATTTATTTATTCATTACATGCTTTAATATTAAGACTAGTCTTTCTAGTCTTAGTCTTATCATTATCAAGTCAAAACAATTTTTTTTTTTTTTCTTTTGAATTTGCCCATTACTAAGTTTGAAAATCTTGAAATAAAGCTAAGACTTCAATACTTGATATTCATTTCTTGCTCATCCTTATATTTTCCATTTCTCTTATTATTATTTTTCTTTTTGTCATGTTACTAGCAACATACTCATTGATTCATGTATGATCATATTGATTGTTGTCTTAATAAGAATAAAAATTTCTCTCTTAAAATAAAAGAAAACAAGCTCAACTTACTTTAAAAGTATAGTTTTATCACTCAGGAAAAAGTTTCATTAAGACTTAAAATTTCATTTCAACCAAATACTTTCAAAGAATGTTTTTTGATATCACCATAGTGTTGTTAACATGTAAAGCTTTTACAAAAATAACTAAGGAACTCTTTATTTTCTTTTCAAACTACCATTAAATGACCTTAGGATTGATAATACTTTTCTATATGAAATTTTTTTAAAAACTTGATTATAAAATCTTCACTAGTATTTTTAGCAAAGGACCAACACAAGTTTTCCAAAATAAGTTAAGAAATTAACTCACCAAGTAAAATATACGTAGAAGATAAAATGTGAGAATAACTTAGAAAGACTAAAGTTTTTGAATAAAAAATATCTTTTAAGAATTTAGGAAAATAAATTATATCACATATTTAATAACTTAAAAATCCTGAGTTTTATTTCTAAACAACTTAACATAATTTTGTCAAACTTCATTTTTTCAACTACCAAGACAAAATTGTTTTATGAAAAGTCATTGGTTAAGAAAACATCATTAGAATCATATGTATAATATGAGTTGCATATGTATTAAAAGGATTTTTCAACTACATTATATATATATATATTTATATGATTTCTATGGGATTTTTGGTTGATACAAAGTTAGAAAAATCATGTTTTAAAGGTTGGAATTTTCATATTGACTATGTATCATATTTTTTAAAGACCCAAACGATTTTTTATAAAAAAAAATAACCTTATAAATAGATTTATATTTTTGAGTAAGTAGAAAATGATATATAATATGCGAAATTCCGAGTTAAAATAAGCAAGTTATGGCCGTTTTAAATTGGAATTTCACTCTACACGAATTTTGACGAACTTAGTGAAATAGAATTGAAAGTTTAAGTAGAACTTCCAAGAAATACTCATTTTGGGTATTTCTCTTGCTTAGGTGACGTGGAGCCTGAGCTTCCCTACACAGTGGACTATTTTGACTAGAAGCTCCTACTACCATGGGTAAGTGGGTTTAAATTCATACATTTTTGTACTTGTGTTTTTGTGTGTAGTTTAGCACTACTAGAATTAGGAAAAGATAAAAACATGACAGCATGTACCTTACTTATATGATTGAAATCATATTAAGTATATCGAAATGGGAATTATTAACTAAATCATTGTATGATTTAGTATAGAAATGATTTATCTGCGAATTCTATTATCATTTTTAAAATATCTAATATTATGTTATGAGTACTTAAATAAAATGATTCATGCATGACATATAGTGAGTCATATTGCATTCACTACTATACCTTTGGTGGGACAAGGGCATAGTAATGAGGCCCGTAGAAACCGAAAGTCTACTCTATGGCAATTAATCGCCCATAATAAATTGGTGGGTGGAGACCCGAAATAACTATAATTTAGTAGCTAGTAGTAGCTCATATAAAAACTACAAAAACTTTATTTGCGAACTATAGTGTTGCCCGGAACACCTAACCGAATGGAGGGGTAAATCCATTCAAACATATGATTTCCAGAAAATCATATGTATTGTTTACTCACGTGTTTGATTGCATCTCATATGCTTGTTAAATAACTTATTTGAATATTGATTGTCTGAGTAATTAATTCTCACTAAGCAAGATGCTTACACCCTACACCCCACCTCTCCCCCCCCCCCCCCGCCCCGGCCCGCGTAAACCCCCAAAGTTTTGAATTTAAATTAAAGCTTAAACCTTAATTAAAAGTCAACCGGATTTCTAAAGTCAATAAAACCCTAGTTTACCGTAACCGCTTAAGTCTGACATTCCTGTTTAAGAAACCCTAAGAGAGTAAGAAAGAGTTTAGTGAGTAGAATAGTTCGTAATTATCCAAGAAAGTTTAAAAAGATCAGTTTAGTAAAACCGCGACTCGTTTTGAACCTGATCAAACACAGTTCTTGAAAAACGTGTGCCGGAGCTCGGAATAGTAAAATATTCCGAATATACCGTTAGACTCATAAAAATATAAGATTTTCAAAAATATTAATTTCATAATTTTTCGGTAGCTAAAAATATCAGATATCGCATTTATATGCGTATTTTCTTACTACCGGTACTTAATTTGTCATGTCTACTTTACATTACACTATTTACTACTATTCTATACTATTTATCTATCTCTACTTTTTCTTACAACCTACTCTTACAACCCATACATCTATTTCTTACATATTTTCATTTCCAATACAACTTCACATATTTCATATCTTACTTTTAGTTAACAAAAATACAAAAAAAATAAATTTTCTCTCCCTCTCCTCACTAAAGTAGCGCCGGCTCCCCTCTCTTTTCCCTCTAATTGTTTTATTTTTCATTTATTTAATTAACACAAATTATCTCCCACATTTTCCTATAAATACCCCCTCTTACTTCCACTTCTTTCACACCTTTCTTCTACTAAAGTTACTCTCTCAAAATTCTCCAAGAAATTCCTCTCAAGAAATTCTCTCTAGTTTAGTTCCTTTAGGTAAATTTTCTTCAAGTTTTCTTTATGTTCATCTACTTAGTATGAGCTTAGTGTGTGTTTTCTAAACCATGAAGGTTAAAGAAAGTAACAATAGGTTCATACTTTGTTTTTGTTCATTATCAAATTCCTTTATGTTGCTTTTATGTTTATAACTACCTAATATATCTATATAGCTATATATATTATTTAGAGCATATAAGCTCATTATTTTGCAATTTATTTATTTTCCTTGCAATCTATTTACTTTCATGTTATTTTTTTAGACTAGTCTTTCTAGTGTTAAACTTGTCCTCATCAACTCAAGACATTTTTTTTTCTTTTGGGACTAGTCTTTTCTTAGTCTCGGGATACCTTGATGAAGCTAAGGTTCCAATACTTGATTTATTTTCTTATTAGCTTATTCTTTCAAGTTATAATGTTTCTTTATGTTTTCGTAACTTTATGATTCATATTCATGCATGAACATAATGGTTTTGTCTCAACAAAATAAAATGAGGAAATGTTTTCTTAAAATAAAGATTCTTTTCTAGAAATAAAAGTAGGAAGTAAACTTTTCTAAAAACTAAGAAGTCATCTTAAATAAACTTAGAGGAGTTCATAAGAAATTTTATAAACATACATGACAAAGAAAAGACTTTTTGAAGTAAATAAAGATTTTACAATAACTTTACTTTCCTTCAAATGATAGAAATTCTTTTCACAAGAAATCAAGAAATTATTTCTCTAAATGTAGAAGTGTTATTACTTTCAAAAAGTGTTGGAAGCTAAGCTTAGGAAATAAAAATCATTCCTTAGGAATTTAAGGAGATTATGAAAATAAAGTTTAGGAAAAGAAAAGAAATACTCATTATAAATAACTTAAGATATCTTAAAAGAAAAATGAATATTTCAAAAGTTCTCAAGTTTCAAAATCTTTAAAGACTTTACTTTTTCATAATTTGAGACAACTTCATTAACTTCATACATTTGTTATGAGTCAATAAATATTTGAATAAACCTTCCAAAAGTTTTTACAAGCTATTATATTACCTATCTCTTCAAATAAGCTTTGGATAAAAGAAGGAAAACAAGTTTATAAAAATTCGTGGTGAATTTGTCCGCCACTTTTTCGGACCCAAACGACTTATTTTGATGAAAATAAGTTTAGAAATAGATAGATCTTTTCGAATAGGTAGAAAATGGTATATTATATGCAAAATTCCGAGTTAAAATGGGCAAGTTATGGCCATTTTAAATTGGAATTTCCTCTTATACGATTTTACCGCGATTTTAAGAAAGTTTAGAATCTTCAAGAATGGAGATTTCATGAAAGACTCATTTTAGGTATTTCATCTTGTTTAGGTGGAGAAGGACCCAAGATCACTTTTCCGGAGGATTACTTCGATTAGGATCTACCGACATGGAGTGAGTTAATCTTTTACTGAATTACATTTCCTTATTTTGTACTTGTAAGTAGTACACTATAAATTAAGAAAAGATAAAATAATAATTGTTGTAGACTTGGAATTATAATTGATTGATTGAATTAAGTTAATATCGCAAGAAGGTTTGATCAATAAATTGTGATTCTTGTATTATATTGAAAATTGTGTTGATCGCCTTCAACTTGAACTAAACATTACTTGGTTAAATATATATTGAAATCAATTCATGCATATCATACTTGTGATCACATTTGTTTCACTACTATTCTTCGTGGGAAACGAAAATGGTAATGGCTGTAGAGCCAAATCTACATGCCATAGGAGTCAGAAAGTCTAAAGCAGGAGCCGATAAATCTACAAATATTGATGGTCGTATAGGCCTGTACCCTCCCAACCCTCGACATGAGGGTGTAAAATCCATGCTACACTTTTCCGGTTAATCATGTGTATTTTGTTTGTTCGTATGATTGGTGCATTCTCATATGCTTGATTAAATACTTATTTGCTATATGGAAATGTCTTGTAAGATGGAACAATCTCACTAAAGCTAAGATTTGCTTATACCCTTATAGCTTTTTGTTATAGTACGATTACCTTTGTTGGCCCCAAGGACCCCATGTCAAGTAATTTAAGCTACTAGAGTTTTGGGAGAAGCTATATGTATTTAAGTTTTGAACATAGCTTCTACGAAAGTCCTATAGTACTTGTTTATAGTTGTTATTATTTTGAAAGACTTCTAAACAGGAATGCCCCTAAGATGGTGTAAGGATATTATTATGAAGATCTTATGTTTATTTATATGATTCTTGCTTGCTTTTATTATCTACTTAAATGTAATACCCTTGTGAGTCTCCTACTATCTTGGAAGCACGCCTTGCATTATATCGAAGCTCCTGCATGACTAAGTTGTCATCATTACTTAATATTATATATGCGGCGGACTGCCACGTTTAGGGTACCCTCCGAGGCGTGACACCCCCCTTCCCCCTCCCTCCCTAGATATTTTTTGCAGCACCCCTATCTATGGTTGACACCAAGAAGATATTTCTCTCAGGTACCACTTTTTTGGACTAAGGAGTTTTTGGATGAAGTCAAAGACTAGTTGTAGACTTTGACTTCTAAGTAAATCTCCAATGTATTTATTTTGAGTAGACTTTAATAGACTATATCTTTTGATAGGGAATCATCCTTTGATATCTTGTAAGATCTTTATATTTCCATATTTGAGATGTTATGTTATGATTTCCATTTTTAATTACTATATGAATGTCTTCTTAAACAACTTGTTTCAAAGTTGGTCTCCTATGCTTGTGAAGGTACGCCTTACACCTGGTATCGAAGTTTTTAGGATGACTAAGATTGTCATACTTAAGTTTTAATATTGAGTGTAGTGGACTATCATGTTTAGGGTACCTTTTAGGGCGTGGCACAAATTCAATAACCAACAATTTATATCTTAAAATTAAAGTGTAGTAAAACAAACAACAGTAAAGCACTCACACTTCAGCGACATACTGAGAAACTAGGGGTCCTAAGTAGCAACAACTACTTAAGGGTTGATATAAGCCGTCTGAGTATCTGTGTCTCCTACCTCTAAAAGTAAGAGACTCGTCTAGGGGTCATAGCCGTTACGTATCTCTACTTATCCTAGTCTATAATATATTGTAGCCCAACCAGTCCCATGTGAACCACACCATACTACTTCTCTCTGATCCGGGTAGATGTTATCTCGATGTCATTTCCCCTTTTAGCTACCTACCGAGCCATCTATGATTGCCTAAACACCTAACTACCACACTGGCACTATCTAGCAAGATTGTCGCCCCTTAAACCAGGTTAACCGATCATGCACAAGCAACAAGAAATTATTAAGATTGTCTTTAAATATTAGTTCATTTAGGAATCCTACCATAGCATGCAACACATATATCATTACGAACTGGTAGAAAGGCCATGCTCTGAATAAGACCAAACGATAGGCTTATAATGCGAACATGTATCTATTCAATAGTGATTATTCATATTAGAAGTAAGTATATAACTCAATTTTTAATCTTATTCATTTAGCCATTGAGATAAGGTCAATGTTGGTCTGATTCAACAAGTTAAAGGTTGTTCTCACTATTTCATAAAATTTCTAGACTTTAATATATTTACTTGGTTTAATTAATCCAAATTTAACATAAATCATATACTTCTAGATTAATATTATAGTTAGAATTTTCATATTTTATTAATTTAATCTTATGCACTAATTATCAATTTAAAATTCATAAAATACATATTTTAACATATATGATTAATTCGATACACATATATAAATATATTTACCAATTTCCTCGCAACATATATCAATATAAATCAACTCAATAACATATATAATTTATCAAAACATATTTAATAACATAATATATCATATTCACATGCTTATGTACATATTACGCATCAATGTTTATCAAATACGTTCCATCAGACATAACATATGTATATATTCAACTACAATTTTATATTTAATATATGTATCATATTTATTTCATGATTTTGTTCTAAATAAGCACATAAAAATAATTTCTATATTCGTATGTAAAATTTGGTATGCTCTAATATATGTATATACACACACACACACATCCAATAATCTCTACAAAACAACAATCTCTATCACACACACACACACTTACTTTTATATTTTCAATTCCTATGCATACATCTATTAATTTATTTGTCAAATTCTAATCAAATTTTATTTCACTAATTTATAAGTCTAAATTTTATAATTTAGTCTAATAACTTATATTTACATCATTGTAACATATTAATTATTTAAATTAATTAATTAAATTATAATTCATCAAAATATACATACAAGCTTCGGGAATAGACATAGTACTATTTAACGTATATATTATTGTTATTTTATTTATTATTTATATATTTTTTTTGTGACGTTCACAGTCTAGATTATCCCTACGACCATACTCGTATGCAACACCACGCCTTATGACCAAGGTCGAGTTCGAGTCATTATGACGAAAAATAAATCTTTGAAGAGATAGGCGTGGCCATGCCATGGCTATCATGACCGTGATTGTGCTTGTGACTCATCATTTTTCATATTTTAACATTGTTTGTTATCCTATTAGTTCAAATGCTATACAACTAGTTCAGGGGGTTGTTAAACCAATTCCAAAACTTAAACATACTATTTTAGTTAATTGAAAAGTTTTGAAAATCAATTTAAAGCCAAACAAAGCAAAATAGTTTAGTTTAGCTAGTAAAGAATCTGATTTTATCTTGCTTTAGTTAATTTCCAGAAACTTACCTATTCAACTTAATCAAATTAATATTAATCCAGCATAAATTATATATTTTTAAAAATCATAACCTAAGTACAATTTCCATGTTTTATAATATATATTTTATTTATTATTTATCATGTTAAATCTACAAATCATGCATATTATATGCATGCATACTTTGGACATACATACATACACATGTCTATTTCAATCTCCATCATATTAAGTCATCCAATACAAATTCAAAAATACATATAAATATATTTCAGCATGTTTGAAACACATATATACTCTTATACATATTAATTTCATGAAATTTACAAACATTAAATGTATGTATATATCCATATAATTTGGTTTTATACGTATATATATCATATTCATTTCATAATTTCATTTCAACATAATATATTAAATCCATATACAAATACATATATACACACCTGACATGCATATTTACATAAATCTATACATTTCTAACAAATTTATAAATAACAACATGTATATGCCCATACCTTCCTAAATTTTGGTTCATGCATATATATGTTATATTTTCCAAATCCTAAATGTAAGTTTATTTTAGTATTTTTACATGAGTTTAAATGTTATTAATACAATCATAACACATCAATTAAATTACTTACTTGATTTGTGAAAAGTTGTCTAATAATCTTCTCTACTACTACTACTCCAATGCTTTGACAATACTTCTAATGCTAAATTGATCCGCTGTGAATATGTATAAAGATAAGCGCGAATTTTACCAGTAAGTGTATTGGGTCAGTCAAGTAATATAGCAGTAAGTACTAAGTAGAGTATCGATCCCACGGGGATTAATTAAGTACTAAACCTATATAAGATTTTATTATTATTTAGGCAATAGAATGGCTAGATACATGCTAATTATAAATTAGTGCTAGTTATAAGTAGAGTTTAAGATAAAACTTGTAACCTTATAATATATAAGTTTGTATGACAAAACCTAGGTATATGTTTATGAATGAATAGGTTAAAAGATTCATGAAATGATTTAAAGATATAAAATGTAATAACATGTATATAAATATTGTAAACTATGGTTTTGAACCTGTATGTTGTTATTAAGACGTTGTGGGTTGAGTTTTGAAGATAAAATGAGTAAATAAGTAGTTGAAGTTTGGTAAAAGAAATAGGGGAATTCATAACTTAGGGTAATCTATCAGTCATGGGTGTGACATAGCCCCTAGTAGGCTCTATTTTGAAATTTTTGATCAATCATAGGCGTGATCTAGAACTTGTTAGCCTCAAGTTATTTTTAAATTCTCAAAATCTCAGAATCACGGGCATAATCTAGCCCCTAGTAGCTTCAGGTATGTAATTTTTACACAATCATAGACATGATTGTGCTGGTGATAAAAATCATGGCCTGAGTCACGGTCGTGATTCGTGTTTTCCCTTACCTCAGCCTACTTAAAAAAAAAATGAAATAGAAAAATGATATAGGATATAATATATATTACCATTTGAATAATTATGAATGAGTTAATTGAATTAATAGGTTTAGTAATTAATTTGGTATAACATGGAACTTAAGTTTATAAAACGAACTTAGTAAATAAATCTAAGTCCAATTTGACTTAATAGATTTAGTGAACTTAAGTTCATGTACTCCCTAGGGGTTGAAGGATCAGTTAAGTAATTCATGCCCATGAGAATCCTAAAACTAAAGAAGGAGAACTCTTTCAATTTCGTTTAATATTTACAATATGTATAATATATACTCTTCACTTCTCTTATAACTTTGAAATTCTAACTTAGTATTAATACTCTAAAGCCAACTCTAATACAGACGACCTTCTTCGAAGCCTACTTAGTTCCTATGAAGCTAACAACCCTATGATAATCTTAACCAGATCTACTGGACTCAACAAGCATTACCACAAAATCGAAATGTTAATGCGTGACATAAATACCATGATAATGCAATTATGATGTCATGTAATGCATGTCAGTTTAAGTTTAAGAGTCTAATAAATTTTATTCAATATTATTTAGTGACCACACCAAATCCATGCATTCATCATTTCAAATTACACATTTATTATCAAGCAAGTAGTTGACACTTTAAACTTTAAAATTTATGATTCATTCATAAAACACACAGCATACAAAATTTCCCAACCCCGCGCACTTGATTCCTTTTAATGATGCTTATACTAAGTTCCACTATAATACAACCACAAATAAGGTGAAAAACTCAAGTTACTCTGTAAACCTCTAGATTTTCCAGTAAATATAGGTAAATCCTAAGAACCAGAAGTCAAACTAGAACCCAAAAGTCAACCTAGTTCTATATTTAGTCTAGTGAATCTAGATACGGCAATCTTGCGCACGAAACCTAAAAACAATAAAAATGAGATAATTTTGAATTATAGTTCGGAATTATATCAAAAAGCTTTAAAGATCATGTTCGACAAAATTTAGTTTGTTTCGAGCCCGAACGGGATTAGTTTCTAAAATTAAGATCCCGACGAGTAAAATAGTGAAAATATTCTGATAATATCGTTAGACTCATAAAAATATAAGGATTTCAAAAATATCAGTTTTAAAATTTTCAGTAACTAAAAATATCATATATATAGCTCATTTATGCGTATTTTCTTTACTATCAATATTTTAATTGTTTAATCTACTATTCATAGTACTATTTTTGCTATTCATTACTATTTCACTATCTTTATTTTTTCTTACATCCTATTCTTATACTCTACCATACCTATTCCTTACAATTAACCTTCCCATACAACTTTATCTACGTCACACTTTACACATTATTACTTTTTATTATAAGACAACAAAAATAAATAAATTTCCCCCCTTTCTTTAAGCAAATTGGCGCCCCTCTCTCCCTCCTTCAATCCATTTAATTTTCTTTTTCATTTTATGTAATTACATCTAATTTCTACTCCAAAACTCTATAAATATCCTCTCCCTCTTTCATTATTTTCCCACACTTTCTTACCTTAACAAAACTTTACCAAAATCACTTCTCAAATCCTCTCTCTAAAATTTTCTTCTCAAATACTCTCTTCCTTTCCATATCCATTAAACACACATTTGTCTTTAAGAAATTTTCTAAACACATCATCACCTACCTTAGGTAAAAGTCTTTAACCCCTTTCTCATTCATGTCATGCAACATTACATGATCATAATGTGTGTTTCCTAAGACCATAGTGTTAAGGAAGCAATAATATATTCATGTTTTATTCTTGTTCATGCACAAATTTCTTTATGTTATCATACTCTTTTATTATTGTTATATTGTTATTATTGTTATTAATATTGCTTTAATCTAACTTCTATTGATATTATATATATTTCTTAGAGCTTAAGTACTCACTAACCTAACTTCTTATTATTATTGCTCTTCTTATTGTGATTTTTCTTTTTCTTTTTGGGACTAGTCTATTCTTAAACCTAGGACGCCTTGATGAAGTAAAGGCTCCTAATACTTGATCGGATAGTCTTAATGAAGTCAAGGCTCCCAATACTTGACCTTTTCTATCTTATTATATGATATTCTCATTTTTCTCATAACTACATATTCTCATTCTTCTCATAACTACATATTATCATTAAGGCATGAACATATTAATTTTGTCTTAACAAAAAGGAAGGAGTTTTCCTTAATAAAATGAGACCAAACTCTTTTTAAAATAAATTTTTGTCACTTAGCAATAATTCTTCCATCAAAGGCTTAGATGTTATTTTTAATAAATTCTTTTTAAAGACCTAGACAAGCTCCTCATGAAACTTTAAGGTATCAACAAAGAGGATTTCTTCAAAGTTTTAACTAAGTAGATACACACTCTCTTTTCAAAATAATAACATGAAAATTTTAGTTGAAAACTTTAAAGTTGATAATTCTTTATTATGAAAATTCTTCATAAAAACTTATTTATAGGGTTTTTACCTACTTCATGATAAAAACTAAGAACTAGATAAGTTTTCAAGATAAAATGGGAATCAACTCACTAGTTTAGAAATCCACTTAGAAAAATAAAAAATTACCAACAATTTAATAAATTAAGTTTCTAAATGGTAACTCACTTTCTAAGATATAGGATAAATATTAGACATTATCAACAACTTAACAAAATTTTGAAGTTCTTTCTTTTCAAATAAAATTGGCAATAAACTTAAAAGACCAAAAATTTAAGGTTGAAATTATCTTTAAAGACTTAGGAAATAAAACATAAAAGGAAAACACTTATTTATAATAACTCAAGGAGTTATAGTTTTCTTTTAAACCATTTAAGGAGAAAATTTTCAAAGTCCAACTTTTCAAACCTATAAAACATGTTGTTTTATGAAAAATAATTGTTCAGACAAAATCAATGAAGTCATGCATAAGATATGAGTCTATTTATGTATCAAAAAGTTTTTTCAACCACATACGTATCTATATATTTGTTTAAGGATTTTGGGATAAAGAAAAGTTTGAAAATTTGTGTTTTGAAAGCTTCGTTTTTCATGGTGAATCTGTACCTCGCTGCTTTGGGATTCAAATGGAATTTTATGACAAAAATAACTTTAAAAATGGATAGATCTTTTCGAGTGGATAGAAAACGGTATATAATATGCAAAATTCTATGTTAAAATGAGTAAGTTATGGCCAATTTAAGTTTGAATTTCTATCTATACGAATTTTACCACAACTAGAAGATAGAATTAGAAAATTTGATTAGAAATTCCATGAAATACTCATTTTGGGTATTTCCTTTATTTAGGTGACGAGGACGAATATCTTCTTTTTCTTGAGGATTACTTCGACTGATAGAAGATCGCCATGGCCAAGTGAGTTCTTCCTTTACGTTTTATGTATTTGTGCATGTGCTTGTAGAATAGAGCACTAGACGTTAGGAAAAAAGAAATTGATATGCATACGGGTTGTCATGGGAGCTATGTATGTGATTCGTTTTGTGTGATCAATAAACGATAAGTATATCGGAGCTCAAATGATTAATTAATATAAATTGTCTCTATATATATTGCAGTTTGCAAATACTGATTTATCGCCTTAAATGAATTATTATTAGATCGGAAATCCCTTAAAACTAAATTGCTCATGCATATCACTTAGAATATCATCTTCACATTTTTGCTACTACTCCTCAGTGTAGGACCAGAAAGGTAACTTCCTAGCTTCATATTGAGGAATTAATATATTCGAGGAATACGACCTCATGGTGTAGCAAAGTCGGATCGATCACTTTGGGTATGGAAAGCCTGGGGACTAGTAGTAAGGTTGATTAGAACCCTAAGATGTGCGCAAATGTCAAGGAAATCGATTATGACCCATTCAAAGCATTCCCTAACCCACAATGGAAGGGTAAATCCATTCTACATACGAAACCAGATGGTCGTATGTATTGTTTGATCATATGGTTGTTTGTATTACTAACTATTTGACAAGGTAAGGAAGGATTAAACAAGATCTTAGAGCTAAAGGATACAAAAACATAAACCAAAAGCTATACGCCCATGGCCATACCCCGTAACAAGGGGCATAGAAAATTACGCTACGCCCTTTAACATGCCCCGTAGAGAGGAGCGTGTGGAACGGAGAAGATATAGAAGCCAACACACGCGCCCTTCCCTCCTCCTCTAAACCACAACTCGTAAGAAAGGGCAAATCAACCTAGGCATGAGCATAGAGGATACCACGCCCCATAGAGAGCGGCGTATCTACTTAGAAAACACCAACAAGACTCGCTATGCCATCCACCACACCCCATGTTCATCCAACAGCAAAATACACTTTTAAATTTTACATTTCTACACACTTTAACAAACTTTAAATACCTTATATCCATCAAATCCACTCTAGCATCATCATACAAGACTCATTTTCACCTCTTACCCCTTTATGTCTTCCAACACTCAACCACTCTCTACATCAACTCCACCAACCAACCATAGACCATAACATTCATGCTTTAGGACTTTCAACCACCAGTCCATAACGCTACTTCACATAACTAACAACAAAACCCATAACCATCCTATTCAAATCATCAACTAATAAGAACACTTATCTTACACCTACTTAAAAGCAAAAACAACAAGGGAAAAGCAAGGGTTAACTTATCTATACTTAAGTTGTCTTGAATATAGAAGCTTAACTTGATTTTCTTGACGATTTAAGAAGAGAAATTGAAGAAGAATTGTGATGTGTGTATGTGTGCAAAACATCGATTTTTAGGAGAGAAAGAAGATAGATTTTGGCCAACTTTAAGTTTGATAATTATCTAAATTTTGATAAAGTAGAAATTTGACTTTATAGGCATTGCATGAGTTATAGTGTGTGTGTGTGTGTGTGTATGGTGCACAACAGTTAAGTGGGCTAAAAGGTTTAATTTTTCAGAAATTTAGCTTAATGTAAAACACACGTTAGTCTTCTATATCTCTAAAGCATTAGGATTATCAATTACTAAATTTTAATAGAAAGTTTAGCAACAATTTAGTTTATAAATCCTATTTAATTGAATAATTTCTTATAAGAATCTATATTAATAGTTTTGATAATTTGGGAGTTAAGTTTATGAAATTCAATTTCTAACAGAATTTGAAAACATGATTTAATTGACAAATATCTTGAAATAATTCAATTGAAAATTTGCACTTCTATTTCTACTAGATTTATTTTACAAAAGCAATTGTACATGAACTTATTCCACATTCCAAACATTGTAACATTCATATATAAATTATAGAAGTTTTTTAATTCTATTTTCTAAGCTTGATTTGTGGAAAAACTTAGGGATTACAACCCCTCCCCCTTGAAAACATTTGTATATCTTCATTAACCATAGTATAGCTTATGTTTTCATTATGATCTTCTAAATTTTCTTTAGCTAGATAATAAATGAAATGTGAGTAAGGTAGATACCTACGATCCCCTAGCATATGACCTAGTATTTTCTATGCTACTTTGGTAGGTGTACTTACCTAATGTCAGTAGTTGCTTCCAAAGTTGAACAGAACCTATTAATTTTATAAATTTTTTAAACTTCGACTTCGCATTCTTTAAAATGGTTTTTAATCCAAAGAACTAACCAATACCAAGTTTTTTTGGCGTTGTTGCTAGGAATTAGTGTTGGATTCATAAAATTAATGCTCTACAAGGCATTATTTGAAAGCATTTCGTCTTTTAGCTTAGTCGCTAATTTTGTGAATAGTGTAAATAGTTTTTGCTTTTATTTTGTTTTCGTTTTATATAAATATACCTTTGTTCATAGTTTTTCTGTTTTTGTAAATATTTGCTTTTTTTTGTTTTTGTAAATAATGCTAACCCTTTTTTGTTTTTGTTTTATATATGTACATAATGTATATATTTGTAATGTTTCTCTTTCGTGTCTATATATAGCATCTTACCTATTTGTAAATATTTATGTTCAATGTTGTTTATATTTATCTATACAATTTTGTTTATTTTTTTTGCAAAATTCTTTAATTCTTTAAATTCTTTCATTCCTTAATTCATTTATTTATTCATTCTTTTATTCTTTTTTGTATAGTATGTTGTTTTAGTTGCTTTTTGTCTATTATAATAATAGCTTTGTTGTAAACTAATTCTTTTAAAATAAAAATATAGGATTATGATTAGGAGTCAAACTATCCACTTACTCCAGAGCTATAAAGAATAGGACGTATCAGCCGAAGGATAGCAAGAGAGGAACGAGGATCGAGTTTGGAGATTATGGCTACGAGAACTGAGCACGAAAATGGTGGAGGAAAAGTTCAGGAGGAAGTTGACCCTATAAGAGTAAACTTACCCTGAACTATGCTAGAGTTCTATAGACCAATCTTGGATGGGGCCAACACTAGCATAGCTAGGCCTAGAGTCGCTGCAAATAACTTTGAAATCAAATTGAATGCCATCCAAATGGTTCTGTAAACCCTTAGATTTTATGTTAACCCTAGAACCAGAAGTCAATCGAAAACCGGGAAGTCAACAAAGCTAGTGAATCTAGATCCAGTAATCCTACGCGCTAAACCATTAAATAATAAAATTGAGATAATCATGGATTATAGGTCATAATAATATAGTGAAGCTTAAAATAATCAAACTCATCAAAATTTAGTTCGTTTTGAACCCAAACGGGATCAATTTTCAAAATCGGGGTCCGAATACGCGAAACAGTAAAAATATTCTGATGACACCATTAAACCTATAATAATATAAGGATTTTAAAAATATCAATTTTAGAATTTTTCAGTATCTATAAATATCAAATATAGCTCGTTTACACGTATTTTCTTTACTACCAGTATTAATTTATCTTGTCTACTGTTCATGTTACTATTCTAACTATTCACTACTATTCCTCTATTTATACATTTTCTTACTACCTATTATTATACTCTACCATACCTATTTCTTACAATTTACATTTCTCATAAAACTTTATTCACATTATGCCTTACATATTATTACTTTTCATTATAAAAAATACAAGATAATCAACTCACACACTCTCTCTCACAATGCTGGAACCGGCCCACCCCCTCACATCTATCTTTTTTTTTTCTTTTTTTAATTTATTTAATTACAACTAATTTCCCTTCACATTTATTTATAAATACTCCATCTCCCTTCATTTCTTTCACACACTTCTTCAACATACCAAAACTCTCTCAAATTCTCTCCATAAAATTCCTCTTTAAAATTTCTTCCCAATTCTCTTTTCTTTTCCATACCATTACTATTTTCATACAACATTAGCCCATTTTCTTCTACCATCCATTTCCTTACCTTAGGTAAAAATTTCTAATATATTCTTCATGTTCATGTTAATATAACATGACCATACTGTATGCTTCATAAACCTATGGGTATTATGGAAGCAACGATATGTTCATGTCTTGTTTAACAATGTGTAAGGATTATTTTTGTTATTGTTATATTGTTATGTTCTATTAATTGCTCTTAATCTAACTTTTATATATTACTAGATATATTTATGTATATATATTCTTAGAGTATATAAGCTCACTAATATAACTTTTATTTATGCTCATGCAAATTTATTAAGACTAGTCTTTCTAGTCTTAGGGTCCTTATCAAGTCAAAACAATTTTTTTTCCTTTTCTCTTCTTTTATGGGACTAGTCTATCTCTAGTCCAGAAGTCTTGAGACAAGCTAAGACTTCCAATACTTGACTTTATTTATATGTTCTTTTTCTTATTTAAATTGCTAGATCTTTTATTTTTCAAAAAAGTCATTAGTCTATTGTTATGTAATATAGTCATATACTCATATTCATACAAAACAATAATGTTTTTGTCTAAGTAAAAGAAGTTCCTTTCTTTTATTAAAATTAAAGACTAAACTCTTTACAAAAGTAAAGTTAGCACTTAGGAAAATTTTCTTTTTTAGAATTTAAATAAGTTTGACCTAGATTTTTAAGTGATGATATTATATAAAATTTTTCCAAGGCATAGTAAGTAGTTCCTTTATTCTCTTTTTCAAAACGCTAAAAATAAGTTTATTATTAAATCTTAAGGTTGATAATCCTTTGTTAAACAACTTTTTCTTGAAAACTTATTTAAAAGAAACTATACCAACATTCTAATAAACACGAAGAACTAGATAAATTTCTAAGTCAAGATGAAAATCAACTTACTAGTCAAGAAAACACTTAGAAAAATAATAATGTTAAATAACCTAAAGAAACAAGTTTTCAAAAATATAAAATTTTATTTTAATAAAAACTACAAAGTAGAAAATGGTAGTTATGATATAAAAAGTATTGATTTTAAAATAAACTAAAAAACTTAGTTTTCATTTCAATTTGAATAAATCAATTGCAAAATTTCTCTCCATTTTTAGTGCTTTTTGCTTGCATCTAGGAATTGAATCATTTTGAGCATGACTTTAGGTATGTAAGGGTTGCAACTTGGAATGGTATTGTAGCTTGCATGGTGATGCTTTCTAGTTATGTGTGTTTATAGGATGTAGGTTGATGTGGATTCGGGGTGTCGACAAGTTGGCAATGAGTTAAGTGAGTTGGTTTATGGTAGTTTCAAGGGTGGTTTTGAGTAATAGTTGGCTAGGTAATGGTTCAATAAGGGTTTGCAACATTGGTTCCTATAATGTTCAAGGGCTATTGACATTATGAGTGTTGAGATTTTGGTTTGTGCTAGTGATGTAGGGTGAATTTGGGTATGTGTTCATTAGCGTTTTTCTGGATTTGAGCACATCGCCAATGTTTCGATCATGTATTGGGTTCAAAGTTGATGATGTGCTCGATTGGTATGGTATAACTTTTGGGTTAATGGTGATGTTTTGTGTTTGCAACAAATTTCCAGATTGATGATGCATTGATAATTGATTTTACATACTTAATGAGATTCTTCTTGATTCAAACCCCTTTGTACTGGTAGCTCAACCTCTTTAAGACCCTCTAACTATGGTTTCAATATTTCTTTCGGATTTGCATGTTATCAAAATACGATCTAAGCCTTCATTCCTGTCCTTCAAGATGCTCCCTCATGACTTGACAAAGAATTTGCACCATGAATCAAATTTGGAATTACTGTCAGTCATGGTGATCACCCAAGAAGAGGCATTGACACTAAATGAAGCATGGGAATCGAATTTGCCAAAATAAGAAGAAAATGTGATGAATAAGATATAAAATTACCCAAATAGAAGCAATATTAGACTCGAATGTAAGTCAAATTTTAGGAAGAAAACGCAATATTGTATTTGGTTTTTTCCATGATTTTTTTTAGGTTGTATCACTTAGAATAAATTATAAAACAGAAAAGCTCCCTCAACAGTAGCATATTGGCAATGGCATGTGCTAGTGCCAACTCACCTAGTTAGTTAAAGATATTCTAGAATATTACTCTCATGTGTATGTAATTTTATGTAATTTTCTTCTACCATTCTGCTAATACTATTGACTTATTACAATATCAATTGTGGCTAAGTTAAAAGGTTGTGATTCAGCACAGTCTCGCGCTACATGCCTACTCCATCTACTAGCCCAACTTTAATATTCAGCACTATACTTTTCAAACACAAATCCTTTAACAAGACAGCTTCCCTTCCCCTTGTACTTCCTCTATCTCCATCTACATGAGTCAAAAACCCTAAATCGATTCCTTCATTGGAGATCCTTGACTGCCTGAAAATTTATGTAACCCTATAACAATTTGTAACCTAAACTTGTGTTAATACAATAATAAAATCACTATCAAAGACAATTTGATCAATGAATTAAAAAAAATTACAGCAAGCTATAATGAAATTTGTTGGTCAACATCTGTAGAAGATTGAAGGATTATTGTGTAGTTCTTGAAGATTTGGAGAGATATGAGTATCTTCTTGTTATATCTTCTGGGAATTTGAGCACATGTAATATTTATCATTTGCTCCTAACAAATAGATGAGGATAAGAATTGATCTTGTTTTTTATGTTGAAGTATCCTTCAAAATGTGCTCTAGTTGCTACTTTCAATGTTGAAATCTTTAAGTATTTTGAAATGTTTAATTACGAAATAGAAATGTAATGTGATCCATGTGTCTTGTTGTTCCTTAACTAATCCTTAATTTTCCCCTTCAAGAATTATTCAAAAAATCATGATCAAAACCGATGTAAATTGATCTAAAAGGATATAATTTGTATATCTCTCTTTTTTAGCGAAATATCTTCCACTTAGACATTATGGTTTTCCACATTTATCTCGACTTATTATTCACATAATCTAATCCAAAACTAATAAAAATTCTTGAAAACAAGTGCTGAAAATATTTACATGCTTAAGAAGTTGTTGGAGTGACCAAAACCATATCTACAAGATCTAATCTTAATAAACTTTAGCTACAACTTGAAAAAATTGAATGATCTTCTTGACCATACCTGTCAAACTTAGTGGAACATGTAGAATATGTGATCCTGATATATTCAACCTTGAAGTTGGGCCATCATTAGCTCAAAAACACAAATTTTGAATCTAATCTAGAACATTATGTAAGCTCTTGGTTCAAAATTTAGCCATGTTATTGTAGGTTCTGAAGTATGGTCTGAGTTGTTTAGTACTTGAGTTTTTCTCTAGTATAATTTTTAAGGTGTGGAATGATTTTCACTATAACTTAAACTTTGGGATTTTCTTAGGAGATTCCCTCTGCTTCTTTTTCGTACTCATTAAAAATCACTTTGAACTTATTAAACTTGTATTTAATCAAATGATCTTAATTTGTAAACTTTAAAAAGAATCATATAATATGATCTTTTTTATCATCAAAATCTCATGAGTGAACCTAAGACTTTTTAGTTATACAATCTAGTAAGTTCCCTTTTCATAATTTTCATGTTTTTTTATTTTCTCCCATGATTATTAGGGATTTAATTTTATATTTAGTTTCTTCTTTTTTATATCTGTCTATTTTATAGGATATGTTTTTTCTTTACTTATTTCCTTTTACATTAAGAGTTCTAAGGTATCTTATGAGTCCATAAGTAAACATATTATGTATCCAATTACATTATAATTTTAATTAATCAAATTTAAGCTTTATTAAACCTTTTATAGATGTTGGATTTAGTAAGGTGGGTTCTCTTGATTCATGAGTATTGAAGTTTACCTTTTTATTTAGTTTTATTCTTATCAATCTATTTAGATTATGTATGTAAAGGATTTTTAAGAAAAGAGAAACTATAGAATTATTACTCATTATTCTCATTGCTATGGTTAGAATATATGCAAATTACATAAGCATAGAAATAGGAAACTAATAAATGCAAATAAATGACATAATTACAGATAATTCAAATAGGAAACTAATAAATACAAATAAATGACATAATTATAAATGTGAACATCCCTTGATTTTCTTATTTGACTTTTTCAACTTGGTTGTATATCCTCATCATGCCCCTACAAGATGGACAGCTAGGGAGCAAGTCCAATCTTGGCCTTAAGAGGGCAAGCAAGAGGTTTGGTAAGAGCTTTAGTGAGTTGTTCAGCTGCAGAGATGTGTAACACTCATAGCACACCATTTTGAACTTGACTCGGATAAAGTAATAGTCAAGAGCAACATTTTTCATGTGCAAATGGAAAACCGGATTGGAACAAAGATTTGTTGCACCAACATTATCACAATAAATAACTAGCTATTAGGGAAGTGTGATACCAAATTATGTGAGAAGAAAGCAAATCCATCGAATTTCTACAGAAATGGAGGCAATCGATCGATATTCTACCTCAGTAGAAGAGAAGGCACAGTACGCTATTTCTTGCAGCTCCAAGAAATAAGATTATAACATAAACAGACTATGTGTGCACTAGTAGAGGTGAAATAATCTTTCTTACTAACCGAATCAGCATCTAAAAAGGCATGAAGGTGCTAGTGGGAAGGTCTGTTGTGATGTGGTGATCTAAGGTGCTACAGAGATACCTCAGTAGCCGCTTGACCGCATTCCAGTAGTCATAGGTTGATTGATGCATAAAATGTGAGAGTTTGTTCGATGTATAAGCAACATTTAGTCGGGTAAAAGAGAGATACTGGAGACTTCCAGCAACTTTTTAATATTCGAGCGGATCAGATAAAGGATTCCTTGATTGTAAGTGAGAATTAGGCTGGTTGCTAGTGGTGTGAGAGTAGGCTTGGCTTCAGTCATGTGAGTTATGTTAAGGAGATTAGCAATGTACTTGCATTGACTTAAGAAAAGACCATTATTGTGGGATGTAACTTCTACTCCAAAGTAGTATGTTAGATGGCCAAGGTTCTTGAAAGAGAAGCATTGAGAAATTTGTTGAATGAAGGTTTATACAACTTTGTCATTATTTAGTAGAGAGGCAGTGTCATAGTCGGGGATGGTATGGTCATGATTGGTAAAGTCATAGAGCACCACTCAGTGATGGTGGATGCAACAGTACAAGGAAAAGAGGTATGAGCAATGGCAAAGGGAAAATGGAATCAACAAAGCGAACATGACGAGAAGTGTGTAGATGGGTCAAGACATAGATAGGCAGTTTACTTGGGAGAATACTCGATAAAGATGCAAGGAGAGAAACGAGACTCGAGTTTGTGGGATGTGTATGGGCGAAGCCAAGGATAGCAAAGACATCCAAAGCTTCGAAATTTGAAATAGTTAGGGGGCGTGCCAAAGAGTCTGAGAGATGATTTAAAATTGGTTTAGGGAGACGATTTATGAGTAAATAGCAGTAGAAAAGGCAAAAGGCCAATATGATAGAGGCATGGATACATAAGTAAGGAGAGCAAGTGTCGTTTCTATAATGTAACAATGATGATGTTCAGAGTATTTATTGTGTTCAGGAGTATAAGATGGAGAGGTAAGACGTGATGTCATGCCCCAAAGGGTACCCTAAACGTGACAGTCCGCCACACTCAATATTAAAGCTTAAGTATGTCAACCTTAGCCATTCCCAAAAGCTTTTATATTAAGTGTAAGGCGTACTTTCACAACTTTAGAGGACCATATATGGAATTATGAAGTTTAAGAAGATATGAATAATACATTTAAGAAAGGAGGAATCATGATAATCATTTATTCATATCAATGGTTTTACAAACTTAGGGACATTTCCCTTGATCACTAATCTATTACATGGATATTTATACATTAATACTAATGCTACACTTTATCTGAGTTTCTATTATCCAAAAGAGATTACCTGCCCGCAGGGTCCACGTGGCCTTAACCATAGGTAGGGAAACTGCAAAAGATATCTATTGGGGTATAAGCTAATAGGCTTAGTGAGAACTATTTCCATAAATAACTTCTTGTAACAAGATTCAAGCAAGTTGATTAATCAAACAAATGAAATGCAACAAACACGTGGGCAAACAAGCATATAGTTTTCCGGGAACTATATGTTGAATGGATTTGCGCCCTCCATTCGGAGTTTGGTGATACATAACCTCAATTCAAGTAGTTTTAATTAAAAAGTTTTTCATGCTCGCGAGCACTCATCGCCAAGCATTCCGAATCTACTTGATTGACCTTGCTTTCAGATCTTCCGCCAAGCATTTCCCTTAAGCCGCCGAGCAATTGCTTTTGGATCATCCGCCAAGTGTTGCTTTCGACATGAGCTTACTATCCTTCTCACCCAAGGATAATAAACCAAAATGCAATCTGACTCACTTCGTGGTATGCATGAATTCATTTTGTTATAATGTCATAGCATAATTATTTTTGAGTTTAAGGCGATCAAAGAATTTCATACAAATCAAATGCTATACTAAATCAAACATTTGAAACAATTCCGGCTCCGATATTCTTAAATATTCTTTCAAAGAATTACTTTACATACATATCGGTTTATCTTTTCCTAACTCTAGTGCAACTAATTTACAAGCACAACAAGTATAGCATTTAATGGAAATAAACTCACGATGCCATGTTGACTATTCCTCTAGTCGGATGAGTCATTCACACACTCTACTTAATTGTAATAATCCTCGGGGTAAAGGAATCCTTCCTCGGGGTCACCTAGCCAAAGAAAATACCCACAATGAGTATTCCTTGATGATTTTCTTGAAATTTGACAAAACAATGTCAAAAGAACGTTAAAGTTCGTATAAAGGAATGTTCCAACTTAAAATGACCATAACTTGGTCATTTTAACTCAGAATCGCGCATATAATATACCAATTTCTACCTACTCGAAAAGATCTACCCATTTCTAAAATTATTTTCAACAAACAAAGCCATATAGGCTCCGAAACAGTGGTGACAAAATTCACCATGGATTTTCCAACACAAAACAACTTTGGTTCAAGAAATCAAAATTTGCTTGATAAATACTTAGTTATCTATATAGTTGAAAAATTCTCTTTTTATAACTATATAACTCATATTTAAGCATGCTCAAGTGTTTTGTTGTCCAATTATTTTTCTTGAGTAAAACAATGTCGGTTTGAAGTTTTTAGAAAATATAGTTTTCAAAAATTGTTTTTGTAGATTTCTTGTAATGAATACCTTGTTTCCTTTGTTTTCTAAAAATGCTTTATGTTTCATTAGTTTTCCCAAGTAAAATTAAATTTTCCTATTCTAATACTAATTTGGAGTTTTTAGAAAATACACTATTTATTTTTCTTGTACAAATCTCTTTGTCTATTTGTTTGCAAAATCTTTGCTTGAAAATTTCTCATTCTTTTCTCATGCCTTATAGAAATCATTCATTCATAAAAGTTTATTTTCTTGATAAAAAAAACAAAGTAGATCAATATGTGACTTAGGAAACCTTTTTCTAAAATTTTTGTGGTTTCTTCTTGTAACTTGAAAAGAAATAACTTTATTTTTGTTTTTAAACCATAGATTTTCTTTGCCTATTTGTTTGTAAAGGTTTTTGCTTGAAAATTCCTTAGCCATTCATCTTGTTTATCTTTTTATAAAAAGACCCATTTTTGTATCAACAAATATTTTCTTTTGAAAAACAAAGTGGAATAATAAAGGTTTAAGTAGCTTTTTAAAGCAAAAATAGTTTCTAAAATTATAGTGAGTTCTTTTTGTAACATGAAAAGGAATGAGTTTACTTTTGTTATCTTATAGATTTTATACTTTACATAAACTTATCTCTAAGTGACAAAATTCTTCTTTTGTTTAATTATCCTTAAAATTTTTGGACAACAATCTAAATGAACATGATTATGAGAATAATAATAAACAAAATAACATAAAACATAAATAATAAAGTCAAGTATTGGAGTCTTAGCTTTTTCAAGGCTCCCGGGACTAAGAAGTAGACTAGTCCCAAAATAAAATAAAATGAAAGAAAGAAAAACTTGTTTTGACTTGATGAGGACAAGTCTAAGACTAGAGGCTAGTCTTAATTCAACAAGGAATAAATAAATAAATTGCAATGGAATAAATAAATAAATTGCTTTGCATGAAATAAATAAATTGTAAGTGAACTTATATGCTCTAAAGAATATGTATATATATATATAGATAATAATATATTAACAATAATAAAACAACATAAACATAAATGGATTGGCATGAACAAGAACAATACATGAACATAATGTAGTTTCCATAACTTGTAGTCTTTGGAAACTCACACTATGGTCATGTAAAGTTACATGACATGAAGAATAAGAAAGAAATATGAAGTGGTTACCTAAAGAAGACTTTGGTATGGTTATGGGGTTTAGTTGTTGGTAGAAGTTGTTGTAGAAATATTTTGGGAGAGTTTTTGGATGGTATTTTGAGAGAGTTTTGAGAGGAGATTTTAGAAGAGTTTTGGTATGAATTTGTGGGTAGTGAATGTGTGAAAGAAGTGAAAGAGGAGGGGGGTATTTTATAGGAAAATGAGGAGTGAATTTTGTGTGATTAAAATAAATGAAAAATTGAAACAAATTGTGGAGATAGAGAAGGGGGGGGGGGGGGGGGGGGGGGGGGGGGGGTGGTGTTTGGCGCCGGCCGCCACATGATGTAGAGGGGAAGAGAATTTATTTTTTTTTTTTTTTTATAAGTGAAAGATGTAATGTGTAAGGTAGATGTGAAATAAAGTTATGGGAAAGGTAAAAAGTTAAGATTATAGGTTATGTAGAGTGTAAGAATAGGTATAAGAAAAAGTAGAGATAAAATAATAGTGTAGAATAGTAATGAATAGTGTAATGTAAAGTAGATATGACAATTAAAGTACCGGTAGTAAGAAAATACGCGTATAATAGCTATATCTATTATTTTTAGCTACCGAAAAATTTTGAAATTGATATTTTTGAAAACCTTATATTTTTACGAGTCTAACGGTTTATTCGGAATATTTTTTACTATTCCGAGCTTCCGGACACGTTTTTCGAAAACTGTGTCCGATCGAGTTCAAAGGACACCCGAAGTTCGAAAAACTGATATTTTTATAAAACTTATGGTTATTACAAACTATTCTAGCTAATTATCCTAACTTCGTTTTCCAGAGCCAAAGAAAACGGCAATGTCGGATTTAAACGGTTACGGTAAACTAGGGTTTTGTTGACCTTTAGGGTTCCGTTTGACTTCCGGTTTAGGGTTTTATGCTAAACCAATTCCAAAAATTTGGGGGTTTACACGTGAGATCCTATTGATTATTAAGAATAAAGAGAGAGCTTGATATTGCCTTCCATTGTCAGAGTAGAGTGTTATGATTGGACAATTACGATATTTTTCTACCAGGGCCTTGGAGCATGCAAAGACATTATGCATGTCAGATTTGCGTTTAAGGGGATAAAGACAGATATATTTGGTAAAATGGTCGACAAAGATGATATAGTATTTAAAGTTATCAATGGAGTAAACTACTGATGTCTATATTTTAGTAAATATAACTTCAAAAGGAGAACAGGCAGAGAGAGTAGAATTAGAAAAAGATAATTTTTTACTTTTATTGCATTGACATGAATTACGATTGAAGTTGAAATTAGAGGGATGGGAGACATTTAAATTAAAGGAAGACACAATATATTTGAAAATTAATAAAGAGGGATCACCTAGTCTGTAATGGCATTCAGATAAAGTGGTCTGGGCACTGGAGAATACTATTAAAGGTGACTGAGTAGTTGAGGGTGGCTATTCATGCACACTATCTTAGTTCGATCTTGCAAAAGGATTGTCCCCATGCGAAGATCCTTTACATGAAAAGAAGATGGTAAAAGCTCAATAAAAGTGTTGTTAGATTTGCAAAATTGGAAAGTAGAGATAAGATTACGTTTCATGTTAGAAACACATAGAACACTAGATAAGGTAAAGGAGTGGGAGAAAGTGTTAAGAAGGGTGGAACCAGTGTGGGATATTGGGAGTCCAGAGCCATCGTCAATCATAATTTCATTGGTACCATCATAAAGATTGTGGAGAGTGAGATTGCTTACGTCAATGATGACATGATGTGAGGCTCCGCTGTCAAGTATCCATGTAGTGTTAGGGGAAAGGGTGGTTGCATCATTTGCTTCGGCTTACCAAGGAGATAGTGGTCAAGATTGTGATTGATTGCGAGATAAAGAGGAGGTTGCACATGTGAAAACTATTATCTAAAAGGGGATAGCAGGAGACTACATGGCCCTGAGTACTGCACCACTGACAGCGACTAAGGAATGGTCACTATTCTCATTGCTATGATACCATAAAGGATTTTTAAGAAAAGAAAAATTGAAGAGGTATTGCTCACTATTCTCATTGCTATGGTTAGAATATATACAGATTACATGAGTTAGTAAAATAATAAATGCAAATAAATGACATAATTACATGAAACTAATAAATGCAAATAAATGATATAATTATAAATGTAGAAATCCATTGATCTTCTTTTTTGACTTTTCAACTTGGTTGTATATCCTTATTATTTCCTACTTGTTGATATTGAATATTCTTTTAGCATCCATGAGAGTTTTATAGATGGTGGGTCATGCTGATTCTATATCGGTTTTAGCATTAAAGCATCATATCCAATAATGATTTTATTTATATTCTTTTAGTTTTAGTTTATAAAAAACAAAAAAAAAAAAAAATTCAATCTTTTTATTAATTTTCAATATTGAAAAACCTTAAATCCAAAATCCATATCATTATGGTATCATGGTAAGCTAGATTTTACGTTATTTGACATCAAAGCATAGATTCCAAGCTTTCTAGATTCAAATTTAGATCCATGAAGAAATTTGGTGGTAAGCATATTTTTCATTTTGTATTGGAGATTTGAAGATGTGATTTAATTTAAAAAATAAGAAAAGTTTTGATTGTGGGTGGTAATTATTGGAGATTTTATAATAGTTGGCATGGTTTGTGATTAAAGCTGTTGGTTTTAACTTTAGGTAGTTGAATTTGAATTATATTAAATTGTTATAGAGATGGAAAATATACAAATTGAGATTCAAGAAAGCATTTATCTTATTCGTATTAATAAATTTTGTAAAAAATTGATTCGAGTATGGTGTGAAAAATTTGGGATTAAAGGCCATTAAACATTAATGTCCATATGAATGGTTTGTTACAATGAAGTTTTTTGCGTAACAATACAAACATAAGTAACTTTCTCTTTTCGTAATGTTACCAAGATACATTTTGTGCAATATTGTTTCTATTAACCATTGTCGCATAGACCTAGAAAAGTCATGGCAATTGTATTTTGTCATAGTGCATGACATTAAAGGGAATTGATATTGCTCACTAAGCAAAAGAAATTTCATTTAGGGTATGTTTGGAGTGTCTATTTTTATTTGTGTTTGATTTGAAGTGGTATCTTATCTGTATCTTATTTGTTTAATCTATTTATGAGTAAAAATATCTATTTTTTCATTTTTATTTATTTATATATTGATATATATTTTGTTTGAAAACGATAAAAATAAGATATCAAAATAACCAGAATAAGACAAAACAAACAAACCCTTAATACCACTAAGCCAAAAGGCAAAACAAAGGATGTTATAATGAATAAACAGGTTTAAATGTGGGTTGATAAAAATAAAATCCAATATAAGGTAAAGATAGATTGGGTTGGGTTAACAATAGGAAATATTAAGTGTGAAGACATACTATGTCAATGTTAAAAATCTTGAAGAAATGAATACTATCATTAGAGGAAGTAGCCCATGGAAAATCCATACCCGTAAAAATTAATAGCAAGTTAAACATATGCAACGAGATTTCATTGGGAAAAAGCATCATCAAAGCAAATATTGCAAATACTAAGTCATTTCCATTTTGACATATAGTTATAATTATTTGCAAATCCACCAATTTTTAGAAAGTTTGATTAACAAAGAACATGGTGTATAGATACACATCAGATTGTTAAAGAAATTAAATGGTTGGTAGGAATGCAAATTCCAAATTGCCTTTATAAGAGTAGTTTTCAGTCCTAGAGAAACAAGTCAATATCAAAGAAGAATTTTTATGAAGAAGGGGAATATGATACAGACCAAATAAAACAGGGGTTTTCGAGTAAACGATCGTCTACTAGGAGTAAACAGAAACCATCCAGATTTGCAGACTATACAACATGAGCTCGAAGTATACACACATGAGCTAGATGTATACACGTGGGAGTATAAAATTGTAACAGATTCAAGTAACAAAGCATATGTAAAGTGTAAACAGCAAGATAGTTAGTTACTTTACAGTTTAGCTAACTCAGATTCATGTGTAACCAACAATATAAATAGAAAGCAAATACATCAGAAAGGGATATCAAACCCTAATTTCTGGAAAGGTGTCTTTGGAGTTTAGCCAACTCGAATAGGCTTAATTCGTTACCTACAAATACGATACAAATCATAGTTAGTTTACTTTGTTCTTTTTTGTGAGAAGAAATCGAAAGAGAAGGAGAGAGTGAACTTAGGTTTTCAGTTTGTAGAGAACACACACGAGAGAGAGGCAAGGATCAAACACGAGAGAAAGAGTGGAGAGCGAACCCTAATTCCTTTAGGGTTATTGTTGATAATACTGAGTCGGGCCTATTGTGGGCTTGCTTGATATTCAGGTGATATCATTTGGTGCTCTCGTCTTGCTTGTGATCCTTCTGTTTCCCTTTGATTCTGTTATCTTCTTCATTCATGGCACCTGAAACAAGATCACAAAATTCGGCAGTAGATATGGATTTCTTTATAAATACTCTATTAGCTATTCAAGAAAATATTAGAACTTTGGGTTCTCGCATTGATAAATTGGAATTGAATTAGAATCATTCCACTTCTATTCATACTAATCATATCAACAATGATTCATCCTCTTCAGGGTTACATAGCAATATAGATTCATTGCTTAAGGGAATTAAGTTGGAGATTCCAAAATTTTCGGGATTTGATGTATTGGGATGGGTGTTCAAAGTGGAACGATTTTTTGAATTTCATGATGTTAAAGACGACCAGAAGATTACCATTTCTTCCTTCGCTTTTGAAGGGGATGCTCTTCAATGGTATAAATGGATGCATGTTAACAAGAAGCTGACTTCTTGGCCAAAATTTGTGGAAGCTTTACAAAACCGTTTTGGTCCATCTGCATATGAGGATGTTAAGGGGCTTCTATCCAAGCTTGTTCAGACATCAACGATGGCTCATTATGAATCTCAATTTGAATCACTTTCTAATCGTACGGTTGGTCTTTCTGAATCTTTTCTCCTTAGTTGTTTCATTTACTGGTTAAAACCTGCACTTAGAAGAGAATTACAAATTTCACGCCCTAAGAACATGATGGAAGCTATTTGGCTTGCACGATTACATGAGGATAAAATAAATGACCAGTACAAAGCATTTAAACCCTATACTCCTACTGCTCCTATTTCAACTGTTCCATTACAATTTTCTAAACCACATTGTTCTCCTTCATCTTCTACTGCTGTTACTACAAGTAAATCTTCTTTGCCTATTAAACGTTGAGTCCTGAAGAAATGCAAGTAAGGCGTGACAAAGGATTATGTTTTAATTGTGATGAAAAATTTCATAGAAATCACAAGTGCAAGGTCAAATTTTTAGTCCTATTGTCTATTTATGAGTCTGAGGATGCAAATGACGTACCTGAGAGTGTGGATATTTTGGAAACAAATACTATTAAGGATACATCATGTACAATCAGTTACCATGCTTTAAATGGAGAGGTTGTCCCAAAAACCCTGAGGTTTCAAGGCACTGTATACAATTCCAATTTATTAGTTTTGGTGGATTTAGGTAGCAGCCACAACTTTATTCAAAGTCATGTTGCTAAACATTTGGGTTTGATAGTTCATAAAGCCCCACAGTTTTCCGTCATGATAGGCAATGGTGAAAAGCTACAATGCAATGGGATTCGCAAAGACATTCTTGTGCAAATTCAAGGCATTACTTTTGTAGCTTCTTTTTATGTCTTACCTATTCAGGGTGCAGAATTAGTACTGGGTGTACAATGGTCACAGGATTTAAGACTTATTACTATAGACTACTCTACGTTAACCACACAATTTTTGCATCAAGGTCAGTCTGTAACATTGATAGGGGATCATACTACTTCTATGGGACAGATTACTCATCACCAGTTACGTAAACTCATATGTAAGAACTCAGTAGCTACTTGTTTTCAATTAGTGGCTCAGACAAGCGATTCTTCATAGGAATTCACCAAAAATCCACTTATTACAAGTGTTTTGGGCAAATTTCCTCATATTTTTCAGACACCGTCATCCTTGCCGCCACTGCACGACATACAAAATCAGATCACTTTACAGGAAGGTGTCTCTGCTATCAATGTCAAACCTTACCGATACCCACATTTTCAAAAAGGAGAGATCGAGAAGCAAATCAAAGAAATGTTGGAACAGGGACTGATACAATGTAGCACTAGTCCTTTCTCTTCACCTGTTCTTTTGGTGAAAAAAAAGATAGGATATGGCGCATTTGTGTTGACTATAGGGCTCTGAATGCAGCCACGGTGAAAGATGAATTTTCTATACTAACTATTGATGAATTTTTGGATGAGTTACATGGGGCTACAATTTTCTCTAAATTGAATTTAACGGTAGGATATCACCAGATTCGAATGCATCCTAGGGATGTTGAGAAAACAGCATTTAGGACTCATGAGGGTCATTATGAGTTCCTAGTAATGCCATTTGGCCTTTGTAATGCACCAGCTATTTTTCAATCTATCATGAACAGAATTTTTAAGCCGTACTTAAGAAACTTTCTCATTGTTTTTTTTTTTTTATGACATTTTGATCTATAGTACGACTTTGGAGTTGCATGTTACACACTTAGAATTGGTATTGACAATATTAGCTAATAATACCATGTTTCTTAAATAATCTAAGTGTGTTTTTGGTCAGTCTACTATAGAATATCTGGGTCACATTGTAGGTGCTTATAGGGTTAGGCCTGAACCACATAAGCTGGAAGCTATTTCGAATTAGTCAGTGCCCACTTCTCTGAAGCAATTTAGAGCATTTTTGGGTCTCATAGGCTATTATCGACGATTTGTCAAGTCTTGTGCATCTATCGCTAGCCCATTAACAGATTTACTCAAGAAGGGCAATTTTATTTGGACTGATCAGGCTACAGCTGCTTTTCAGTAACTGAAAACATCTCTCATTTCAACTCCATTACTTATTTTGCCTGACTTTTCAAAGGACTTTATTGTGGAGACAGATGCATCGGGGACTGGTATCGGAGCTGTATTATTATAAGAAGATAAGCCTATAGCTTTCTTTAATAAAAAGTTGCCTTCTCACTTGTGCAAACAATCAGCTTATGTACGTGAGCTGCATGCAGTAGTTAAGGCAGTAAGGAAGTAGAGACAATATTTGTTGGGTTCTTATTTTATCATCAAAACTGATCATAGGAGTCTTAAAGAGTTACTCACTTGGGTAATTCAAACTCCAGAGCAACACAAGTATTTGGCAAAGCTATTCGGCTATGATTATTCAATTGAGTACAGAGCAAGCAAGGACAATGTAGTGGTTGACGCATTGTCAAGGAAGCATGATAGTACATTTACCTATCTTGCTTACCCATTACCCCAATTTGCTTTTACTGACCAGCTCAAGAAGGAATACACGACTTTACAATCTTTTCAAAAGATTATTGGTGATCTGAAAGCTGGCAGACCTTTGAAATGGGTTTTATATTGGAAAAATGAGCTGCTATACAAAGGTTAACAACTGCTTCTAGTTCCCACCTCAGCTTTGATTCCCATTTTATTAAATGAATTCCATAGTGCTCCTCAAGCTAGTCATTTTAGGGTTTTTAAAACCTATCGACGATTGGTGTCTCAATTTTTTTGGACTGGAATGAAGCATGATGTAGAATTGTTTGTCAAGGGTTGTTCGATTTTCCAACAAACTAAGTACAGTACTCGAAGCCCAGCTGGTCTTCTTAATCATCTACCCATTCCTGAACAAATTTAGGAGGAAATTTCTATGGATTTCGCCACACATTTACCTCCATCACAAAGATTCACAGTGATGTTCGTTGTGGTGGATCGGGTATCTAAATATTGCCACATTGGACCTCTTGATACAAACTTCACTGCAACTAAGGTTACTCAATTGTTTTTTTCTATTGTGGTTAAGCTTCATGGATTTTCGAGGAGCATTGTCGGTAATAGGGATCCTATCTTTCTTAGCAAATTTTGGCATGAGTTATTTTGGATGAGTGGCACAAAACTGTTTACCAGTAGTGCCTATCACCTACAGTTAGATGGCCGAACAAAGGTCCTAAATAGGGTACTGCAACAATACCTCAAATGTTATGCCTGGGGCAGACCAACTAAATGGGTTAAATTCTTGCCTTGGGCAGAATTTGCATATAACTCATCATGTCATGAAGGTGCCCAGAAATCCCCTTTTGAATTGGTTTATGGTCGTCTTCCTCCCACAGTTCCTATGTATTTATGAGGGACATCAAAATTAGAGGCTGTGGACTATGACCTATTGTCCAGAGGCAGAGATAAAGTTTTATCTAATCTTCGAGCCAACTTACATAAAGCTCAACAGAGAATGAAAACATAAGCTGATAAACACAGAACAGACTTGGCATTTCAACTGGGAGACCTGGTGTTTGTCAAATTACAACCATATAAACAGACCTCTATGAGTGGGGATTATCACAAGCTTTCTAAGAGATGTTATGGGCCTTATCAGGTTCTCAAGGAAATAGGTGTCTCTAATTATCAACTTCAACTTCTAGCTCAGTCTCGCATACATAATGTGTTTCATGTTTCGTGCCTCAAACAAGCTCATGGGTCTGTCATTCCTACATTAAAGTTGCCTCCTACTGTATTTCGAAATCATCCGTTGTTCGTACCTCTCTGTATCTTGGGTAAATGATGATTTAGAGACAGGGTCATCAGATGTCTCAATTATTAGTTCAATGGCAGAGACTACCTCCGGTGATTCTAGCTGGGAAGATCTACCTAATTTCAAGCGTCTGTATCCATATTTCTACCTTGAGGACAAGATATTGTTTCAAGAGAGGGGGAAAAATGATACAGACCAAATAAGACAGGGGTTTTCGAGTAGACCATCATCTACTAGAAGTAAACAGAAACCATTAAGATTTGCAAACTATACAACATGAGCTGGACGTATACATACATGAGCTGGAGAGTATAAAATTGTAACAGATTCAAGTAACAAAGCATATGTAAAGTGTAAACAGCAAGATAGTTAGTTATTTTACAGTTTAGCCAGCTCAAATTCATGTGTAACCAACAATATAAATAGAAAGCAAATACATCAGAAAGGGATATCAAACCCTAATTTCTAGAAAAGGTGTCTTTGGAGTTTAGCCAACTCGAATAGGCTTAATTTGTTAACTGCAAATACAATACAAATCATAGTTAGTTTACTTTGTTCTTTTGTGTGAGAAGAAATCGAAAGAGAAGGAGATAGTGAAATTAGGTTTTCAGTTTGTAGAGAACACACACGAGGAGAGGCGAGGATCAAACATGAGAGAAAGAGTGGAGAGCGAACCCTAATTCCTTTAGGGTTATTGTTGATAATAGTGAGTCGGGCCTATTGTGGGCTTGCTTAATATTCGGGTGCTATCAGAATAACACGTGCATGAGAAATCGAATTGCATTAGATCGCATATGAGAATTCATAGAAGTCGATTCGTCCAAATTTCCTATATTCTTTCCTTTTAGTCATTTAATATTTGTTATTTTTGCTTCCATAGTTATCAGGGATTTTATTTCATATTTAGTTTTTTTTTTTATGTATTTGCCTAGTTTGTACGATATATCTCCCCTTCACTAATTTGCTTTTATGTTAAAAGTTGTTAGGTATCTTATGAGCATGTAAGTAAGCATATTATATAGTCGGTAATATTAGCAAATGGATTATCAAGTTTGAATTTAATTAAACCTTTTATGGTTTATTGAATTTAATCAAAGTGTGTCTCCTAATATATGTATATTAAAATCTTACCTTTCTTATGGTGGGAAAAAAAAAGAAAAAAAAAAAACTTACCCTTTCTTTATTTGATTTTTTCTTTTCGATTTATTTAGGTATAGTAGATTTGTTTACTAAATTTCATGAATCATATTGGATATTCTTTTTTAAAACTAGCCAGAGTATTATAGATCATGAGTCATATTGGTTCTATAATCCAACCATAAACTCGTTTATTGTTAAAATTGATGCATCAAATCCAATATTGATTTTGTCCATATCCTTTTTGTTTAGTTTGTTAAATAGATTAAAAAAATCCATAAAAATTCCATCTTTTAATCTTTAGTTTCGAAAACCCTACATTTAAGATCCATATCATTTTAGCGTCATAGCAAACCTAATTTTACATTTTTTACCATAAATTATTTTGATTTATCTATATAATCTCTTCTCTTCATTCCTATAAATTATAAATCATATTGATTTTACGGTTTCTCAAAAAAGAAAAAGAGAAAAAAAAAATAAATTGCTTCATAGAACTATTATTGATAATTACCCTTGTCCTTCCTTTTAGTTTAGGATTTTGTAGAGGAAATATCTTACATAATTGCATTATACCATCCCAAAAGAACCTTAGACACATCATGTCAAATTATTATTATTATTATTATTATTATTATTAAAGTTGTCAAAGAGATGGAGAGCTAAGATTAGACAGAGTGGTTGTCTCAAACTTCAAAAAAAAAAAAAAATTCCAGAGTTAAATTTGCTTTACCTAATGCCATGGTTCATGGTGGCCTGCCACTGAAGTAGTTATTTGGGTCCCTACTCCCTACCCTTTACATTGATATATGGAAATTAAGAATCCTCCCCATGTAAATATGTTCCAACCAATGCTCTCTTTGTTGTTACCTAATGGTCCCCATCAAAATTAATGCGTTTGTAATCACCTCCTCGTGTCCTAGAGTTCCGAGCAAAAATAATTAAACTTTCATGATAGGGGATTAGGGATAATTCTATCATTCTATGCTAATATATGACAGCTCATACCCAAAAAAAAAAAGTGCATTACAGCTATCATCCACAATCCCACAATTTTAATTGCTGGTTTAATTAATCAAATAATTTTGTTTTGTTTTGTTTGACTCTCAACAGTCAATTGCCCCAGTCACCAGATAGGCTGGAAAAATAATCAACCCATCGAATTAAACCAAATCGAAATTATAATTTTTTAAATAATTTAATTTAAAAAATTCTTAATCCAATCTAATTCATAAATTTATAATTGGTTTGAAAGGTAGATCAAACCAAATCATTTTAAACAAACATAAAAATATTTTACTTATTATTATAAATTTTATTATAATGACTTATTAAAAGTAATATATATTCTTATGATTTTATTATGATATTTATTACATGATAAATATTAGTTAATAATAATTTATTTCATTTTTTTAAATGTTATTTAGTTGAAGATATGGTCTTTCGTTGGTAACTGAATATTAATTTTTATTAATTGTTTAAACTTTGTGAAGTATGGATTATGTTATTTAGTTGTATATCTTATTATATATTAATTTTTCATTACATATGTTGTTAGTAAATCAATTTACTCACATATCACTTTTATTAGTGAATGATTTTTTAGGTCAAATTTGTTAGTAGATAGTTAACTGAATTATTTTTTAGAAGGACTATAGATTATATATTTTAAGGTTAATTACAAAAATATGACATGTGTTTTGATCAATTTGTAAATACATGACCCGTGTTAATTTTTTTAACAAATAGATGATCCGAGTTTCATATAAAAGTGTCGATATAATTAAGTACTATTTAAAGGAATATGTGTTAGCGTCTAATTGGATTAAAAAAATTAATTTAATAAAATATTAAAAGTTATTTATAAAAAATGTAAAATTAATATTTATGGCTAATAAAATGTCATTTCAAAATTATTAAATAATATTAATATTTTTATATGAAACTTGGGTCATCCATTTATTAAAAAAATTAACACAGATCATGTATTTATAAATTGACCAAAATACAGACCGTGTTTTTATACTTAACACTATATTTTACTATATATTTGTTAGTACGCGTATTGTGTTAGTAACTAAATGATTTTATGAGGAATTATAATTATAAATACGATGAATCTATAAAGTATCTTGTTGATATTTACAATATAAACTATATTATGTGATTTCAATATTTAAATATCCACACAATATAAAACATTAGAACTAAGTATTTTTATCAGAATTTTAATTATCAGAATTTTAATTTAATTCATAATACGAACTGAATCGAACCAAACTAAATTATTATTTAAAGGTCTGAAAATTTTTTAATTCGAATTAAATCGTTACTTATTGATTTGATTTGAGGATAAAAAATTAAATCATAAATTATGATTTGATTTGATTATAGTAAAAATTAGAACAAACCGATCTGCATCACTCGTATCACCAGCCACTGACTTTTTTTTTTTTTAATTATATCCATTACCTATTTTCCATCCAAGAAGAACATTTAACACTTATTTAAAATTTATTCAAACTGATGTCAGCCGTCGGATAAGATAAGGATTTTAATCATATTAAAAGCTATTGAAAGCGCACTTCTTTTGCACGTACACCAAGTGTCAGCTTTACACCTCATCCAAAAACCCGACCCCACCATTTAAACGAAAAAAAAAATAACACTAATAATATTCCTAATGTTTTCGTTTAAAAATTTAAATAAGACAGCCTGACTACGAGCAAATGTTCACCCACTTCGACCAAAAAAAAAAAAAAATAGTAATAATAATGAGACAGCCTGTATCCGTACAGTATGGATGAAACATGAAATTTTCCCTACCAGCATTGTCCGAAGTTCATGACACATGTTTTTAGCTAAACAACCTTCGTTTTAGGATCCCAACAAGTATAGACGGTCTCTTTAACTTTCTAAACTCTTATATAAAAGATTCTAGGAAGTCAGATTGTTTAAAATATTTTATAAAATGGTAAAAAACATTCTTTAAGACACTGATATAAAAACTTAAAGATATTATAAAGGACCTTGTGGATGAAAATACTCCAGGAACCTCGCGCTTATAAGAATTAAGAACTACGTGCTTAATTACTTATAAATTATTATTTAGAAACAGAGTACAAGCACCAATTTTTGCTCATCTTTTATAAATTAAGAAAAGTTCAAATTTACTATGCATGGCATGTTTAGTTTGTTTTTCTTTTGCAAAATATATAAATTAACAATTATAAGTAATATAATTAAAAGTTTTTGACAAATATCCAGGGAAAAAACTGTAAGCAAAACCCAAATAAGAACATGGGCATTGGACACAATTACAAAACACAAATGTTGTAAAGAGAGACCAATCCTTTTCTATTCAATAAAAACAAAAATAAAAAATTAACACAAGCCACACCACTAAAAAAACAGAGCTTGCTTGCCTGTCTTCTCTCTGCCTCCCCTCCTCCTCTTCACTTTCCCTGTACATGAATTTCATTTTCGGTTTGTTAGCAGTAAAAAAAATTGCTAAAAAACTAAGGGATGGAGCACAAAATCCATCTACAATTCCAACAAAATATAAAAAGACCCAGCTCCAAACCGGGAAAATTAAAAGAAAAAAAAAAAAAGTAAAAACTAAAACCAAACAGGTCACAGCTACAGTAAATCTTGGTCCGGACACAACTCCTTCCTCAGCCGTTGAGAGAAAAGCCTACAAGCGTCCATGCTCAAATCAACGGCTGCCGCTAGTGCCACGAAAGCAGCTGCATCCTCCGTGCAATTCACGTGCTGCACACTAACCTCCACGCTCGGCTTACTACACTTCCCTTCCCCCTCCACCCCAGCGGCCATCACAAACCCTCTGTACATGCAAAACGGCCACAAGTTGTAGCCGTAGTCCCCGCTACCCCGCGGGCTGCACCCGGGGGAGTTCTGGTTCCCCGCCGAGCAGCTGCCACCCATATCGATCACGAACTTCCCACCACTTCTCGCACTCAGTGTGGATTCCGCCACCACGATTCCGTTTCCCGTTCCAGCTGAGTCCGGGATCACTTCGAAGCGATAACCGAGCCCATCCGAAGTCGCCCGCTCACGCCACGCTTCGAGTCTCCCCCAGGGCTTCCACGTGCCATCCCCCGGGCGAAGAATCAGCCAACACCCAGGGTTGGACCGGCTGACTCGATCCGAACCGGGTGAGGCCACAAAGGGTGTCACCATAGAAGCTAAAGCTACGGGCGAACCGGATAAGTCATGGACAGTAACAGACCAGCCTTTCCGCTCCTTTCCCGGTCTTTCCCTTTCGCTCCCAAATGATGCTAGCCAATTTCTCGAGCAACTCGGCTCCGTGGGTAATGACCTTTTAAAAACACGCCAGATACAAAAATTATGATAAGTAAATCAAATCAATCACCTCATTATAAATTAATATAGGCATTTAAAAAAAATAATCCACAGTAACGTCAATTCCGAAATAATTCATGTCATGTACTAGACCCAAAAACGAAAACTTCACACATAACTCCAATCATTTTTTTCATTTAAATTTTATGAAATATAAATGAAAATTTTTTTACATAACATAAAGTTATGGATGTTATATTACACACTGATTAGAGTCTATCTTAAGTCATATCATTCCACTTTTGTCATTAAGCAAAAGAAGGGGAGGAAAAAGAAAACATCGTACTCTTTAACTTTGCCTTTTCTTTTGTATTTTGAGTTCTTAAGATTTAAAAGAAATAATATTAACAAAGAAACCAACGGAATGAACCCAATTAACAGTGTCCCAAATATCTAACACAACGACCTTTTCAGTACAGATTCTAAACACTTTTATCTACTCTATCAACTAATAGTACAAAGATAGTAATTCCAATTTACTATTTTGGAATCAAATTCCATTATACTTTTTTTTTTTAAATTAAAACCTATAGTGAGTTATAAAAAAAAATGAAAACAAATCAGTTTAGAAAAACCGAACTGACCTGGATCGGTGATTCCGGTCAGCTGTCGACCGGAAACTGAACTTGCAGGTAAAAACCGGCTGCCTTATATTCCCTTGAATCTGAAAGACCTGAGGACTGCATTCGGGTTCACCATCGAACTGAAACACGAATCTTGGGTCCGGCTCAGCTTTCACGCACAAATACAAACTAGACGACTCAGTTCCGCTCTTCCCATTTCCTTTCCCGAAACTAACCCAACTGTTATGGAACACAACTGCCCTAGATTCCGTTCCCGCCAGATCCAACGGCACCGATACCTTCCCAAGCAGCCTCCCGGCGCTGACACCGCAGCTTGTGCCTCGCCGTCCGGTGTAGATCTTAATCTTAAGAGAGGCTCTGGGTTTCGTGAAGAGAGATTTTCCGGCAAGTTTCTGGAGGTCGGATTTGGAGAGGTGGAAGGTAATAGTGGCTGGAGTGTGGTTGCCGTCAGCGGCTGCGGTGGGGGTGGGGGTGGGGGTGGGAGTGGCGGCAGAGGGAGGAATGTGGGGGATTATGGAGGTCTGAGGAGGGTGGTGTTTAAGCTTGATTTTGCAGAAGCATGGAGAAGAAGATGGATGGATGGCGGAGCGCGTTGGTTTGGTGGCAAGTGGGACTTTGAGAGCGAGGTTCGTTACGGTGAGACGGACGAAAGGGCATGGATCCATAACGAACCTTTGCGACCTACTTGCTTAAATTGATTTAGGGTTAGGGTTTGGGTTTGGGTTTTATCATGAAAATGAGTTTCGGTATTGCATTTTCTAGAGAATTCTCAAGTGAGTATTTCCGTGTGCTGTGAAGAAAAAAGCGCCTTGTTTCCCTTTTGTTTGTATCTCAATGCTGCTCCAGCTCTGTTTTCTGTACTACTCCAGACACCAACTAGAGAGAGAGAGAGAGGAGGAAGAGCCAGTAAGAGAAAGAGGAGCCAGCAAGTTTAGCTTACATTGGAAACCATTGGGAATTCAACGCCAGGCTGGAAACAGCTGGAAACAGCTGATTCAGCTCCATCTCTCTCTCTCTCTCTCTCTCTCTCTCTCTCTCTCTCTAACCCCCTCTCCTCCTTTCTCTCTCTTCTTAGCTTTTTGTCTACCGTACAAATTGAGTGACAATTTGAAATAAAAGATAGGTAAAGCTTAAGTTGGGTATTGATAGTTCTATACACGTATTAGTAAAATATGGATAAATAGAATTTGATATCCTTTGGTAACGCTTGTGAAAGATCAGAGATCTCTGGTCTGGCGGGTTTGGGATTTTTTTTCATTCTTAAATTGAATAACTAAGTTGAAAAACAAAAATTCTGATTCAAAATAAAATTTTAAACTTAAAAAGAAAATTATGTTTGAAAATATTATGGTTTTGTAGTTATTTCCGTAATAAATTATAAAGATGTGCATTCATTTATATTAATCACATTAATTTTAGTTGAATTATATTAGAAAATTTGTATTATCTCGACATTAAATTTAATAAAAGCGGACTGGTCTCACTGACTGTATGATGGACCGTGGAAATTCTTAATATATTAGAGATTGGAAAATTCTAAAGTCTCTTAATTAATTTTAACGTAATATTTTTTATTTTTGTCATTTAGTTTTGACAGAACTAATGAGGTAATTTATTCAACGGCTAATATTTATGTTCAATTCTAATTGCACTATTAAAATAAGCAATATGTCTATTACTATGTATATTTTAACTAATATTTTAACAGTTATATAATTGATTTAATGATTGACAGCAAACCATAGAATCACCACTACCACTAATTATACCATTTCGTGCATGATATTATAAATATATAATTGTGAAAATATAGTGTTTTATACTGTATTTATCTATACCAAATACTAGATAACATAACGATCTCTATAGAATACCATGCATACAAAATATGGTACAAAAGGGTTGTCCAATCCATTTTTTTTTTTTTACCATATTATTCAATTCTTTTATCTTGTATGCCTTTAGTAACTAAACGCTACTTGGGAATTCTAAAATAGAGGATTTTGACTGAAGTAAATAGGTCCTAAAGGACGAAAGCTTCAATAATACTAATATGCTATATTGATTTATTAATGGCGTATAAATACCGATAAAGTTATTACTTACGAATAATATTATAAAATTATGCACTATTACTGTTATTTGTTTAAATAGCAATATTTATCTGCTACTCAGCTAGACACTGCGGTACTATTAATAATGAATCTTTTATTCTTTAAGTGGGAGGGATTCTAAAGGAACTAACATGATATCGAGATGTACCATATCAAATCTTTACTAATGCATATTTGCTTAATCCATGACCTACTCAGAGATGTTTAGAGATAAATTACCATACGGTGATTTTGGAAAAAGCATATAATCTATCTAAATTAGGTTTGTTTATTTCATCATATTCCAAATATTTTGGTGTAATATTTATGTCATTTTTAAACAGATGTTTGTTAGGAAACTAATACCGATGAAAAATTGACAATTTTACTCATAAACAGACTAAACAAATTTGATGTAAAATATAATACAGATAAATTACGGATATAGATACGATACAAATAAAAATCGAAGAATCCAAATAGACCCAAATAAAAGGATGTACATTTGATAAAAAGTAGCCAGCATCTCTTTCAAATTAATGAGAAAACTTTGCATTCTAAGATGATAAAAAAGTAAAAGTAACCCAAAAACACAATAAATAAACAAAAAGAATACATAAGGTGTGTATTAGAAATAATAATACACAAGAAATATTTAAGAGGGGGTGAATTAAGTATTATAAATTTTTCGGTTTTATCAAACTAGATTGATTAATTAATTAAGATAAGACAAGAGTTAACTTAAACAAACAAATGCAGCGAAATAAACTAATTAAAACGAATTAACAAAAAAGTAGAGATAAAAAAGCATAGAGAGAGAGAGAGAGAGAGAGAGAAAGAGAAGCAACACAAGGATTTAACGTGGAGTTCGGCCCACTGCCTACTTTCCATGGCGCAAATGCCTCAAAGAGGACTTTTACCACTATATTGATATTCCAAAATCAATATATCTCTTAAACGAGGAATTACAACAAAGCCTATTATAATAGGACTTTTACAATTGCCTTTCACAAAGGACTTCCACTTGATAAATCAAGCGTTGTGCTGGTAACATACGACCAGACTTCTCTTTGCCTTCCACAAAGGACTTCCCGCCTAATCGCAATTAGGACGATTCTGGTAACTCTAGACCATACTTCAAATGCCTCCCACTGAGGACTTCTCTTTGCCTTCTACGAAGGACTTCCCACCTAATTGTAATTAGGACGATGCTAGTAACTCCAAACCAGACTTCAAATGCTTCATACTGAGAACTTCTCTTTGCCTCACACGAGGACTTCACTTTGCCTCCACTAAGGACTTTTCTTAAACAACTCCTATATGAGTAGATTTACACACTGAAAAGCTATTAAGGAAATATACAAATTTCATTTACAAAGAAACACTCCTAATTGAACAGATTTACATAGAAAATACTTTAGGATTTTTATAAATTCCTTTTACAAACTAAGCTCTTTAAACGAGCAGATCATCAACTTTTGTAAATCTTAAACAATGCTAAAAAAACTCTCGTTTATAGTGTATCAACAAATTTCGAAAAAGAGGACTAATTGTTATCTTAAAAAAAATTTACAAATTGACGAAAACAGGAACAAAAACACAAGTGAAAAAAAACTCTACAAAACATTATTTTCATTTTTACTATGTGTTCAAAAATTCTAGTATATTTTTTTATTCTCTTTCAAAGAGGAGAAAAATTCTATTTATAACTCTTAATAAGAAATTTGCCCGTTATAAAAAAGTTTATAATAACCCATACTTGTGTTAAATGTACTTAAAGATTTAATAATGTGTAAAAGTTCAAAAGCATTGAAAGAGCATTAAATGTGTCTGACACATGCATTAAATGCATTCCAACAGCTCTTTTTTTTCCCTTTTACTTATATTATTATATTATTAAATAATAAAAAATTAAAAAAAAATTTACTATTATGCTTAAAACAGGTCGAGCTTAAAAATTTTTATTTATTTTTTATAAAAAATTATCGAGGGCAAACTTTCTGAAGTCGAGGGCAAACTTTCTGAAATCGAGGTTTGAGGTCAAGGCCTAAACTTCGGTCATTGACTTTATAAATTTTGCCCAAAACTCCAGTCCTTGACTTTACGATTTTGCCCAAAACTCCAGCTCTTGACTTCATAGTTTTGCCCAAAACTTTAACACTTGACTTTATAAGTTTTGCCCAAAACTTAGTCTTTTGTCTTTATCTGATGAATAGTACCTCCACCTTTCTTCTACTGGGCTTGATAGCTCTTTTTTTACTTTTCTTCAACTTTTTGTTCTGAAAAACTTAAACAACAGCAGAACAAATACAAAGCATATATATATGTAAATATTTTAAGTATTTAAACAATTAAGGATATTTAAATAATTAATTGTGTAATAATTATTCTCATTAAAATAATTCGTAAACATAAAGTTCAACAGTATGTATGGTAGAGTTGCTATAGCTAGTCCATCACGTGCGATAAGCTTGTCGGTTAATCTGAGAGGAGTCTTAAATTGAAGACACTTGTAAGATGTCTTAGAGAAAGGTGTGAGAGAAGTAAAAACATTCATAAAATCTACAAGAACTTATAGTATGAAGTAAATAAAAGAGAATCCATGTTTGAAGAACAAAGAACTTTAAGAACATATGTGGAGAATAGTTGTCTTTTCTATTAACTCAAAGAGGAAAGGGTTTATATACGATAAAACAAAAGAGGAAAAAAAAGACACGTATAGACACGTATTTGTAACTAACTAAAGCCTATACATGTGTGGGTAAAATAAAAATGTCGATTCATGTTAACCTCCCCCCATCCTTAAGTAGGACTACCTAAAATTCCTAACTTGACACTTGTAGATTGTAACTGTTGAACATTAATTGATTTACTCATTAAATCAGCCAACTGAAGTGCAGATGGAACATAGGAAATATGTGAAAATTCAAATGCAATATGATCTCTAGTAAAGTGTACATCGTTCTCAATATGTTTCATGTAAGCATGGAAGCAGGCATTATCCGCAATTAGCTTAGCTAAGCTCTTGTTAGAAACAGATGGACTAGAAAAGAGACATCAACATGAAGATCACGCAACAAAAAAGAAAGCCAAAGGAGTCCTTTGGCCGTGGCTACAACACTACGATATTCAGGATCCACTAAGGAAGTAGAAACTATAATTTGTTTCTTTGTCTTCCATGATATCAAAGAGGAACCAAGCAACACAAAATAGCCAATATAAGACTTTCTATCTAATTTACAAGCACCTTAATCAGCATCGCAGTAAGCATACAAATTTGATGCAGATCCAAAAGAATAGAATAAGCCTTTGTCTATCGTACCTTTAAGAGATCGGAGCACATGGAAAGCAGTAGAAAGATGAACCTCCCATGGATTTGACACATACTGACTAATTGTTGGATAGTGAAAGATAAATCACGTCTTGTAATAGTGAGATATAGAGGTTGTCCAACTATCCTTCTATATATTGGCAAAAAAAAAAAAATTATCCTTCTATATAAAGAAGGATTAGCCAAAACTGCACTTTGTAAATCATGAAGCTTCATATGATTAAGAAAAGGAATGGAGATAGGTTTAGCTGCTATGAATCTAACATCATAAAGAATATCAAGGATAAATTTCCTCTTATTTAACATAAAACCTGTAAATGTCCGTGCAATTTCAATGCTCAAGAATAACCCTACTTCTCTTAAGTCATTAATAATAAAAGCTTGATCTAAAGACTGTTTAACAAATGATATATTAAGCATGAAATCCTCTGCAATAAGCACATCATCAACATACACTGGAACAATAAGAAAACTGTTAAAAGTAAGTTTTGTGAACAATGAGTAAGCATTATTGGACTGTTGAAATCCTAATCCAATCAAGCATCAAGTAAATTCTTTATTCCATTGTCTTTAGGCCTGCTTAAGCCTATATAAGGACTCAAAGAGCCAACAAACTTAGCCTTTCTTTGTAGCATCATACCCAGTTAGAGGTTACATATATATTTCCTTATCAAGATATCCATGGAGAAATGCATTGTTCACATCCAATTGATGAGCAAATCATCCTTTAATAGAAGCAAATGTAAGTAAGAGACGTACCATGGTCAATTTCACCACTAGTGAAAAAGTATAGGTATAATCTAAACCCTTAATTGGATTATATCCTTTAATAACTAGTCTTGCTTTGGACCTGATAAGTGTCTAAAGACTCTTAATAATTATGCTTCGTTGATCATATTTTTATGCACTATTTAGTTAATCTTCTAAAGAAAATCATACTGATTAGATAAATTATTCATTTCAGGGGTAAATAAGAAGTAATTAAGCTTTTTGAAGGATCTATAATGAAAAGAGAGAAAATTTGATGAAGTTTTAAAGCTATCATTGCGATATCAAGAATACATTAAAGAATTACACAACTATTGTACAATTTCCAAAGCAAAAAAACAAGAAAAATATTTAGTCTCTGGAGTACACGACCAGTACACATGAGTTGTGTATGTTGGGTAGTGTACGAATATTGGGCAAGAATTTTGTCTGGTTGTTCCAATGTACACTACTTACCTATACGGGTCATGTGGTGGGGAGATGGGTCGTGTACAATGATGGAATATATATAGGCGCTCTGTTTCGTTATGAAAAGTATCCAATGAGATTTATTTTGTTCGTAAGCCCAAAAGTACATGTCTTAGAGAGCTTTTCAAGGGAGAAATTTTGATCAACATCCAAAATTCACAAACGATTACTTCAAAGGGTTTTATTAATCATGCTATCTCAAAACTCTTCTAGATTTTCTACTTTTATTGTTTATCTTATGGAAGAGTAGATTTTATATGTCTTAGGTTGTGTGAAACCCTAACTCATGTATTGAATCTTTATTGATTAATGAGAAGTTGGTTTTTGAATTTATTCATATGATTTTACTACTCTTGTGATAATTTATGGCCAAGATTATTGTATGTTTCATCTAGACATAGGGAGACTTTGAATTTCTGCAATAAAAATTCAATCTTTAATTAGGATTTGTGAGTTTCATGCAATTTTGCATCAGCATTGGCGAAGGAAGACATTCCTACTATATCATGTAAGATTAGAAATCAACTAACTTAAATAGAGTAATTGGTTTAATCAAGAAACCCCCTATTTCAAGGCTTAACTAATCATTAATTAATCCTATCATAAGTAGTAAGAGTTAGGGTAGATCAAAGCTAGAGGCATCTTGTGAATTGATTTTTTTTAAACCAAAGAAAGTATTCATATCATTAATTAGGGTCTACTAGTTATTAGTTTAGTTAGCAATTTAGAATTAATATAATCACATTAATAAGTTAGGTTAGATAGTAGTATAAGGGAAATACTACTAATTACCCATATATCCTTGAGGACGACACCCGAGATTAATTCTATATTACAATATAGGTACGCTTGCCTTTGCTAGATTATAGGATTACAACGGGTTTTATTTTATTATTCTTGATACGATCTGTGTATATCAAGTTTTTAAAGCCATTGCCAGAGATTTGACAATATTAGGAAAGCCTAAGTAACTGTCGTTTAGCCTTTTTTTATTTTTTGGGGTTAATCATTTCATTGATTTTGTTCTTGAGTGTTTGTAACTGTGTGAACTATAAGTTACATGGGATTTATGTGTTTGTATTGTGGAGGTGATCATAAGTTTTATAAATGCCTTAATTCATGTTATTATCCTTCTAAGTCATTTTATACAAATGTATTCCCCCTTATTATTCTTTATCAAGTGTTTCCAAATATCGACCCTATGACTCTTGATGATATGATTTGTAGAGAGTGTGGTGATAGACATTGGACCTTTAAATGTCAAGCTGAAAGAATTGTCCTACATTATTCTCAACCTCACAGTACGACCATACTCTAGCTGCATTAACCACACCATCCTCTTCCTTGAACTATACTGATGAAGATCGTCAAGCAAAATCCATGTTAGAATTGCTCATCAAGACAAGATGTGACAAATTAGACTCATCTGTTAAGATGATTCAAGTACTTTTTGAATCGGAATCAAGGAAAGTTTATGCTCTTATTCTTTACAAACTCATAAACTTTAAAGAACTGATCACTCTTTTAGGACCATCTCAAGAGTGGTATCTAGGTAAATTGAATATTTAGAAACTCCATGAAAGAATAATATGGAGATAATCACAAGTCCTTTTAGCGAAGCATGTGAAAATGACCCAGATATACAACTTGAGGAGTCATTAAAAATGAAGGATGAGTTGGTGGGGAAGGAAAAAGAATTTATAGATCATTAGGTAAATTTGAATAGTCACGAAGGTAAGTTGGAGTCTACTAAGGAAAAGGATGAATTTAAGGAGACTGTTGTGTTATATCTTAATTATTTCCCTAGCACTTTGATCCTTGAGAAGACAACTCCAGAAGAAAAAGAAGGTTAAAGAGACTAAGTACGAGATAGAAATTGAGAATAGCACTTTCTCTCCATGTATTCAGTTGGCTGGGTGTTTGGGAGATGATGAACATCATGAGATGTAACTAGAACCTATAGGATATGTCATACAGTTTGGGCCAACACTGGTTTATAAATTCACTCCCAATAAAAAATCCATGATATCTAAGAATAAGGGAATTAAACTTAAAAGAATTGGAGTAAGAATGAGAAAAGAATTCCCCTGGTTAGCTTCAAAAATATGGGAGTGAAACACATTCCCATGGGATCCAAGTGAAAAGTTAACATCAAGCTAAGTTTGTACAGAATGTCGAGCTAACGACGTAAAACAACAGCGCTTCATAGGAGACAGCCTATGTTTGACTTAGATAAGTAACTTTCGTTTTTTTTCTTTTCCGTTGATAGATTCAAAAGACCAAGTTTTAAATTTATAAATTTTCTAAATTGTTTTCTTCTCAGCTATGGTCTTATAGGGTGAGTGCACCCATCAGATGTAGCATAGAGAAATTATCTAGGTCATATTCCTAGCGAACGTTGATGAGTACTTCTACTAACTCTTTTCTTATTATCTAGCAAAAAAAATCAGACTTGGTTTTATATACATAGAAACTAAACTAAGTATAATATTCACTGATTTCACAGCAAGCATACAAAAGGATAATTCAATTCACAAGGTTATTTGAGTCATACTTCACCTAAGATCTATGTATGTGACTCAAGAATTTTCTCAAAAAAAGTTGTGTTAATAATTGAACCATCGGATTCACTAAATTATGCTAAGGCTTTTCTTAAAGTCAAAAGCACCTAAACCTAAGCCAAACTGCCGGAATGTCTTCCTAACTATTAGCAACTTAGATTTGCATAAAGAATAAGAATCATTCGTTTTAAAATCAAACTAATGAATCTCAAAATGAGTGACAAAAGATTTCACCATTCCTATCTCTAGGTGATTATAAGCAATCTCATCAATAGCTTTAGATCTATTCATTAAATCAACCTCTTGGTCTATTTTTAACAAAAATCAAACATGAATCCAATGGGATGCACCATCCAATTAGACTCATTGTTAGGCGCAAACTATTGAATACAGTAAAATCAACATGTTTTGAAATTAAGAACAAATGAATCACATGAAATCAATCAAGGATCCACAATACTCAAGCAATATTAAACTACTCCTCCATAGATAAAATAATATAAATCAATAACAATGAGAAATAGAAACGATCTAAAATTAGATTAGCAATACAAACAATGTTCCTTGATAGATTGATACACTCAAGCATAAATGATGCTGGAAAAGTACACAAAAATGTGTGTTTTTTCTTGTCTCTGTCTCTCCTTTTCTTGTTCTTCTCTCCTTTGATTCTTCCCTCCATTTTCATTTTATAATGATCTTTGCATAAATGGAATTGAATGCTCATTGATGGAGGAAATGGGAAGTTACGGGAGTTACAGGTCTCTTAGCTTTCCAAAGTAACACCCCTTTAATGTCCAATAAACGTTTCTTTAATAAATAGGGGGTTACTATTCAATAAAAAAGCCATTTCTCAAAAAGTAACGGATTGTCAAATCCATGGGTTTGGGGATAGGCCGCGTCACTAGGCATGTCGGGCTGTTTTCCTTTATGTAAAAATTGACACGGCTGGGGAGACAACTTGTCCTAGAGTCGTGTAACAGGCTGTGGACTTTTTTCTTCATTGACACGAGTTGGGACACGGCTTGTCCTAAAAATGTCCCTTGCAAAGTTAATTTTCTAGATTGGCACAGTTTGTGACAGGTCATGTCGCTGTTGCGTCTTTTCAAAACTTAAGATTTAGACCTTGATTGTGCTCTTCCTTGACATGGTTGAAAGACATGGCATGTCTTTGTTGTGTTAACCACTTTTTGTTCCAAACTTTGCATTTTTGACCCGTTTTTCCTTCTTTTTATAAAATATCTCCTTTAAAAACCTGAAAGCATAAATTAATATTTTTAAGTACCAAATTCATAAATTTATCAATAAAATGATCAATAAAAGTCCATTTTGGCATTCATAAAATAGAAATAATTTTGGTCTATCATCTGTCCTAACTCCACCTAATGTTTGCAGCTAGTAGAGCAGCATCAGGAGAGGAAATTGTGTTTGTAAGCTAAGTGTGGCGAAGAGCATCCACAAATAAGATTTGAGGGGTAAAAACACTTTCTAAGTGTTCAAGGTAAGTAGAATCTATCATGCACTCTCACATGACAAGACACTTGGAAGAATTTTTTACACTTAAATTTTTCCAGTATACACCACTAGTGTACAGAACCCATGTACTTTGGTAGTGTACAATTTTTAACATCTTGTTGCGTCACAAGTAGACATACACGACCCATATACTTGGATTGCATACACTTGAATTTCAAAAATCAAGCTTCTAACCAGTCATGAGTGATCACACGTGACTCATGTACCCCTGTTATGTATAATGGTGTGTGAATTTGCAAACTTTCTATGGAATCATGAACAGACATACACAAGTCATGTACCATGCTTGAAAATTTTAATTTCTGTGGAGTCACGACCATGACATACACGAGTCGTATATAATTGACTTTCTTTAACTCCACATTATGAGTAGTCATGGGTCAAAGTACACGACCTGTGTATAAAGGCAGTGTGCACCTATGCCTAAATACCATCCACGATACTACCTTCTCTACACTACTTCATTTCTTTTTCTCTCACCCTACACGATATTCATCCCTCTTCCTCTCTACCCACCCACTCATAAACACACTCATTACACCTTCACATTCCCATATCATATTCATCAACAATAGTTATGCGATTTTCTTCTCTCTTTTATGGATTCTTTTTTTAGTTCCCCTAGTAGGAAAACTCTCTATCTGTTGTGTTTAATGCTTATGGTGGATGCTTAGGCTAGTTTAACTTCTTCTTTTTGTTTTTAGTTTTTCTTTGTTTTTCTTCTAGGTGAAAAAGGAAAACAAAATTCTTTTTGTTTTTAGTTTTTCTTGTTTTCCTTTTCTTTTATTTTATTCCTTTCTTTCCTTTTTCCCTTTTGTTATTGCCTTAGGAAACATTGAGCACAATGTCTCAATCAAGTGTGGAGAAGGAGAAGATAGGGAACAACTGGGTCTTGAATAATGCATTTTCTTTATACACTTGATTGATCATAAATTCTGAGCTAAATTTGAACTTGATCAAAAGCCCCCTACTTACAAGTTTATAAATTTGCTTTAAAGCTAAATATGAATTGAATATATATACACACACACATATATATAGAATAAATCTTGAAAATATACTAGAAATATCATTTAGAATTAGCATTCTTATTAAGGTAAAAGCGACTTACATAATATTGTACTCGCATATTTTATGATTAATATAATTAATAAAAAATTGTAGGATGATATCTAGGTAGGGTAATCTTACTTGCTATTTAATAATGGAATTAATAGTCTAGAAGTGGATTGAAGTCCATAGTTGGAATTTAAACAGTTATATTTCTAAGTGTGTTGACTTGTATATTCTCTATTCAAAAACTTTGAGAGCTTATCCAATCTCTAGTAAAAGGGCATATGATATTTATCACTCTCTTTAAACATTTATGTGCTAATCGAATAATAAGGAGTTGAGTTAATATGGGTGGGCTTTGGTCTCTCAAAAGAGAAAAGTTTGACCTTGCTATTAATTATACCAATCTCTTATTTATAAAAAAAAAATAGATGATGAAATAAGTTGAAAAGAAATTGGCAAAAAACTGTCCAAAGAAAAAAGGAAATTATGGAAGCCAAAACCTCCCTCTCTGAAGGCCTTAAAAAAAATGAGAGATTTAGATAATAGGAGAAAATCCAAGGAAAAGATGGATGCGAATTACTTTCACTCTAGATTATTTTGCTTAGAGAAGTAGTTAAATGGTTTATATACTCGTTAGTGGTTAGTGAAGCATAACTGGATCTCTTTTGCTATTGTTTGACTTTACTTTTACTTTTTGACTTTGGAATATGCTATTAAATGGTGAAGGTAAAATTTGACTTACTTGGATCCTTCAAATTTTGATTCTAGTATGTTAATTATATTTACATGATAGGTTTGAGCAGTAGGCACATAGTAATTCGCTATGATATAAAAGAATTAACGAATGGTATGAAATGTAAACCCCGAGAATTTTCATACCAGTAGAAATAGATAGAAATATAAATATAGTAAATAGAAGGTCAATGTAGGACTCAACAAAGATCCTAGAATAATACTACAAGTAGTCACAAGCCTATATATATCTTTAAATCCTAGAACAAAGTCCTCCATATAGTAATAAATACCAAAGACAAGATTTCGTAATGGGTATCGAAAACTCAAGATATAGAAATAATTTAGATAAGATTTCAAATTTATTACAGAGTAAATAATCGATAAAACTTACAGTTAGAAAACAATAGTTTAAGAATGAACCGTTAAGGTTATAAATACACAATAAAAATAAAAACAATTCCATAATTAACAATATAAACTCCAAATAAATATTTGGATCACATAATTGTTCTAGTTAGGGAATTCTAAAGCTATTAGAGACTGAACCCATAATTAGCCTATGGAGCTTAGAAAACCCTGATTGCATGAGATAAAACCCTAAAAATAATTAATCGCATAAACTTTAAACTCAAATATGAACTCGATAACAACCTAGAAATTTTAAAGAAGCTTTATATAAAATTTTGGAGATAGAACTCATAAATAATTGATATATTTGTATCCGTTTAGCTTAATTAACCATCATAAAATGAAGAAAACTAATTAATTAAATAATATTATATTAATTAACAAACAAGTTGGTGCAAGTTGTAAAGGATATGCGCAAGTTGTAAAGGATATGCGGCCAAAGCTTTCTCAAATGTTGCACCACCGAAAACCATGAAAAACTTGTCCAAATTTGCACCAAAAAGAGTTAACTTGACTAAGCTTGGCCAATCAAATTACTCCAAATGAGATACCCTATTTAATGCATCCATACCAAGAGAAACAAAGGAGAAATCGGTGGAGAAATTTGCTCCATTTCGGCCAAGAATTGCAGCTCCCCCTTGCTAATAAATATACATATTTATTAACTCCAAACAAAACCCTTAATGCGCACTAAAACAAACTTAGAAACAACAACATAAATGCTCCATCTTAGTTCAAAACAACAGCAACAAAAACACAACACAACTCCATTAAAATGAAGCTCCAACAGGATCAATATAAGCTTAGGGAAGGAACAGACAAGGTAAGAAAATTTGTGTTAAGTTAGTCTATGTGTTAAACATTAGTTTAAACAATGTTTCTATCAACCTAGGTTCGTATCAAGCTCTGGGGGAGAGTTTAACATCTTCATATCAGCTCAAACAAGATAATATCCAATCTTAAAACTCCGTTTATGCATTATGGTATATGTAAAAGCTAAAAACTATGTAATATGATGATTAAAAGAAGATATATGAGATGATATGTCAGTATAATACATGTGAAGTATGGAAAAGCTCTTAGAAATAGTTTAAATACAAGTATAATATATATATATATATATATAGTATAAGAAAAATAAGTTACGAACAGAAGAAAAATGAGGAATAAGATGAACAGTGCCTACACCGGCCCTATGCAGTGGTGTAAGTGCCCAACGTTGGCGGCACATGTAGGATAGGCCGCATGGTGTTCACAATGGTGTGCATTGAAACAAACCTACATAAATTTTTTTATTACATAAAATCAAAGAACACTGGTAGCATACATGATAACACTAGCGGCCTTCAGGGCTAGTGTACTCTGAAACAAATTATATGTAAAAATTACACAAACACTAGCAGTTCAGAATTCAACACTGATGGCATTGAATGCCAGCGTACGTGCAAATTTTCTTTGCACAAAATATGTTCTTCAGTAACAGATTACGTATGTATATATATATATATATATAAAGAATAAGAACACAAGATAAAATTTATAAATATATATAATAATTTAAGAATACTAAGATTAATAATCCTTAAGCATTAAACTTAGCTATTATTATAAGTAGAAAACATTTTTTATCATACTGAACAAATAGATTAAATCATAACAATAACCTGAAACTATCTTATATAGGTAAATATACAAGAATGGAAAATGTAATTTAGCAATAATTAAGAACAATGTAATTCCCATAAATGACGGATAATAACATAAAATGAGATCAAGAGAAACACAATGAAAATAAACGACAGAAAAAATATTAGTTACCATAATGGGTCAAACTAAAGAATGATATAAAAATAATAATAATAGTAATAATAAAATATTGATTTACTAGATACAAGCTCTATAACTACTCGATAAAAATGAAATATTTTTAAGACCAAGACAAGCAAAATGAAATTAAATATTAAATAATAAATATCTGAGATCATAGGATTATTACCTTAAAGGACCAATACAAGTAATAGAAATTAAATCAAATACGAATGTAGGACACCTAGACACTCATAATAGTTTGCAATGTTTATATTTTTGTGATGGCCATCGAGCAATTTTATTTTGATGGATTTATCTAATGTTTGTTTGTGTTGTAATTACTTAAAGGCACTTGTATCTATTATCCATGTTTCAAAACTACTCTGAAAATTAGAAGCCAAGGAAGTAGTATTACCTGCAAAATTGAGGACAACTTGATCAAACTGCTTCCTCTGTGTACTTGCAATGCTTTTAGAAGTTCGTAGCACACTTTAGAGACTAACTCACCATTATTATCACCTATAGATTGAGTACACTACAAATCTAAAGGATTGCCAGCAACATTAGAAACTTGTGTGGCAGCAATATTTGAAGCCTGTTCAGTTATCTTTGATCCTGATCTACCTTGCTATTTATTCCCACAAAACTAATCCAGATAGCCCACTAATTCAAAACATCTATCAGTAATGTGTCCTACTTTCTTATGATGATTGCATACAAATCTTCCACGCTTATCTTTCTTTTCTCCTATAGTGATCCTTGATCCACTTTTAGCTAAAAATGCAGTGTTCATTTCATTGTTTGATCCCAAAGCATCACTCAATTGTTTCTATTTTTCTATTTGACAAACTAGATAACATGCTTTCTTGACAGTAGGTAAAGGATCCATAGAAAGGATCTGATTTTTAACATACTCAAACACATCATTGAGGTCCATTAGAAATTGCATCAACTTTTGTCTGTTTTCAATTTTTTGCACTTTTGGTTTCAACTCACATACACAATCATTCATAGCTTCACAAGAATAAATTGGATATTCACAAAAGGTATTCATTTCATCCCATAGCTTCTTCAATTGATTAAAATACATTGTACCAATAGAATTTTGTTGTTTGATGTCACAAAATTTCATGTTGCAATTGATAGATCAATGGACCATTTGTCATTCCAAATCTTTCACTGAGACCTTCCCACAATTCTTTAGTAGATGTTGCATACAAAAAAGCTTCTAATAAATCCTTTTTCATTGTATTAAGTATCCAACAACAAATATTGAATCATTTCTCTCCCATTTCTGAATCTCAGTTTGATTAGAATTAGGTTTTTCAATTTGTCCGTCTACAAACCATAATTTTGCTTTAGCACTTAAAGCCAATCAAACTGATTTACTCCAAACTTGAAAGTTCGATCCATTGAAAGTTAAATTTGCAAGCAAAATCCTAGGGTTATCAGAACCAAAAAGGAAAAAATGATCGTCATATGAATTCTCCATTGAAGAAACATCAATATCACACATGTTATCAATAGAATTCTATTCAATACATAAAATCTAACAAATGAATTAATGTATATATTCTACAATGCTCTGATACCATGAAAACATTCATAAAATCTATAAGAACTTATAATACGAAGTAAATCGAAAAGAATCCATGTTCAACAAACATAGAGCTTTAAGAACATATGTAGAAAGTAGTTGTCTTTTCTATCAACTCAAAGAGGAAAGGGTTTATATACAACAGAATGAAAGAGGGCAAAAGAAGACACATGTAGACATGTGTTTGTAACCAACTAAAGCCTCTACATGTGTAAGTAAAATAAATATATCTATACATGTTAACGAGGAGGAACAACAAACCCAATTTCTCAAGTGTGCAAGTGCGATAAAAGATCAAATCAAATGGATTTTATAGTTTTTGACTCGTTCTTCTCAAAGTAGATGCTTTGATCTTTTCAGGAGATATTTTAGTCGAGGTTCCACGTTGCTTTCAATTTTAGCAATATGCAGAATAATCCTTAAATGAGAAGAGAAACCTCTTATTTATAGATGTTGGAGGCTGATGATAGCCATTAGATAACTTTTGGATGGATGGCTGAGATGAATCATTGCTTGCGACCATTGGTTCTCTTCCAAGGGTCCAACGGATATAATCCATCCATTCTTTTATATATATAGGCATGGGCTTTAGATATGGGTCTAAAATAAAATGATGGCTTTTATAATATAAAAAAGCTCATTTTCTTATTAAAATATTACATATTTAATATAAAATAGAATTAGACTTATTTCATTCTATATATGCTCTATTTTGGCCAAATAAAGCCTAAATTAGCTTAGGGGTCTGTTTGGATTGTCTGTTTTTCATCTGTATCTGTATCTTTTTTTAAAATGATATGTGCAAAATATATCCGATTTTCATCTAAATTTTATCTAGATTTGTTCTATTTGATCTTTTGATGAGAACTGTCAACTTTTTTTTATCTATATCTATTTCTTGATAAATAATTTGTTAGAAAAAAGTTTGAAAAAGTATCTGTATCTGCCGGAAAAAAGCCAAAACAAACAGACCCTAGAAAAATATTTTTACAGTTTACTTTTCACGCACAAGAAAAACATATTAGGTCGAGAGCAAAATAAACCGGTTCGATAATCTATTTTCTAAGCCTATCAAGCCGAATCTTCCTACAACACCCTTATTAGACTTGTCTTTTAGACCTTGTTACTAGCCCAAAAGACTTGTTCTTGGTATTAAATTAGGTTTCAAGTCCAATTATTGAAATGACCCTTTAAAAGTTGCATATATAGTCACATTTTTTTTAGATATACAAAATGTTACGTTTCAATTTGAATTGATCAATTTTATTCAATTGTGTGAGATGAACCTCAAACCAAAAATTATTGATCAAATCAAACCATGAATAAAAACAATTAAAAGAAACTGTAATGATCTTATTGGATTTGCTATTTTATTGATTCTCTGTTTTTCTTTACATCCTAGTGGCAAATATTATAAATAGAAGAATTTCTATCCTTTTAGCACACAATTATCCCTCTAGTTTCATTTGACACAATAATAACAAATAGGAAAAAAAAAAAAGTCAATAAAAAAAATTCTATATCAATTAGAGGTCTCTACAGGATGGGTCTGACCTAGGATCTACTCAACCTAAATTGGTGGGAGTTGGATCAGGTCCAGCTTGGCTGAGTTTGAACCTGTAAGGAGTAAAAGCATCCCCAATCTTAAGCTAGTTCGTTCGCCACGAGTTGTGGACCCAGTGTGTCCACTTAATTCAAGTTAGGCAAAATATCATAAGAAAGAATATAAAAAATTAAAATAAAAAAAAATAAATAGCATTTAATGTTTTGTGTATTTTCCTAAATAAAAAATATCAATTATCGATTTACAATATTTATTATGTTGTTTCCAGTTGATTTGTATAGAGATCTACCAAATAAACAATCTCATTGCTAATGAATGTGAGAGTTCTTTATTTTAACATGTCTAAGAGTGTATTTTGATCCCACATGGCTCATAGGAACATGTAAGTTGGATGAAGTATCTATTGAAAAAAATAATAATCGCGGAAAATTAATTAAAAACTATTCAAAAGTTGATGCATTAAATAAATGTTTATGGGAGCTTTTTTAGTCCTGTCGATGGACTGTTTAATAATCATCTAACTGCTAAGATAAATAGAATAATTAATATATTAACTACTTTAGTAATTATTAAGTATGGCATTAGTTGTTGAATAAAGACAGGATCATAAAATTTTCTAATGTTTTAAACAACTTTACAAAATATTGGCATCTGATTTAACTTATATTCTGGAACTTTGACTCGTCATTTATCCCTTTTTGATGTAGCATATCAATTTACCGCATCCTATTTTTTTGGGATTTATAATTAGATCTTGAAACTTTAAAGCAACATAGAGATAAAAAAAAAAATTACTCTTATAATAGCATTTCTTCATTTGTTGACTTGAAATTTAAAGGAGAATTGACCATTGGAGAAGATGAAATTTAACATGCATATGAGAATTTAATCCCTTGAGAACGTGTAGAGGTATTTAAGGTTCTCAATTCGTCCATAATTTTCTATATTATTTCCATTTACTCATTCAGTCTACTATATTCTAAAATTTAATATTTACTATTTTCCTTTCATAGTATTTAGGGATTTTACATCACCTTATTTCCCTTTTTTTATGTATTTGTGCATTTTATAGGATATATTTCCTATTTACTTTTTTTCTTTTATGTTAAGAGTTGCTAGAATATCGTATGAGCCGACAAACAAACATATTATAAATTAAATTTTGAAATAAAATGAATTAATTAATTTTGTTATTAGACCTTTTATTGTTGTAATAAATTTATCAAATGAATTTCGCCTCATTCATGGGTATTGTGTGAATTATCTCTTTATCATATTGCATTATCATTAATCTTATGAAGATTACATCCGATGAGTTGATTGAATCAGTGAAAGATTTTACAATTCATGTCTCTATTAATTTGTGATCAATTCACAATCCGATTCGTTTTTATTTTAGCTGCCCTTTTTTGTGATTTACCTTCTCAGAATGATTTAACTTTAAAACGTTTTTGTGGTTCGCCTTCTTAGAATAATTTAAATTTAAAATCTTGCTTTTCTTTTCCTCAAAATACCTATTCATAGGTTTTGCATAATAGATTCGCAATAGAGGTGTGCAAAAAAAAACCTATGAAAACCAAATCAAAATCGAAAAACTAATATGAAAAATATGATTAATTGGTCCATTGGTTTTGGTTTAGAATTATGATTTTTATTTTTTCTAGTTTTCGATTTAGGTTTGTAACCAGAAAAAACCGACAGTTAATAGTTAACCGTTTCAATATTTATAAATATATTATATATAATTTACATATACATACAATTATTTTTTAAAAATATATATGCATATAATTTACATATGTTAATGTTTCTTGGATTTTGATTAATGTACTATGTTCTATCACATATTTGATGGGAGTAAATGCGATAATTGATTTGGTTTGATTTTGTTGATGATGATACATCCAAAAACTTGTTTTTCTCCTTTTTCCTTACTTTGATTTTTTATGTGATCATATCAAATTCTAAAACTTATAAACCCTAATTAAATCCTACGATCGATTCTAGACACGTATAGCTATATGATGTAACAAAAGGATTAAATTGGGTGTCGTCCACAGGGATCTTGAAAACAATTACCAGTATTACTTTTTTTCTACTATTTAGCCTAATCCTTGGAGTGAATATTAACTAAAATTATCAATTACCTAATTACTAAATTAACAAACCCTAGAATCAATTTTAGTACTTTTCAATAGATATATCAAATCACAAAACCATACCCTAATCATGTTCCATCCTAAACCGTCAAATCTCATAAAAGAAATAGATTGATTAACAAGTTTTGATTTTTTGAACTGCAGGGATTCAAAATTAAATCAACTACTCCCTTGAGTTAATTGATTCCTAATCTCATAAGAGATGGTGGAGACCTCTCCCTTATTAATGCCTTATAAAATTGCATTAAAGAAATAAAACCCTAATAAAAGATTAAATCTTTTATGCAGAAACTTGAAGTTTTCCTACCTCTAGATAAAACATGCAAGTTTTCTATTCATGAGGATCTATCTTGTCAGATGAAACCTCTTTCTATCTAACAAGAATTGGACAAGTAACAAATATGGCTATAATTCATTACAAGATAATTATAATACATGAATAGATTCAAGGAAATCAATAATATAAATCAATCATCAATTTAAGCACATGGAATAGGGTTTCACATAATTAGGGCATGAACAATCTATGTCACACCTTGTCCCCCACCGCCGAGGTTCTGGGCATGTGATGCCAGGGTAGACAACCGCCACTGGCCCCCTAGTGATAATGGTTGACATTCGCCCTCAGGCGAGACCCCAACCAATGCATACCCCGCAGGGTATCATGGGCACTATAGGTATTGTTACCCTCAGGTGAGTTGACCCCCTACCTGTAGCTTGCAGGGATCGAACCCAAGACTTAAGGCTTTTTGCCTGCCTCAAAGGCAGCACTTCTCACCAATTGAGCTGCTCTATAAAGACCTGAATTCACCACTTATATAAAATAGGTGAATTCGAATCCCCAACCACATATAACCCGTGGAAATTATATGTAAGACTGTCCATAAAGAGTGGTTTGGATAATTATTTGCCAAAACCTAAGATAAGAAAACATACCAAGAACTTTACTTAAAGAAAAACTTCATATAAACTTAAAATATTTTCCTTTTGTTGCCCTTAAGGCTTGAAACATAGTTCTCACATATATATAAACATATACAAGATACTACAGACATAAGCTTGTCAAGAAGCCATTAACAAACATATAGAGATATTACAACATTATACAAAATACAATAAAAGCTTTAACAAAACTTCTATCTTAATCTATTACAAAAACTTCCATCAAAAGCCATAATCAGTCTCAAACTCATAGTCATCCAAAAAGTCCTCAAAATTGGATCCAAAATCTAAACTGGTTAAGAACTCATCATCTTCAACAAACCTGAAAAGATAAGGAATGAGCCAGAGGCCCAGTACACAATAACTCAAGCAAATACGAATGGCAAGCACACTTAAACTAAATGCAAACGTAACAATCATCTATTTAATTATATTTGATCATGTGAACAAAATAACACTGGAGTATTCAAACTCCGATTCAAAATTGGAAATCTGGGGGTCCTGAGTAACAGCAGTTACTCAGGGGGTTGATATAGATAGCTCGGATACCTATATCTCCCAAATCTAACCAAAAAGATTAGTAATCTCATTTAGGGTTAATAGTCGTTACTCAACTTTACTTAACTTAATCCATAATATAAATTGATTCACAATCATATTATTTCCTCTTAAGATAATATATGTTACACCGTTACTACATTTCCTATTGATTACCCGCTAAGCCTTTTAAAAAAAAGTTACCACTGCATCATGGTATGAAGTCATTGCATCATGACAAAAGTGGCTAAAGCACCTAACTACCGTGTCATTGCATCATGACAGGGTTGTTGCTTCTTGGACTAGATTTAACGACTCAAGCACAACCAATTTCAAACAATCTTTAATTCATCTTTAGTTAAGTTTATTAGAATATACCTAACTTAAGAGTCACAAGAATGTTATTATGTACCTGATATATATAATCGCTTGTATAAAAAAAAAAATGAACCACGGTAATGGTGTCTATTACTTAACAAAAACTCAAACGAGTTTATTTCCTTTTGTGAAAAAGCGACCAAAACCTCAAAAGATAAGTCAGATATACAACTTAGAGGATACTCCAGAAGAATTAGAAACCATCTCAAAAGATAATCCAGAATATAAGGCAGCAGATAGGTTTAAGCATCTGTCCATAATGTTAAACTCATATAAGGACATAAACTCTTTATCCGCTTATATCAAACTCATCTTATTAATCTATTTGAGCAGACACTAATTTGGAACCCCGCTATGGCTACGAATATCACCCACCAAAATATGGATAGTTCTCCTTTGTCTGTCAAAGTATTTTCTTTTCACTTTATTTATAGTCTCTTATTGACAAGGCATTAACAAGGCATATACTTTCAAAACATTTAAATCAATTCAACGTCTTATACTTGGAATAACACTTAAGCATAACTAACTTTAAACTCAACATTTAAGGATTTCAAAGATAACTTACATAAAGGTATAGCATCGCAAGTATTCATCTAACAATATCATATTAACTTATGAAATCATCATCTATAACTTCAAATCATGTATACAATATAACTAGCTTTAAACATTAAGGACAACACTCATAAAATTCAAATATAATTCATACATAAGCTTAACTTAACATTTACATGCTTAACAAGTTTATTTAAGCCAAGTTGAACTTAAGATTATCAACTGAGTTCATTTTGCAACTAACTTCCATAATTAATCCAACTACTTATTAATCTATAAATCCACCTAAATCATGTTTAATTACATCAATTAACTAATATAATACATCAACTATCATTTACCTATCTCATTGTAGTCCAAAAAGATCCATTAACTAAGCAATCACACATTTAACAAACAAAAACAAGTTTTAAACTTTGTTTAATAATAGCTAGAAAGAAATAAAATTTAAGCACTGATGCTTTTGGTTTTGTAAAAACTTAAAACATAAAAGTTGTAGATCTCTTTTTAAGCTTTCCATAGCAACTTAAATCACCTCAATTGGAGGTCGAATGAAAAGGTTATGGCTAAAATACAATCAAGCTGTGAAATAGCGAAAAGTACACTACCTAGTACACGGGCATATTCGGGGCCGTATAGGGCACTTAAAAGTGACCCGAGAAATTTTTTTTAAAGGTTTTATGACCTACACAACCACCTACATGCCCGTGCACAAGGTGGGGTAGAGGTTAAAAAAATGACCCAAGAGCTTATTTTGATCAACACAAGCTCATATACGCCCATGTATAAGGCAGTGCTTAGAATTAGGCAAACGGGCCTGGCAGGATGGGGCGGGGCGGGCCGGGTAGGCCTACATCGATCCAGGGGCTAAACGGGCGGACCTACGGGCCAAATAATTTTTTTTATTTTTCTTATATAAAAATTAGAATATTTATATATTTTAAGATTATATATTTTAAAAATTAATTTTGTTACCATTTTCATTACTTATAAATGAAAGCAAGTTTTTTAAATAATTTATTATATATTATATTATGTTCAAATCAATAAATATATACTTAAAAAAATATTATAATGCTTATGATGCATGTATTAATCTATTTTCTTCCATAATATATCATAAATAATCATAAATATGTTATTATACTATTTTTATTCCTACATTTTTCTTCTCTTTTTTTCTTTTTTTGATTTTTACTCTTAGCCCGCAGGCCTGCCCGACCTGTCATGGGCCAACCCGCGGGCCAGGCCAATTTGGTCCGCATTTAAATGGGCCAAAAAAATTGGTCGCAACCCGCTTTTTTGAGCGCGTAAATGGGCCGTGGCTCTTATGCCCAACTTTAGTAGTGCTGATATAGGAATTTTTTTTTACAGCAAACACGCATTTTCCATGATTCATTTACATAATATATCAACTTTTACACATTCAAACTCTCTTCAAAACACATAGTAAGCTTCCTACTACTTGGTGTATGAACTTAACATTATCCATTCACTTCAAACTCACTAAATAACATAAATATCACTTCAAATTCCACTCTTCATTCAATACAACATTCAACACATACACAACTTCACTAACCCTTACTACACTACTCATATTCCACTTCATTTTCACCAACACACTTCAACTACTTAATATACACATATTATAACTTCATATGGCAGCCCAAACACTTCTCAACAATTAACCAACAATTGCAAACTATTAAAGCTCATAACAACATAATATTCATATTTGACATAATCTCTAAATTAACAAACTTGTACTAAATATAACATACACTTACCCTAAGAATTTGGGCTTCGTTAGATGGCTTTAGTATGAGCTCTTAATGTTCAAACTTGTAGGAATTTGGATGGGGGACTTGGCCTTGATGTTAGAGTGGCTTTGGAAGAGAAAGATGTTGAGTTTGAATATGTGTAGAGGACTGTCTTGGAGAGGGTCTAATTTTGGACGAAAATTGAAAGATTTTTAGCTTAATCTTATCCATTCTTTGACTTTAAAGGTAGCACATTAGAAGGCTTTTAATTGGGTTTTATGTGGGCTTCATTGGTTTGAATCGAAACAAGGCTTTGGACTTGTTTTTGGGTTAAAAAATTTGCCATCACACTCACACATACATGCAATATGCATTAAATTAAATTTAACTCACTTCATCATTCATCCAACCATATTAACTAAACATAATTCTTAATAACACAAAAACATATATACCTATATATTAATATTGAGCACTTATTATACTAATACAAACACATATATTTTACACTCTTAAAACACATGCATTAAGTTATGCTACTTAATGTATATACCACACTTACTATTTATTTATTCTAATATGCAAAAATATTAACACACATATATAACATGATATTAGAAATTTGTGGCTATTACAATCTACTCCTTTATGGAGTTTACAATGAAGGAAATAGAAAAAAAAAAAAAAAAGAAAGAATCAAGACTAATAAAACTCATTTGTTGTTTTGTGATCTTCAAATGTTGGAGGGGCACTTTTCCCTTGAAGTTCTTCATTTTTCCTCTCTTAGGGTTTTTAAAACTTGTCTAAGGATGTATGGAACGTGTAATGATTTCAAACTGAAAGGTTGGGATGGCTATTTATAGTGTTGCAATCGTCTTTGAATGTGCCCCACCACCTGCACGGCCGTGCTTGGGGTTGTGCACGTTGGGAAGTCTTCATTTTCGCCTCCGGTCGCATTTTTTCTCCAACACAACCTTCTACACTTCTTGGACAGCAACTAGGGTACAATTTGAGAAACTTTCTAGTCACTTTTTAGAACTCTGCTCCAACGTCTGTATGGCCATGTTGAAGGTTATGTACAATAGAAAACCAACCTTTTGAATTCTTTGTCAAATTTCATCTTGTTTTTGTTTGAATCATCATTAAATCTTTGAAATATCTTCCTTAAAACTCTGAAATCAAATATCAATCAATTAAGTATCCTTTTCTTGATAAATTCACATGAAATCCATATAAAATCATATGCAATAACTACTAGAAATAACGGTCTTTTGACACTTATCAATTTTCTTTCTTTTTTTTTTTTTGTTAGCTCTTATAATATGTATAATAATTTAAAGAAAACCTCTATGATAAATGCTAAAAAATAAGGTTTGTTGAAACTATCAATTTAATTTGTTGCAATTATTATGTTAAATGGTTTAAAAACAAAAAACCGAAAGAATTAACCAAAAAAAGGTTAACTGTTTTGTAGTGGACTTGTAAACCCCCTAAACCACAACAAGAACCCGTCATGACTCCTTTAGGACCCAAGAACCAAGCGATACCTGAACCACCTAATCAAGAGGGAAATGCTTCAATAGAGATTGAACGGCTTACTAGTCAAATAAGAAGCTACATGCAACAGACTCAAGCCAGTTCAACGTCTACGCCTGTAAGATATGTGCAAGAAACGGCACAAGATGAGCTACCATCACCTCAATACCACCAAAGCCTCTTACCATGCTTCATAAAGTGTAACCAGTATTTCAACGGAGCTTTTGGAAAACCAGATGAGGCAGAGGATTGGTTGGCACACGTTGAGAGGTCCTTTAATGCTTTTGAAGTACCACACCATCTAAGAGTCAATTATGGGACCTATATGCTCCGCTTACATGCCCGAGTATGGTGGGAATTTAAGGAAAGGGAGTTGACGCCTCCAGTTACATGGGAGATGTTTAAATATGAGTTTTTGGATAAGTATTTGCCCATGAGCTTAAGAGTCCAGTACAATGCAGATTTCCTCAATATCTCACAAGGAGATCGTAGTATGGAACAATATGAAACCCAGTTCAGTAGATTGTTGCAATATGCTCCGGAATCATATAAACAAAGTGAGGAACTCAAAAGACAAGTGTTTCTGAATGGATTGAAAGAAGACTTTCGGACTCGATTGGAGGAATTTGATATCAAGAGTTATCAAGGATTGCTAGAAAGAGCACGGATAATAGAAAATGCTCAAAGGAGAAGGCAAGAAAGAAATAGCAAGGAATTGGAGTTTTATGTTGAAATGACCCCGAGTCGAGAAGTCAGAACACTTCACTTGGATGATGACCCAAACAAGGAAGAAGACATAATATTGGATAAGATACAATGTTGGAAATGTAAGGGAAAGCATTACCCTATACAGTGCCCACGACTTCAATTCAAGTGTTATCTCTGTGGGGACCCCAGTCACAAAGTTGAGAAGTATCCCAAAAAGACGACCACCGCATGCTCTCTTTGCACAAAAGCGGGACATTCGGCTAAAACATGCCTTGAACGGAAGAACCCACATGTTGCTTCATTGATTCAATCAAGGAAGAAGAGGAAGAGATGTAATAGGAATAAAAGCAACAAAGGAAAAAAGAATTGAAGTTCTTCAAGAGCAACTTCATCCGAAAATCTAGTCCACAACCCTCACACATATGTAGTGTATGAAGAAGCTAGTGATGAGGAGCTGGAGTCCTTTGCCATGGAAGGAAGCGAGGATCAAAGATGCAACTCGACACCAGGTTAGCACTATATCCTTAGACTACCGCATATTCTTTCCTGTCAATAGAATCGAGGAGATAGGTTGATAGAAATACCTTCGGATTAAATGGCTAGACTAAAAATAGGAAAGCCCGAGGCCATTAAAAGCTAGAATGAGCCAATGATGGAAACTACAACAAAACTCGATTAATTTAACAAATTCCAAGACGCCACTCATACGACCTCATGTAAATAAAGAACTTTGAAAGATCGAAAATCCATGACGATCGTTACATAAAGGTTAAAATTTCAGAAATCAAATTTCAATTACCAAACTCCATAAGATCTTCACAAGTAATAAGTATACAATAAAGCAACGAGATTCTTGATTTCAACCCCATCAAGATAATCACGATGATAAGAGTTTAAAACAATAATGACTTTAATTGTTTAAAAGAATATTGATCTCAAAGCACAATATTGTATATACAGCTACATAAGAATGGAGAAGCGAATCCACATCCTTCGTTGGGTAAGTAATCGAGTCATGAAGGGTCGTGTTATCATGAGTCATCTAGTGTCGGTCGAGTCGAGTCGTCTATGGTCTCGAGTCAAGTCCGTGTCGTCTTCCGAAAGAGTCGTGTAAGCAAAGGTTGGGATCGCTAAGCCAAATCTTATTAATTTGTATGTGCTATATTTCGTAAAATATCTATCATACAAAATTTAGAAATGACACAAACCAAAGCATAAACCGGTGCTAGAGATATAATTCGAAAATCTACAATCTTTTCTCCACAAACAATATGCACGTAACAAGTTTTGCAGACAAAACTTTCTTTAAGGTAGGGAGGATGTAAGGCCCGAAAAATTTCAGTAAATAATTCTAAGATGAACTTCGAAAATAAACCCTAAAAATCACTCCAAATTAAAACTGAATTTCAACTAGTCCAAAAACACAAGCGAATCCAGACATTTCCGAATCTTGAGAAAAATAAGAATCCTTAAAAACAAAATAAGAACTCAACATACTTCAATTTCAAAACCACTACGTACGACAAATTCCATACGTAACTCCGACTTATAAAATCGGGTAATATAGAACCCAAAATCAAATTATTAAAAAGTAAATAACGATTAACTTTCGGAAATGAAACCCAATTCGAGAATTTCGAAAACGTTAAAAGATATTAAATACTTACAAAAATAAAATTTAAGATAAATTTCTCAAATCAAATATGTTGTATAACCATAAAATATCAGTTTTTGAATTGGCAAGGATCTAACCCGAAAAAATCACCTGGAAACCCTAACCGGAATACAATAGCCTAAGTCCAGCAATCTAGCGCCCTTAACCCTAGAGGCCGAGGTGTAGTTTAAATATCTAGAATAACTCGTAGTAATATAAGTTGTTGAAAATATTAGATTGGTAAATTTTTGACCTATTTCGAACTCGTTTGGATACAGACTTCGAAAAGTGTGTCCCGAGGCTCGAGATATAAAAAATATACCATTAATACCATTAGAATCATAATTTCATAAGATTTTCACATATATCAGTTATATAATTTTTCTGGTTATAAAAGTTACAGTTATAACCTTTTTATCTTATTTTCATTACTACTGGTAATTAATTAGTCTTTTGCACTATTCACTTTTATTTCATTACACTATTTTATTATTCTTATAAAGCCTTCTATTTTTAGATAAATATTTATATATTATAGAAAATTTTGTTTTTCTAAAATTTAGTTAGTTCGGGCTTTTATAAGATCAGATTCTGTTTAAGACCCGATACTAAAAATAAAATAAATTAATTTAATAATTGAAAAATATTTGAAAATATTTTTATTTTCATAAAATAATTTTTTAGAATTTTTCGGGTTATAAAAATATCATTTATAACCCATATTCGCGTATTTTGGTCATATCGGTAACATATTTGATAAAATACTAAAATAATTCAAATAATTATTTAATTTTGATTATGAAAAATCTGCTACAAATATTTGGAATAAATTTTCTAATTTTATTTTATTTTGTTTTATTTTATTAAGAAAGTATTCTTACAACCCATATTTTCAAGTACACTTTTCACATATCACTTCTTTTTCACTTCAATCTTTTTACACTTCATTATATCACTTCATGGCAGATTTTTCCTTTTTTATGGCTGCCATTGTCCTTTATTTACTCCTATTTTGACTAAATATAAATATAATTCAATCCTTCTTCAAAAAGTTACATTACACATTAATTATACAATTTAATTTCAAGTCAAAATTCCAACAAATTCCCTCTCTCTTTCCCACACTCATTCACGTGAAAGGCCCCCCATTTTCTGCCTTGTTTTATTTTTTTTTCTCCTTCAATTAATTAAAACACAATTAATACACTCATTTTCTCTTTCTCTTTCATTTACTCCTTCTTTCCTTTTTCATTCCTTAGCTTTTTCTCTCTCTTTTTCCTCTCTTTTCTTCTTCTTCTTGCCCTTGTTCTTACAAGGAACAAGCTGCCCCCATTTCTTCCATGAGCCTCCATGCATATTTCTTGAAGATTTTTAAGTAAACTTCCTTCTTAAAGCTTCCATAGGTGATATAGGTAAAGTGTAATGGGAGTTTCATGCATCAAATAACCTTCCATAAGCTTAAAAGCTTAGGATGATGATGCCAAAAATGAAACACTCCTCTTCCCTATGATTAATCTCTTGTATCATTATTATTTTCTTGTTTAAAGTAGTTATATATTATAGATCTAACTTTTTGTAGCTTTGATTTTCGTTTATGCCATAGATCTTGTTATTTGAGTTGTTATTTTTGTTATTTCTTATGATTTATGCATAGATCCATCATTTTTCATGTCCATCTTAGTGATTCATGCATTTAAAACTAGTGTAGTAAACTAGATCTAGTGTTTTGAGTTCATAAAATGCATTAGACTTTGTTTTGTGTTCATCGATAACTTGTAGTAGCATGGTGATAGTAGGAATGTTTTAGAAAGCTCAAGATCTATTTTATTTTCAACAAAAATCACTTTTGAAATTCGGATGAAAATGGAACCATATTTAGAAAAGTTGTTTTTCAACTTCAAAATGTGTATTTTTCATTTAAAATGAAGGGCTTAGGGTATAGATAACATAAATGAAAGATTTTGATGAGTAAAGTTTAGATCTATGAGTTTGTAGTTTACTACCATGCATTTCTTTTATATTCATGTTCATATTATGTGTAGATCTTAGATTTGAACTTGAACAAAAATAGTGAAATTTGTATTTTGGGAAGACCCTTACTTAAAAACCACTTTCCAAATGTCAAAGTGAAGTTTTTACTTAAGATAATGAATGCTTGATATATGTATATCATCAAGACTTCTTTTTACAAGAATCAAAGGTGATTTCCAAAAGTTATTTTCAAAATAAAAATCTCATTTTCAGATTTTGGCCAAGGCATATTTTAAAAAGATGTTTTCAAACTGAAAAATGAAGTTTTTATTTAAGAAATGAAATGCTCTTAAGATAGGATATGTAAGGGATGGATTTTATGAGTTTATATAGATTTTATCAAAAGGAATGTCCAAGAATAAACTTTGTAAATTCGGATCTCAACCAAGACCAATTTTTAGAACCCATTTATCAACTCCAAAACTCATGTTTTATGTGAAAAATGAAGTATATAGGTAATAGGTATCATTAAGTAGTGATTTTTATAAGTTGAAAGGAGTTTTAATGAGATTAATGTGTAAAACAAGAAGTGGAATCAAGATGGAAAATTTGGAGTTAGTGGTCAACTTGTAAAATTCGTAACTTCGGATGATGCCCATGAAAACACCTATTATCCAAGTTCAAAATAAAAGTTTTATGTGTTAAATGAAGTCCTTAGGTAGTGGATATAGTAAAATCTTAAATTTTAATGCATTAAACAAGTTTTTCCCAAAGGAATCATCCAAAAAGTGGATTATCTAAAATTCGGATTTTTGAGTAAATCCTATTTGAAAACATATTTGCAAAGTGTAAAATGCAAATTTTTATGAAAAAGTGAAGTCCTTAGTGGTTATGTATGATTGAGCCCTAATTTTCTAAATATCAAATGATTTTTAAAGTTACTAATCAAGGCCATAAGAAAGTGAACTAGTCCTTATTCTTCTCCTTCTCGGAATTTGAAATAAAGAGTTGGAACGACTAAGTTCCACAGCTTCCAGCATAGCCAAGTCATCCCAAATGCCAGTCATCCAATTTTATAACTCCTGTATACTCATGTCACCTTTCGGAGTAGAAAGTATTTTTTTTTTCAAGATCCTATCTCTTTGAAAAGGTTGAATTATCAACCCCACTTGAAAACATGTTTACAAAGTGCACAATGGAAATTTTTATGTAAAAATGAAGGTCATATGTAATGGATATAATGAAGACTCAATTTTAACAAAAATAATTATATTTTCTTAATTAATAAATCCAAAACAAATGAAAATGATCAAAGTTAGAAAACTAGATTTTTCATAAGTAGTTGTTATTATTGTAAGGCCCCGGAATTACCCTTATATTTAAAATAGGCAAACCCAGTTCCCCAACCACATATAATCTGCAGTATTATATGTAAGGTTGTAATCCATGATCAATTTGTATAGTTATTTGCCTCAATGTCTTATAAGAATAAACTTTATTACTAATAGTATATAATACAACCATATACATACATACATACATACATACATACATACATTACAAACAAGGCTCGTAAACAAGCCATTTACAAAATATCAAAAGATAACAAAAATTCTATTAACTAATACATAAGTTTTCAAAGCATATATGTACATGTAACTATTCTATTACATAAGGGTTCCATCAACGTCAAGGTCGTCTCTACTCCTTCCAATCATCTAAGAACTCCTCAAAATCCGATCTAAATCCCATACTCGTATAAAATTCGTCATCCATACCTGAAAAGGATAAAATATGAGCCAGAGGCCCAGTACACAAGTAACAAAAATAAATGCGTAATGGCTCACACGATCTTAAACTATAATGCAATGTGACAATCATTCATTTATTAGATAATCTTTAATTAGTCAAATATCACTGGAGTATTCAAACTCCGAACAATAAGGATATTTGGGGGTCCTGAGTAACGATCACGACGCTCGGGGGGTTGATATAAGCAGCTCGGATACTTATATTTCCTAAATGATATATCCATAAAAGAGAAAATAACTTCATCTAGGGTTAATAGCCGTTACACAACTTTACTTATCTTACTCCATAACATCACTTAGTCCAACTGTTCCCATAAACATTTGAACTAAATCATATTATTTCATTCTAAGCTTAAGCAAACGTTACACCAATACCATTTTCCCCATCAATTACTCGCCGTACCACTTAGGAAAGTCTTATCAAAAGACAGGGGTGGCCTAAGTGCCTAATCTACCGTGCCCCCAATCTAAGCAAGGTGCTACTCCCCGAACCGGATACCGATCTGCCATCTAGGCCAGATACGGATTTAAATAGCGTAAGAGACATCTAATTCAAACAAAGGTTTAAGTTTTTCTATATTAAAATGTATTAAAGATATCCCTATCCTAAGTAAAGAACAAACACGTTACTGCGCACCTGTACTAGCTCGAGAATCAATGGGAAAAACCGAAAGGGGGTCGCTCACTGTAAAAAGAAGTAATTACAAGCTCACACTTAGTTTAAGTATATATATTCATCAAATCTCAAGTATAATCATCCAACGAAATTCAAATAAATCATTACAACATCATCGCATAGCACTTAGATATCATATATTATCATACAATACTCAATAAATACTTAAATGACTATTTATCATGCTTGGGAGAACTTTTAACAACCAATTATAAGTTTTAAACTTTGTTTGAAAAGTGTATCAGTTGAAAAGAACTAAAATTTAAGCATTGTTACTCTTAAAATTTGTGAAAACTTAAAACATAAAAGTTGTAGATATCTTTTTAATCTTTCCAACGCAATTTGAATCACCTCAATCGAAGGTCAGATGAAAAAGTTATGATTAAAATACAAAATAGTATTGTGTTAGAGAAAATACGAGTCACGGCCGTGATTTTTGAGTTTCAAAGTTTTTGACCAACCCGAGGCTACCAAGGGATGGATCACGACCATGATTCATGAAAACTTCTCAAAACAGAGCTTTTTCTCTCAAAATCAGGCCCTGTGATTCATGAAATTTGTCCAACCCGAGCCTACTAAGGCTTGAATCACGCCTGTGATTCATGGTTTCCCCTGAGTTAAGAATTTTTCTTGTTTTTCAAACTTCATTTTATCAAACTTTAACACTTTTAACTTCAACCAAAACACTTTCTTAGCTCTCTATAACTTGATATATGAACTTCACATCATCTATTATATATTTCCAACTCATTAAACAACATCATTTCACTTTAATCTCCACCCTCCAATCAATACAACTTTCAACAAGCTCAACTTCACTTAACCCTTACTACACCACTCATACATCATTCCATTTTCATTCTCACACTTCAACTACTAAACATGCATATATTATACTTCATTTGGTAGACCAAACCTTCATCAACACATCACCAACACATATATATATATATATATATCAAATTCACATTTAACAAACTCTACACTATGAAACTTGCATAAAATGTAACTCAAACTTACCTCAAATCTTTGGGCTTGATTTTCAAGGCTTTAGAATGATCTTTTGGTGGCCAACTTGCAAGAATTTGGATGTGGATCTTGGTCTTGAAGTTGGGGTGGCCTTGGAAGAGAAAATAATGGGTTTTGTGCTTGTTTGGGAGGTTGTTTTGAGGGTGGTCTGATTTTGGACGAAAATGGGGTATTTTTGGCTTAATGTTTATCCAAAGATTGACTTTTAAGGCAGCCCACATAAAGTCATAGAGTAGCTTTTAATTAGAGTTAATTAATGTTATTAATTTAAGTAAAATAAAAGCATTTATTTAGCTTTTGGTTTCCCAAAAAAAACTACTACATTATACTTGAAATATATATATCTAATATTACTCATTTCATATACAACATCAATATGTAAATTAATATTAAGTATTTATTATACTAATGCAAACATAATTATTCTACACTACTCAAATATATACATGTTATTTATTTATTTTAATAAGTAACTATAATCACTTATATATATAATATGATATTGGGAATAAAAGCATGGCTATTAAAATTATGGTCTCGCAAAATAAAAAGTTATAAAATTTTCTTTTAGCAAAAATCATCAAGATCATGCATACATTAAGCTCATCTCATGTCATTCATGTTAGGAAATCATTCATATTGCATGTATAATTGAATTGGCAAGTAGAAACATTTCAAGCATTTACAAAACTATATTTCGGAAATTGAAATTGTTATTGCCCTAATCTGATCTGGCCTTTTCGAAGCTTCAAAGTTTTTAAAACTTAAATATAATATTAGAAATAGATATATCTTTCGAAGTAGATAGAAATCGATATATAATTTGCGAGATTCCGAGTTAAAATGACCAAGTTAGAGCGGTTTTAAGTTGGAATTTCCGTTTAGGATGAAAATTACGAATCTAATAGTTCGTATAAGATCGTTTGGATTAGTTTGAGTTGAAATACTTATTAGAGTATTTCTTCCTTTATAGGTGATCCCGACTTCGACGATTCCTTACCACCGGATTACTTTTACTAAAAGACCGGTGATCTAATGGCTTAGTGAGTCTTCTTCTTATTTTGTTACCTTGTTTGTGCTTGTAGCTAGTTGCACTAGAATTATAGGAACAAGATAAAAATCGATATGAATGGGGATGGGATATATGATGAAACTGTGATGAATGTATGCCAAAGAATACTAAAGTATATCGAAGCCATGATTCGATTGGATAACTGCACTGTTCATATTATTTCTGTTATATGTATGATATTGGTTGGTCACTCTAAAGATTGTATGAATATTTTGACCTAAGCAAAAATTAAATTAGTCATGCATCGCATTTGACATATTGCATTTGGTAGCATACTACTCCTGCGCAGGTTGATCGGTATGGTCCGCTGATTGCTCGTTTGGATAACGAGGCCGATGCCAGAGCTCATTCATGGGAACTAAGGTGCATCGGGGATGTATTCCATGTGTGAGCCTAGCCGAGTCGAGTGCTATGAGCCGAAGGCTTAGGGACTAGCAGCGGTCGTGTAGACTTCAATACCATCCCTAACCCAAGATACGGAGGGCGTAAATCCATTCTGTGTGTGAGTTTCGGATACCCATACGTAATTGTTTGCTCACGTGTTTGTTCATGCATAGCATATGGTTGATTATAACTTGCTTGTTATTGTACGAAATTAAGGGAATTCTCACTGAACTAGTGTAGCTTATATCCCAATAGTTGTTTAAATGAGTAGGTTATTTCAAGAATGCTAAGTGGGGACCGAGATGGTTGGAGCCGAGAATAACTTCGAGATTCCGGCAAGGAATAAGAATGTTTGAAGTTATTGGCTATATTTTATGATTGCCTTGTAATAATTTATGTAGGGAAGTCTGTGGATGAATGTAATTGAGGTTTAATGATTTGTATTTTGAAGTATAGTGATTCGTATATGAAGTGAAGTGATTTGTATCTGAAGTATAGTGAATTGTATTTCCTTTACATTGTTACTCGATGTATAAAATGTATCTTTTCAATGTGTCTCCTCTATGTGTTAGACGCCTTATACATAGTATGGAAGCCTTCGCATGACCGAGGCGGTTATTCCTAGGCTTTAATATTGTGTACAGCGGACTACCATGTTTAGGATACCCTTCGGGGCATGACACATAATCATAATATCAATATATCCTAAGAACACAACAAGACCCTAGGGCTAATTACTTAGGAAAGTTTACAATTATTAGCATAAACTACATATTTGACAAATCGTTTGATACGACAAATGCCATATCAAGATAATTATAATAAAAAAATAAAAACACAAATCAAGAAAATAATATGATATTAATTAAATAATGTAGACTGAGATCATATAAGAAGATTAGTTAGAATTTTAAAAAAATAAATAAAACACATCATAAACCCTAAAACTCGCATTAGAACCAAGATCTTAAACCATATCAAATCAGACCAAAATCTCAAAAACCTTAGATGGAATTAAATAAATCTTATAACTCTATAATGTCATATAAATTAAATTAAACTTGGATTTCCAAAAATTCAATACCCTAGGAATCATAAACGGGATCAGATAAAGCGTCAATAACCCTAAGATATCATATGAATTAAATAAAGCATGGAACCCTAGAAGTAAATCGTGTAGCAAGAACATATCACTAACAAAACGATTCAATAGTTTAATCAATTCGAAAACCTTACGCTACACAATCATCTATTTGAGCTCTAAAACACAAATCAATGTAGTACATCCAAATACTATCTATTAATAAAATAATAAGAAATAATTTCCCATAATTGTAAACTCCCAAAATTTTACGGTAATCTTATAATTAGAACTTTAGACTTGAAAATGAAACCAAAACCTTAAAATCAAATCGAGGCAACTGCAAACCTTAGGAAATCCAAATTCGATCGGACAACTTATAAAACCATAAAATAATAAAATAATTAGGAAAATATTATGAACTCAAATTATGAATCATATATATAGTATAAATCCTAAAAGATCATATTGTCCAAAAATTCAATCGTTTCGAACCTTTATAGGATTAGTTTTCATATCTAACCGCAACATTTAAAATAAGATAAAATTTTCCTACAATCAAATTATACCTGAAAAATATTTAGATGTTCATAAAATATTAAATAAAATTTTTTTGGGTTATAAAAACGATAGATATAGCTTAAATACGCGTATTTTATCGCTTCTGGTAACTTATCTGATATTTTAGTATTACCATTCATTACTATTTGCTTTAATTTTTGCCATTACTTGCTGCCATATTTTTTTTCCTTATAATTTACACCTATTTCCTACACACCATATCCTATTTACTACTTTTACAAGTTATCTCATTATATGTCACATTAGTTACTTTTCATTTGATTTTTTTCCCTTCTTTTCTTTCCTTTCCTTTCCAGCTTGCTTTCATGCCTCCTACTGTAGCTGATTCTCTTTTTTATTTTTCAATTATTTTTGCCAGCTTTAATTCATCCAAACTATCTCTATAAATACCCATAACATATCCCCTTTCAACACTTTACATTTACTTTAAAATCTCTCCCTTTTCTCTCATTTTTCTTCTCTCTTTTGCTGTCAGAATTATCTTCTCTTGGCTGCGCCCTCTAATTTTTAACTCAAGTACTTTCATTTGTTCCATCTTTTTAAGGTAAACACATCTCTCATATTACCTTAGTTGATATTAGGTGTTGTTTCAAGCATTATATGTGGAAAAAAATCTCCCCATGATGCAATAAGCTAGGGATAATAATGCTAAAATAAAATCAACAACTTGTTATTATGATCATGTTAATTTTGACTTCATGTTGCTTTATTATTATTGTCCAATCTAACTATCTATATGTATAAATATAGTTATACACATATTTATACCAATATGAGCATATTGCTCACTAAGTTAACATTTGTTTCATGTTTATATTTATTTCATGCTTTTATATATTTTCATGCTCTTAATTTATATTTTGAGACTTGTCCTTAATCAAGTCAAAATAAAAAGGGGACTTGTCTATAATCTAAGTCCTGAGAATGCCTTATCTGAAACTTCTAAGGCTTTCATTATATTTTTTTGCTCTTAATTATTTTACTATCTAAGGGGACTTGTCCATTTCTAAGTCTCAAGACATAAATCTAAGACTCCTATATTTTTATTTTATTTATGAGACTATAAATATTGTGAGTCTCAGGAAGCCTTGAAAAAAATCTAAGACTTCCATTTTTTTATGTTTTTCTTATTTTATGGAGACTGGAAATTATTCATGTAAGCCCCTAAATTTTTAGGTAATATAGTAAACCCTAAGAATCGGAAGTCAAACAAAAACCCTAAAGTTAATCTAGTTCTATGTTTAGTCCAGTGAATCTAGATCCGGCAATCCCATGTTCTTAAACCCTAAACAATGAAATTGAGATAATTATGAATAATAGTTCGTAATAATATAGGAAAGCTTAAAAATATATTATTCGCATTTTTCTAGTATCTTTCAGATCCAAACGGGATCGGTTTTAGAAAACCATGCCCTAGTACATCAGATAGTGAAAATATTCTGACAACACCATTAAACTCATAAAAATATAAGATTTTCAAAAATATCAGTTTTATAATTTTTTCATAACTAAAAATATCAGATATAGGTCGTTTACACGTATTTTCTTTACTACTGATATTTTAATTGTCTAGTCTACTATTCACAGTACTTTTCTACTATTCATTACTATTTCACTATCTCTACTTTTTCTTACATTCTACTCTTACACACCATTATACTTATATCTTACAATTTACCTTTCCCATATAACTTTAATCACATTACACTTTACACATTACTTCTTTTTATTACAAAATAACAAAATTAATCAATTTTTCTCTCCTCTTCCAAGCCTTGCCGTCCACTCCCTCTCTCTCATCACTCTCAATTTATTTTCTTTTTTGTTTTATTTAATTACATATAATTTCCACTCAAAAACTCCATAAATACCTCATTCCTTCTTCATTCTTTCACACAACTTATTTCCTACTAAAACTCTACCAAAATTACTCCACAAATACTCTCTCTCAAATTTTCTCCCAAGTTCCTCTCTTTTCTCCATAAAACCATTTCCCATATATTTCTACAACCCATTCTCTTCCTCTTCAACAAACACATAACCATAGGTAAAAATTTCCTATATATACTCATCATGTTCATATAACTTAGCATGAGCTTAGTATATATTTTTTAGACTCATGAAAGTTAAAGAAGTAACAATATGCTCATGTTCATATTTTCCATTATGTTATTATTGTTATTATGTTGTCTTTATTATCGTTATTATTATTTTCTCTAATCTAACTTCTATATAGTATTATTTATATTATGTATATATATATTTTTAGAGCATATAAGCTCACTTGTTATTTATTTATTTCTATGCTTTGCAATTTATTTATTTATTTCATGCTATTATTAAGACTAGTTTTTCTAGTCTTAGACTTATCCTTATCGAGTGAAAATAATTTTTTTTTCTTTTCTTTTTTTTTTGGGAATAGTCTATTCTTAGTCTTGAGATACCTTGATAAAGCTAAGGTTCCCAATACTTGACTTTACTATTATGCTCTTGTTACATTTATTTTATCTTATTGTGTTATATTTCACCTAACTATATATTCATGTTCATGCATGTGGATATTGATATTGTCTCAATAAAAATATAAAGAAAATATTTTTATGAACTGTTTTCAAATAAATTTTGGTTACCTAAAGAAATGATTTTCATTAAAAGCAAAGAGTTTTACTTTCACAAACCTTTCCCAAAAATTTAAGTAAACTCATAACAAGTCTTAGCAATAATGGTACAGTGGAGTTTCATCATAGAATACATAAAGTAGAATTTTCACATACTTTTTTTCCAAACCAATGAAATAAGAAAGTGTCTTTAAACTTAATATTACTAATTCTTCGTCTAACAAAAGTTTTCTTAAACTCATTTGTAAAGTTTTCATCAACATACTAAGGTTAGATAAGTTTTACAAAATCATTAAAGAATAAATCTTTTTTTAAAGATAAATCTTACTTAGGAAATAAAATTAGAAGAACACTATTATTTTAAAATGGAACTAACTAAGAACAAGTGAACTTTAAGACAGTTTTATCACTATCAATAAAACATTTAAAAACTACATTTTCAACTCCTAAAAATGAAGTTGTAGAAATAAAATTATTTTGGAAAATATAAATTGTTTTCAAAAGATAGATAAAGTTAAAAAGAGGAAAATATTTACTTATAACAAATTCAATAACTTTTCCAGCAAAGCTAAAATAAAAATTTCCAAAACATTGCTTTTCCAACTTTTAGAACACCTTATTTTACAAAAATCATTGTTGGGACAACTTCACTAAATTCATGCTTATGATATGAGTCAATATAATATATGTTCAAAATATTTTCCAACTATACAAATATCTATGCTTTGGTACAAGAATTTTTGGATGAAGAAAAGCTTGGAAAATTGTGTTTTTGAAAACTGGAATTTCATAACAGTTTTATACATCACTATTCGGAGACCCAAATGGATTCTTTTGATAAAAATAACCTTAGAAATGGATAGATCATTTTGAGTAGGTAGAAATCGGTAAATAATATGTGAAATTCCGAGTTAAAATAAGCAAGTTATGGTCATTTTAAGTTGAAATTTCTATTCATGCAAATTTTGACGAATTCAATAAGATAGAATTAGAGAATTTGAATAAATCTTGGATGAAATAATCATTTCGGGTATTTCTTTTGTTTAGGTGTCGAGGACTAAGATCTTCTCTTCCCCAAGGATTACTCTGACTCATAGAAGATCACTATGGACGAGTGAGTTTCCTTTACATTTATGTATTTACGCATGTACTTGTAAAATAGAGTACTAGATGTTAGGAAAAGATAAAATTTATATGCATGAGGGATATCATGGAAATTATGTATGTGAATTGTTATGTGCGATTAGTGAACGATAAGTATATCGAAACCCGATTTGTGATTGATATAATTATTTTTATGTATGTATCACTATGTGTGCAATTATTGCTTGATCGCTTTAAATGAATTAATGTTGGATTGGAAATTACCTTGAACTAAATTGCTCATGTATATCACTTAGAATATCATTTCGAAATTTTGCTATTACTCCTCAGTGTGGAATCGGAAATGTAAGCTACCTAGCTATATCTTGAGGATTTAGGATGTTCGGGGAATACGACCTCAAGTTATAGCCGAGATGGATTGATCGCTTTGGGTATGGCAAGCTCGAGGACTAGTAGTATGGTTCGTTGGAACCCCAATACGTGTGTAACTTTTAAGGAGGTCATTTGGAGCCCAGTTCAAATCATTCCTTAACCACCGATGGAGGGGTAAATCCAGCATATATATGAAACCGAATAGTCGTATATACTGTTTGATCATATGGTTGTTGCATTTCATATGCTTGTTTAGTAAACTTGGTTGAATGCCTATTATGAGTACTTTTGCGTAAGGAATATTTCCCTAAGCTAGTTATGCTTATATCCCAATAGTCTTTTGATATTGTAGAGCCTTTGTTTCATACTTGAGACCGTCTTGATCATCCGGGTAGAATCTTTATTTTGGAAAGCTTTTGGAGGAATTCTATTTTGAAGTCTTAGAGTAGATTTCTTCTAAAATCTTCTAGCTTTAGTTAATTATCTTAGTAAGACTATATTGTTATTAAAATTATCAAGGGAATGCCCCTTAGAAGTTGTAAGACTCTATATTTTGATGAAATATCTATATTTTGATGAAATATATTAAGTGTTATTTTGAATGTTCCGTTGCCAATATCTTAAAATGCATTACTCCACCAGTCTCCCTTTGATGTGAATGTATGCCTACTGATATGGAAGGTTTCGAGTAACTGAGGTAGTCATTCTTAAGTTTTAATATTGCGTACGGCGAGCTTTCACATTTAGGGTGCCCGTTAGGGCTTGACAATTCAAGTCCTAAGGAAGTCTTGAAAATAAGCTAAGACTCCCATAATTTAATTTTGATATTTTTCATACTTTGATTTTCTATCCTTTAATTTTTTTTAAATGAAGTTATGTTGATGATTTTGTTCTTAGCATAATAGTTATATTTTGTTACTCATGTACATACATTGTCATAAATGATGTTGTCATGATAAAGTTTCAAAGATATGAAAAGTAGAAATTCTTCAATGATTAAAGTAACCTTCAAGACCTTAAATCTAACACTTAGGAAAATTGGTCATTAGGAATAAGAGAATAAAAATGGGCACTCAACTAAACTTTTAAAATATCAAATGAAGCTTTTCCTAAACTACAAGTGTTGATAATTCTTTATTATGGAAATATTATCTATAAACTTACCCATAAGAGATGTGCAAACTTTTCTTTCCAAGGAAAATATAAGCTTAAGACAAGTCCTTTACATAATTCTTTTAAGTGATAAAAACTAAAACAATCTCAAGGAAGTTTTTACTTTGAATAGATTCCACCCACAAATAAGCTCATTTTTTGTAAATTAATTAGTTAGAAAGATTAATGTGATCATAAGATATCCATAGATTTAAAATAAATACCATGATTTTCTTTAATTGAGCTTCATACCTATAATATCTAAAAATTTAAATTTTGGCAAGAACCAAACTTAGGAAAAATACAAAGTAATCGCACTTAGAATAATATGACAAAAATAAGCAAAACCATGTCTCACCAAATAAGTGATATATGACTTTTTGGAATAAACATAAGACCCTTAAAGCTTTAAAATAAATTTTGAACTATGACTTTTGATACATGCCTATAAGTTTAGGGGAATGAATTATGTCACAAATCAAAAGATAATTTTTCATAAAGCATAACATCTGTACTTTTCACTAAGATTTTTTTTACAAAATTATTAATTTTGGAACAAAATCACTATGATCATGCGTATAATATGAGTTAATGTCCATATTAAATATTTTTCAAAGGTAATAATATTTTATGTTTACTAGAAAAGTGCTCAAGTGAAGTAAAACTTTGAAAAACAAGAAAAACAAGGGCTGGAACATGTGTGATACAATCTGTACCTATCTAGTCCAACCCTTAAATGACCTTAAAAATCAAAAGTAACATTAGAAATAGCTAGATTTTTTTTTGAGTAGGTAGACAATGAGTACTCATATGCAAAATTCGAATTAAAATGAGCAAGTTATGAATATTTTAAGTTAGAACTTCTATAATTGGGAAAAATAGCATGAATAGAGTAAATAGAGTTTGAAATTTAAGTAAAATCAATATGAAATAGTCATTTCGGGTATTTCTTTTGTTCAAATAACGAGGAATTTAACGTACCTTTCCCCAATGACCACTCCGACTAAGGATTGCACTAAAGATGGGTGAATTTATTTCTTTAATTGTCTTACTCTTATTTTTGCTTGTAGTCTAGTAGCATTAGAATTAGGAAAAGATAAAATGGAAGGTGCATGTGCCTTATAATATTGGTTGAAATTACTTTAAGTATATCGAGGCTTGACTTGTCTATAATCAAATTGTTATTTTAGTACCATATTGAAGTGTCTTCTAATTCTATGATCGCCTCTAAAATATTTAATATCCTACCAAGAGTTTTTAATTAAATGAATCCATGCATAACATGAAGTGAGTCTCATTGCATTCATTGTTAAACCCTTGGTAGGACAAGAGCTTAGTAGTGCTGGTACGTAGGGGCCTATAAATCTGCATTTGGCACGTAGGAGCCAGTAAGAACTATAATTTAAAGGTGAGTAATAGCCCGAAAGAACTACAAAAATCTATTTACGAACTATGGATGTATGAGCTTAGAACACCTAACCCCAAATAGAGGGTGTAAATCCATTCAAACATATGATTTTCGGATAATCATATGTATTGCTTGCTCACATGTTTAATGCATCTCATATGCTTGTCTAGTAACTTGATTGATTTACTTGTATGGCTATGTTAATACGGGGATATTCTCACTAATCTAGTTATGCTTATCCCCCAATAGTTTGTTTTTGCAGGAAAATCATAACATCGGGATTAGGATAGGAACTAAGTGTAGAGCGTGTCAAAGATTAAATTATGATAATTAGAGGATTAAAATGTCTATGGACTAAACTTAGTTGAGGGAAAAGGCTTAAAACTTGATTTATTTATTTATTTTTTGTAATCTCCTTTGATAGTGAATGATAGATAACCTAAGTTGATTTACGTTGTTTCATCTTTGGTAGGGTATCCGATTCTTTGCGGTCCTTATAATTTGTGGGACTATCGGTATCCAAAACTATTTTTTTTAAATATATATACTTATAACATATTAAGAGAATAAGTAATTAGAGTCTTGTAAGCTCTGACTCGCAATGCGATTTTCATGTTATGAGTGCACACGTGATATGATGATTTTAGAGTAAACCTAGTAGGCCTCTATTCAGGATTATGACAGGACCAATTAAGAATCGAGATATTAAAAAACCGATATTATGGTTAGGTTCTGTTGGTCCCAAAATAATCAAGAAGGGAGATTGAATTGATTATTTAAAAATTTCGCCTTTTAAAATTTCCCTTTAAGTTTTAAACACGAGAACAATATATCAATTAAACAATGCTAACAATGAATTACTGAAAAATAAAAGATGAGGGAAAAAGAATATTAGGCACTATTTATAGTGGTTCCGCCTTGTGCGTCAGTCCACTCTTCCAGCTCCACGTCGGGGACCCCCTTATCCTACGGGTTGTGTTTCACTATATCAAAAAAATCCAAGGTTACAAGATAGTGCGATCCCCTCTGCTGATTCTCAATGCTATCCTCTAGCTACAATCGATCTACAGAGTCTACACTTGTAACTAAACAATCAATCTGAGAAGGCAACAAAAATGTTCCTTAAAAAAAAATTCGAAGGCTAAATGCAATAAAAAGTAATCGCACAATTCTGGATCTATGAAGCTTGTATGAAGGCAATGTAATCTTGGTTTGTATGTAGGATAAGTAAGAAGATTTCTTGTTGCGTGTGAAGCTTTTTTTTTTTTTCCTTTTGAAGTTCCTTCTGATTTCTTCAATATTTATTTCTTGTTTTTCCACGTCCAATAACTGGTTAAAAAATTGATATAATATCCCTTGTATATCGGCTACAAATCTGTTTCATCTTTATCCTTATTTGAAAATTCAAAACATCCAGCTTCTCCTTCTTCAAAATTCAAAAAATCGAATAAGTGTTGTTGAAATAATTTCATTGATATTAGCTATAGATATTTCCTTGAATTGATATGAATTTACCATGATCTTCTCTTGCAATATGAACAAACAGATCTTGATAAGATAACATAATCTTCTCCAACCATTCCACGTGATCTTCTATTATTATTTTTCTTTGGATAAACTTCAATATATTTGCTGATATCTTGTCCCATAAAATCGGAATGAAATTATTTTATTTATCCAATAAGGATAATAACAAAATAATATGTTCCATATCTTGTGCTGAAATTTCATAACAACTTTTATCTTCAAAGATTTTCTTGTAACAACCATATCTTTTTAAAATAACCTTATCTTCCATATCTTATCATATCCGTTATCCCAAAAATAAATTCGTGAAATATCTAAACTTCATAAAAGAATATATTGTAGATATCAAAATAATTTTCAATATAATCTTTATATAAAACTTGATGTGAAAAGATCCCCATGATATAAAATCAAACTTAAGTGAAACACATCAAGCATATTACCCAAATATACTTGATAAGTGGAGCTGGGTCTTGAAAAATATTTAAATCCAAGATTTTAAACAATTTTAGGCGAATCTGGAAAAATTTGTCCCAATCCTTAAGGTTCTGAAATTGCCTATGACTAGCTTGTTAACCATATATGTCTATTGACGTAAGTTCTGAAAATGCTTCTGACAGACTTATTTTTCCATCGCTGAAGGCTCTGAAATTGCTTCTGACTAGCTTATTAAGCTTATATGAGTCTCACTGAAAGTTTTGAAAATGCTTCTGAAAGACTTTCTTTAGATACCAAAACTTAAACGAAACTTCTGAAATAACTTATGACTTTGTAAAAACTCATTTACACAACTATAAAAGGTTTTGAATAAGCTTTTATTCAATCATACATAACAAATAAAATTAGAAATAATTATTCATCCTTTTGTTATCATCAAAACATTATTAAAGAACTTAACATGTTCAAAAAATAAGGCTACGGACCAGTTAATCGAATCATGAACACCTTTAATTCCCAATTGTTGATGATTCAACTAACGATGCTCCACTGAACTATCATAAAATTTAATCATGATTTCACAATTGAATCTTGATTAGAAACTCATCTACTTAAAAGAAGTCTTTATCATGCCCTTAAGCGCTCGGGGTTAGGGTCGTTTCACTCTCCTTTTTGGTTAATTTTCTATCTCGTCTTAGACTTTATTTAGTAGGCAAAGTCATTGGCCAAAGCTTTTAGGAAAAGTGTTAATTGATCGCAACCAACTAAGTTTAACCCTATACTTTTCCTTGTTTTACAATTAATTTAAGTCAAGTGCACCTATCAATTAATAATATAAATTGAAGTACAGGGATCATTCCTCAAGAACCTACAAGTACTAGTGATTAGCATATTCCTACAATCTAATTAGTCAATATTGAATGATATTAATAATATTACCTACTACAACTTATCTCAATTTAGTTTTGTTAAAATAAATCGTTAACGTGTCTTAATAAATACCCAATCACAAAACTATCCTAGTCTTGATCTACTACTAACCCAAGTGTGACTTTCATAAAAATACATTTGATGATTCATTTATGCCTTTAAACTGGATCCTTTCGATAAATTAATGTCTCTTTCAAGAACATCAATTTTTAATCTTGAATGAATTAATTGAAATCTTTTTCTCGTTAAAGAAATACGAGATTTCATTTAAAAAAAAATAGAATTTCCCATCAAGAATTAAATTGATATGGAAAATTTATGTTTTTCTATATCTAGAATCACATATAAATTTCACCATTTATAAAGATCTAGCTTATTAAATGATTTTTCAATCAATATAATAAGAATAAGATATTGAATTAACACTGTTCACATATGAATTCAATGTATCAATAAAGAACATACAAATAAATTCAACAAACATAAACTTCAAGGAGTGAAACACCAATCTAGCTACATATCGGGTTAAGGCCTCTTAAGACCTAGCTAAAGGCCTTTAATTTTCCATAGATAAAGTAATAAGAGAACAAAGACTAGAAAAATGGTGATGATGCAAAAATAAAACCTCTCTTTACTCCTTGTCTTGTGATCTTCAATGAGCTCTTGTGTTTTTCTCCTTTGAAAGTGTTAATTTTCTCTTGAAAATATGGATGAAAGAGAAGACATCTCCTATACAAATGAACAAATTTGGGTATCTATAGGTAGGGTGAAAATCTAATTCCCAAACGATCTCCTACACTGCTTATGCAAGAAGGCCATGTATGTAGAAAAAGTGAAACAGTCAATGCATAATGCTTCTACGCAACCCTTTCATATCTTGTGTAGGGAGGTCGTGTGGACTTTGTGACCTCAATTTTTTTTTCCATAGCTTGTGTAACTCTTCATGTATAAAGTCAAGTACACGTTGACTTCAAAATGCTTTCTACACAGCTTCATACATGAGTATTGAAGCAACTCACGTATGTTATAATCTTCAACTTTAAGGAATATTCACCAAAATCTCTTCTAGTCCATCTAAATTCTTTCTTTAAGCTGAAATATCTTCACCAACACTTGAAATTGTATTCTCTAGATTAATTATGTTCTCCCTTACATACCATTGCTCTGCCGAGGTAGGTGGGAAATTGGCCTTCAAATGCATGGGGAGGTAATGATACCAAATGTTGATTGGCTTGGTCATCTAGGTATCATGTTGTATGGTGAACAATAGTCCACCACTAGGAACTTAATGTCATAGACGACTACATTAGTATAGTCTCCAAGTTGCATGGGTAAAGTAGTAATGCGTTTGGCCTAAACCAGCTAGTTGTTGAAGTCAAACAAATTGTGATCATATTTTTTTAAAGTCTTTTGTAGATTAGGATCCATTTGTTAAAATGCTCCATTAAAGATTATGTCGACACTGAAATCATAATCTTATTGACCTAGAATCCTATCAAACTAGAAACATTCATTGGTGTTATATGCATGATCGTGATGATAATTGCAATAACTTCTGCTGTTTTGGTAATTTAAATTGCTTCTCGTTTTCTAAGGTTGAGAAGGAGGTTCCTATCCTAAACTTTTAAGAACAAATCACCCAACAGGTTTGATAAAAGGGCTTAATTGCATATAAGTGACGATAAACCCGTTCATGTTGTTACTCTTTTCATCCCTAGAGGATGAAGTAGAATTTTAGTCTTATTGATTACCAAGTCGATTCTTAACTAACCCCTTATCTTTCTTATTTCCATTGTTTGTTTTAGTATCTAGCACATACCTAACTATCTCTAGCCATGTGCATTTGTTATCTTTCTAGATGATATGTTTGGTGGCTCTTTCATAAAATTGGTATAATATTGTGGGTTTACTTTTGCATGGAGACTCGAAAAACCGACCTTCTAGGTAACGCCTTGTATGGTTATGTGTAATGCAATTCTAATATCAAGTTAGGAACTTGCAGAGCAGCTTTTAAAAAACTTGTTATATGGTTTTTAAGTGTTTCCCTAAGTTGTTTCCTTGCCAGGTATAAGGATGGTGTGCCCCTCTTAGGTAGTTTCCTAATTGGAGAAATGCTTTAGGGACATGTTTGTAAGATCGTGAAAATATGAGATCAAGTTTGGGAGAAGCTGTTTATACCACCTATACACTACTCTTGACGGGGTGTTGGGGAAGGCTTTGCAGGTGACCATATCATTAAACTCATGCAAAGACATAAATGTGCAAAATCTCACTATATGATCTTCTTGGTGCCCAGTTTCATTGAACTCTTTAACTAAGGGGACTATTGCATCGCAGATTACTTGTGCAAAGGTGAATCTTCCCATGGAATCATAGGAAAAGGCATTCTTCCTGCCCTCTTTTTCTTAAAAAAATCCTCTTAACAATGCCTTCTAGCTGGTCATCATTTAGTTATCATGAAGGGTTATCTACAACAATTTGACTATTCAAACTTAAGAGGCCTCTACATATTGGGACCCAATAGGAGTTTAAATGTGGGTGTCCACGAGTCGGATATGATGATCATTCACATGGTTATCATGCCCGTTGGCATTGGATTTATCAGCTTCTTCACTGAGGCAACACTATTGCTCTTTCTCATCAATATAAGCCTGAAATCTTTTGTCTTTATCATTGCATTCACAAAACATTCTTTCCAGCTTCTCCATTCACTATGGATCCATAGGGTTGGAGGTTGCGGTTTATTCTCCCTCTTGGGGATGCGATAGGATTCTTGGTATTAACTCTCTTGGAATTTCTAGCCATGTCTACAAGTGACACAATTTTAAAACATGGGAAGTGTTTTAGAAGCTTTGGCTTTTACACGTTCCCACAAAATGATGCCAAAATGTTGGTGTTTTAATTTATCGGTAAAGTATCTTGAATTTAAACCTTAGGTCATATGGGTTTACAAAATAGCAAAGGGTCAGTGTGCACTATAGGATTGTCTGATGTAGCTACTCTGATAGTCAAGTCAGTAGAGTATTTAAGAAAGAGTAAATGAAATAATAAAATAAGGAAAATAAGTGTGCAGCCCTCTATTTTTTAATGTTCTAGAGGAATATATATATATATATATATAACGCGTTAGGACATGGTAGTTGCTTGTAACAGTTATTAGATTATAGAGACAGTGGAGGTTCATGGTCATTTGTGAGTAATGCTCGAGGAGCTACCATATGATGTTTCTAAATCATAGGGGGACTAGCCAGTTGGTCATCTAGCTGAGAGTCTTTGGATAGGTGGATAAAAAAGACTATTATTTTGATTAGTTATATTTAAGCAGCACCGAGTAAGATGTGGTTACAAAAGCATAATGAAGGGTCGATAAGAATATACTTAGGATGTCTAGTGTCTTAGTTTGATTGGGTTTGGGTTGATAAGCCTACTATCTAAATTCACCTGTTAATATTCTCTATGAAATTAATTCTATTTATGTCACTAAACTATTAAATCAACATCGCTTTACCACATGTTGTTTCTATGTGTAAGGAAGAGATTAGTCAGTTCAAACGAGCCAAAATGACCTACACAATTAGAGAAACAAATGAAGTTGCTGACAGGTTTACAGAAGAGCCTTGAACGTTGGAGAAGAGTTGATGCTCTCTAAATTAATGAATAGTGATCTAGTACACATATTAGGGATGTTTGTTTAAGTCATGATAATTGGACTAATGGTAATATGTGTATGAATGTCTTAACACCAAATCGTTGTGTTTAGTAATGTTGTTGAGTATATTTACGCGAACTTCTTTTATGATTTAATGAATTTCGTGTTTTTAAAAGGAAAAAAATGATTTAAGATTTAAATAAAAAATAGCTAAGCATTAAACATTATAAATATACTTATAAAAAACATACAAGATCTTCTCGAAAAGAATTGCATAGATATTTAACTAAAATAAAATAAGACCATCTAAAAAAAAAAGTTTCACTATATCAAGTTTAGTCATGATCTTGCCATCTTTGTGTGTTATATTGACTAATGAAATGGCAATAGGTAGGATCAGTAAGAGCCCAAAATTACAAACCATTAAACTTATATGCTGTGTTTGAATCCGAGGAAGTTGACTGATATGGATAGAAGAGAAGCGGAATGGAATGAAAATTATGTGTTTGGTTTGTTTTTATTGGGATGAAATCAGACAAAGCTAACAAAGGGAGAGAAAATCCAGGGCATATTTTTTTTGCCAAAACTGGGATGAAAGAGGTAAAAATGGAGAAAAAATAACTGAAATGATAACAATAACCCTTAAAGCAAACTAAAAAAGATAAAGTATATGGATATTTTTGTCTATTTCATCTTATTTGGTTTCATTTCCTCCTCATAAATCCAAACAAACAATAAGAATAATATTTCCTCTTGTTTCATTTCTCATCCTTTCTTTTCCTTTTGCATTCATTTGTTTCTACATGAGAAAAAAAAAAAAAAAAGTGGCTATACACAGTGTTAGATAGAATTCGGCCGAAGAAGAATAGAAGCCAGAAACTAAACCCAACCCGACCCGAACAACAAATTCAAATAGAATAGCACAGCTCCAAAACTGCCCTGGATAAAGAATGTTATCCACTGCTCCACAAATACAAACACCTACCAAACACTACCAAAAGAAAAACGCTCTCACATCCCAGTTCCTTCGACACTACTGAGGAAGCCACAAGAATGTCCATTTCTGCGTTGTTTGGCAGTCCATTGGCAGTTGTGCCGCCGTCCACAACCACCTCCAGGGTGGCCCCTAGGATTGTGGGCAATGGGGGTTTCGGTGGTGGGATGGTAATAGAGTGCTCGTCCAGGCCGCAAAAGAAAGCCACCGCGCATCACAGGAAGACACGCCCACGAAAGACTCAGCCTTGGGACATCAAGCGCAAACCGACTGTGTACCCTCCTTTGCCTCCTCTTCCTCCTGATTGGACCCTGGCCTCGTCCGATGCCGGGATGGAGGCATCTAACGGCGGCGATTCGAGCTCAACAGCAGTGGAGGCAAGCTGAGAACAGTAGGTGTTGATTGATTTTTTTTTTTTTTTTTTTTTTGGTATGGTGTAGTATTGGTTTGGGTGTGTTTGTGGTTAATTATAATGAACAAGAAAACTACTGGTGTTTAATGGAGAATTGTCGAATGCTTGAATTCTTCAACTGGGTCTTATTGAGTACAACTAAAGCCTAAAGGCTTTAATTCCAAATTGAGTTTAGAAAGCTTGGCTTCGCTGGTCCTTTACGATGGAAAATGCTTGCTGAAAATCAGCTTCCAAAACGCATCTGATTGAAGTGGGTCTTAATTTTGAAGTAATCATCATCTGTTCTCCAATTAATTCAATAGTTCTTTTATGTTGGATTTTATATGTATGGAATCTATATAAATAATTTATCGGTTTCGTAGCATTATGGGTTTAGTTTGGTAATTTTATGTAAAATTATCAGTTTTTTATTAGTATCATACGTGCATTAATTTATTATCGATTTAATATTGGATCGGTTGAAAATGATACCAATCTACTGTGCAAATAGGAAGGGTCTTTAAGGCCAAGTTCCCTTGACGTGTATCAGAAAAAGAAACAACAATTGAACTGGGACATCGAATGTTTATCCAACATTTTTGTGGGCTGGGTTCTAATGACGATTTCTGTGACAAAGGGAGCCTTCCATCTTTAAATAATTTAGGTTTATGCATCATGATTTGCTTTCGGCGTTTCATAATCTTTTAGGCTTATTTATATGTATGTGCCTGTTCCTTTAACTCTGTAGTTTTGGATCAAAATGACAGTTTATAAATAGCTCATAAGATGAGCTTTCTAGCAGTCATATGTTCACAGTAATGCTTTATTTGATTTGCAAGTTACGAGATTGTGAAATTAAAAAAAAAAAAAAAAAATACCGCATGGTCACTACTTGAGATACAACAAAATAGTATGGTTTACAAGAGTGAATCACGTAGCAAGTTCAAACTTTATCTTGACTTGGCCCCCCTTTTAAATTTCTAATTTCAGGAATTTGGGAACACATACTAGATCCTGTTTTTAAATATAAGCACACACCACTAGTTTTCCAATAGTATAATGTTTGATAAAATCAGATGCCATATGCAAAAGTTATGCATTGTAAAAATTCAAAACATATATATGATAAAATAATGATCAGTTATATTTGTGTCTAACCTCATGTTATCATTTTAACATTTGTTAGAAGGGGCTTTGTGCTATTGCTATGGCCTATGAGGAATGGTTGATGGCAAGTTTTAAGTTCACACCATACCTTGTCTAAGAAAGCTGATACTTCAAAGAGCAGCCCCTTTGATTGACCAACAGCAACTTGCAGGATTCACTTAAAGCTATCAACATTTAGTTGAGCAATGTCTACTGGATTATAAGTCTTTTTAACTCATGTTCACCAGTGATCATTGTAAATGAATGGCTAGGTTTAATTTCTCTTCACCTGGAGGAATTTGGAGATGCAACAACCCTTAAAAGTTCTATTCTTGCATCATAATGGTTTTGGTAAACACACAAACTCTACTCTTGACTTACGTCAAATTGCAAATGCAGCTCTATTATACGAGAGTGGTTGTCACATTTATTAGGGTAAACCATTATTTTGTAGTGGCGGTTTTAAAGTTATTATTTAAGTTTTATAACACAATGACAGATAAAATCAATAACTTCAAAAAAAGAGAAATGGTATAAGTTGGTTGTTGTTGTTCAAAGTGTGCCCAGTTTAGGAAACCTCTCAACCAATAGACCAAACAAAGTGTCATATTTTTGTCCTAACATTGATAATTTTTTTTCACTCAACTATTTCACTTACTATCACTTGTAATTCAAATTCATTCGTATTACATTCCAACAAACCAAAATATTTTACAAGAGTAGGTCTCAAACCTAAAACTTTCACCTTCTCGTTATGCTTAGGACTAAACACCTCTTTAAAGAATTTCTCATTTACTTCAATTGAAATGCTATTAGAGGCTCATTGCGTTATAGTTGACGAGCTCAAGCTCTTTCATAAAATTAAAATATTAATACAATAATAACCGAAACCATCTTTCTTGAACCATCTTGAAAAGTTAGATTTACTTAAGTGACTAATCAATCAAAAAGAAAAAGCAAAAGGAAAGGTCAATGGCATAGTTTTAAGTTGTTGTGTGCCTACATCAAATGTAGACACATGTCAGGTAATAAATGTCCATAACTTTAGGACATTACACTACACTTATGCTTTATGTCCTACATAGTAAGTTTATTTAGGGCTCTTCAAATTTTCTTTTCTTATATGTAAAATTTTACAATCATGTTATTAATAATTTAATACAAATAAAAGTAGCATGTCATATAAAACATATAAATAGTAGCTATCATGATTTCCTTCTTTTAGCTTGCATGACTTTTTCTTCTAGAAGCATGGGTGATGTTTTATTTATTAGCTTTGATATTATTAATCTCATTGATTCCCTATTGTCATTAGTTCAAAACTAGTAGTAGGCTTTTGAACAATCGAGGTTGATTAAGGACCTTTAAAGTAGGGCTAGCAAAATAGAACACAATTAGAGGTGCACCACGAGGTTATCTAGTACAACTATTCCAACTCTCAAGTTATTGTTCATCCAAAATAGGAAATGGATAATAATAAGGCATAAGAGTTATCCATGTGGCATACTTGTCTTCAAGAGCATATGAAGAAGATATTTATAGGAGCGGACTCCTTATATTCATAGCCTTATAGGTGTTATGAAGAATGTAGAGTAGTGGAGAGTTATTAGAAATGTAGGAGTTAAGTCATGAAGTGCTCAGCTGTTTTGTTGTTGAAGATAGTGGAAGTCATGGGGTGCATGTCAAGTGATTCAACTCAGTATTGCCAAGAACTTAGGTCAAAGGATTGGCTTGTTGAGTCAGAGAGAATATTGCTATCTTTAAGGGCTTATGATGGGTCGAAATGACATAGACTTAAACCTCGTGGGTTAGCCTACAACTTAAATGGGTCGAATTAAGCTTAGTTAGCCTTTGTCCCATAATTGACCATTAATACGTGCATATATATTTATACATACATATAAACATAATGACAAACAAATAGCTAGTATTCGTTAAACATTTATTAACAAATGCATGCATGGATAGTGCAATTGTGCCTTCAACCATTACTTTAAAAGAGCACACCATTAAATTGGTAAAACATCACTAGGATTTTTTTCAGTTATTTGCTCTTATATTATCTAGATTAAAATATGCTCAATTTAAGTTTCTTTTATAATCTTATCATCTCTTATCCAACGTTTATATGACCCAGTCTCTCATGCCATAAGGATAGATAAATCTCAACTCCTTATAACATCAAGAAAATAAAATTATCCATAAGAAATACCTATTTATTACAATTATATAAGGTGAAATAAAAATTACACTTGATTGTATTTGACATTATAATTTTAAAGGTTCATCACATCTCATAATGCTTAAGTGTATATAATTCATTCATAGTGAATGTCCCCAAAGAAGAACACCATCTTAAGTACAATGAGCAGTAAATTTATACACAAATCAATGACTTAAACTAATCTAAATTGGAATTAGATTTGCAAAGAAGCCTTAAGAGAAATATTGAAGCTTTTCCTTTAGAATGTTTGTCATAATGGTCATTCTGCTACCATTAAACTTCATCTAATACAACATAACCTTTTATTGTCTGATAAAGCATCTTTAGGAATTTTCTCCATCATTTCCTCTAATGTTTTTATCTAAATTAAAGTATGTACATTTTAAGTAACTTTTATAATCTCTTTAACTCTTGTTCAACGTTTATAAGAGCCAGTCTCTCATTCCATAAGGATACATAAACCTAACTACTAACAACATTAAGGGAAAAAACTATCAATAAGAAATACCTACTTATTACAATTATACAAGGTGAAATGAATATAGTATTCCATTTCATTTGACATTATAGTTTTGAATGGTTGAAACTAGTTTATCTTAACCAATAATGCTTAAGGGTATACAATTCATTTGTTGTGAATGTCCCTAAAGAAGAAGTGAGTCTAACATCTTCTTAAGTACAAGGGGTGACAAATTATCAACTTCTACACAAATTAACAACCTAAACTAATCTAATTTGGTATTATATTTTAAAAGCAGCCTTAAAAGCAAATGGAAGCCTTTTCCTTTAGAAGGCTTGTCGTAATAGTCTTCCTACTACCACTTATCTTCACCTATAACATTTGTTGTATAAATAGCAAGATTTAGTTGAGGATGTTAAGCATACGTTAATGGAATGTCATGTCTAATTTTGTAACCTATATGAAGGTATCTAGGCGATAAAGATTAGCTATACCTATTTTATAGGTTATCTTTTATATTACCATTGTGTATTGTATGAGTGGTTTTTTAGATACTTGACTTTAGTTAGCTTATATATTGATTTGAGGGGATAAAAAGATTTCTTAGATATGAATGAAGTGATCTAGCTAAGTTTTGTGCATTTTTAGAGTGAACTTTCAAGCTCATATCAAGAGCGTGCCCTTTGAAAACACCCAATATGATATTGTGCAATCTAAAGGGGAAGAAGGAAAAAAAAACAAGAATTACGAGAAGAGCATGGTTTAAAGCAGACCTGTGCACCATATTCATGCACCACATGTGTGGAATTTCTTTGTTTTGATATTAGAGTTGAGCATGCCTGAGATGTATAACCAAGCACTCTACCCATGCACTTGCTCATTTCTTATGAAATTTGTCCTAGTATTTAAAACCCTTGTAAACACAACTTATATAACTTGGAGAGTCACTTTTACGGTCTTTTACCAATTGTTTAGAGAGAGTCTTTTAAGGTTTGAAGCAGGTAAAAAGAACAAAATTCCAAATTTGTAAGAGTTCAAAATTATGGAATTTTATTCCTTGTGTGCTATTTTATAATCTATTACGAAGTACATTTATTTTGAATTTGGATTTGTGTAACCCTAGAATTGTTATGTAACTATTATTTGATTTTGAGTTAGTAAGATTTTACAGTCTTGTGATTCAATCATGTGTGCTTAATTGCATTGAATTGATATTTCTATGTCATCAATTTGATATTTTACACATAGATTGAGAAATCATATGTATAGCTAGATCAGCATCATTAAAAGGAGGCGCATGTAATCCAAGAGATAGGACGATGTAAATCTTTTGGATTAGAGTCAAACCTAATAAAGAAATTCACAAACCAATAATGCAACTTAAGGGATTTTAATTAGAAAGAAATTTCACTTAATCAACCTTAAGTTAGATGTTAGCAATTTCAAGATATGTATTAATGAAATTAAGGAATTCCCGTAATATAATAATATGATACTTGCACAAGGAAAAAAATAAGTCCCACATGGAAAAGCTCAATGAAGGAATAAGCATGCAAATGCTATGGGAGCTTCTACAGTCCGATTTGATGAGATCATTAAATCAATTATCTAGTCGTTAAAATAAATATAGTAATTGGAATATTAACTATTTTAGTGGTTCGATCACGATTGGGTACGATATAAGCCATTGGATAAGTCCCGTTAAAATTAATGATGGGACCATAGAATTTCCCAAATGTTATATATGTTTAGTAACTTATGCTATTTTTTTTCTCTATTTAAAATTTTAAATTTCAAATAGAATATTCCATTTGATAAACGTACAATTCACGTTTTTTAACTATAATAATATTCTTTTATTATAGTTAAGTGTATTTAATAATATAATATATTGTTTATATTAAAAATTATCCATAATATATTTATAATAATTAATAAATATAAAAATATTTAAATGAACTAGCTCATGAGCTTCTTAACAAGCTCGTAATGAAGCTCAAGTTTGGCTCTTTTAATTAACGAGCTTGAGCCAAGCCAAGGTCAAGTAGCTCATGAATGGTTTGACTTATTTGCAGCCTTAAGTATGATTAAATCAATCTAATTTTTAGCAAATTCAGCCTACACATGCTTCTGTGATTGTCTAAACTGAAACTTCTTCAGATAGAAAAGAAATAGAAATGAACATCTAGGCTTACCTCCGATAATAAAATAATAAAGTGTCAAGCTCATGATTTTTGGGCATATAATGAAAAAAGAAAATTATAGTATAAGATGAAAAGGAGGTTATAAATTAGAATCCATTAAGCGAAGAGTGGGTAAAACTAAATATGGATTAATCTATTAAAGCATCCAAAGAGCAACAACATTGAAGGAGCTCTAATAAGATTAGATAGTTGCTTTGGCAAAGAAAATAAGAAAAATTGATATTTTATTGGGTTAATATCGTATTTACTACTCAACTTTGGATAAACATCCAATTAATAACCTTAACTCTAAATGAATCAATTTGATAATTCATTCAACCTTTCAAATACAACTATACTACTTGAGTTACCACTTAGGTTAACTCGTTAGATAACTTAGTGTTCGTTGAATTTTTCGAATACACTTATACTATTTAAGTTAGTATATGAGTTAAACTCTGTTATGTTTGTTAGATGATGTAGCAATTCTAGCTAATAGAAGAGTGGCACATGTCCAATATTATATTATTATTTAGGACTACTATCATTATCATTATAATTGTTATTAATTCATTCTTATTTAAGATTATTATTATCACTATAAGCAATATTATTATATTTTATTTCTAATTAGAATAAAAAGAGTTTAGGCTTACTAGAAAATCAGCCAATAAATATCAAGCTCATATTTATCCTTTAAATTTGTCCATTTCAATAATAGGCTCTTTCATTAGCATGATATATTAAGCTACTTGATGAAGTTTTAGCAATACTGGATAACAGAATTAGTGAAAAAGCAATGGATTAAATATTAGGCAGCCGTTAGTCATCACGAAACCGATTTCTTTGAGTCGATCAACTAAGAACGATGTTATCAACACCCACGAGCTCGAAAAGCTGCTAATATTATTTGAGTTGGTTGAGTAAATCGGCTATCTATTTTTTCCAACACCATTAAACATGTACTAAATAAAAATATGAAATTGTTGCAGTATCGCATATGAGACCGTGATAGTCCCATAATCCGATTTGGTAGACGTTAAATGGATGGTATCAATTACCACCTATCCTTGTATTTTTCTGTCCTAAGTTAAAGGGAATTGCGTGTTTATTAATGGTAAATTTTGTTTTAACTGATGAGTAGGAGCAGTTTGGTGTTTTTAGTATTTGCAAGATGAAGGATTGTATGGGAGTCAAGTGAAGGCCGTCAGTAGAAAAGATGTGCTTGGGAGACTAGATTAGGTTGATAAGGTTTGAATCTACATTCGGATTACTTCATACTATTATGAAATTTAGAGCATCATGGTTGTTTGCAGCAAGACCGTGGTATCTAGGAAATTTTATTTGGTAGCCAAGTTTACTCCAATTAACAAAATCTACTATAATTAGATAATTTACCAACGAACTTACCACAATCTGTCACACTTGGACAGAATTTACCATGATTGAACAAAACTTACAACGTGTTTATTTCCAAGTGCCCAAACGATAAGTTATTTTAACAGTACTCCTGCTTTTTCGGTTTATGAAATTTAGAGCAGCTTTTTCAAGTTGTTTTGCTGTTTATCTATGTGTGATATTGGAATTGGATTATGTTTCTCGATATGACAGATTGTGAAGATTTGGGTTAAATCAAAGGCCGTGAAAAGGGTTTTAATTTATTACCAAAACTTTATTTATTTATTTATTTATTTTTGTTGGGGTGGGCAGGACTTTGTTCACTGTTAGTATTAGCAGCGTATTGAAAATTCTGCTCGCTAGTTAAAATCCATCTATCCATATCCCAGGCCGTCATTTCCCAATGATATAATGCTCGCAAATATGTCATATCTCTTCTTCGAGATTCCCGAGAAGAACTGTGTTCTGGTGTTGAGGAAAGAAACACCCCCATCATCTATCATGTTTAGGGTGGCAGTCCCATTTTATGTGTATTTAGCAATAATTTAGTATTTACAATGATGTCTCTGTTTCCTCTAAATTTAAAAAAAAGAAAAGAAAGAAAGAAAGAAAGAAGCTATATGTATCTACCTTTTCATTTAATATTTATAAGAAAGTAAACAATTCACCTGTTTTTGCTATAAAAACAGCTATATTAAGTGATGGACTAATTCACCCCAGATTTTGATATGGGGCAGGAATCTATAAAGCATTTGGAACCATTGAAATCCTTGGGAAGCCAAATTCTTAGTCCATGTTAATTCTTCCTGAGAAAACATGAAACTGAAATTATTTTGAGTTTCTTATGGGAAGTAGTAATGCTTCCAACATTGTCTTCGGATGAGAAAGATTTGAACTACCACTTCAAATTTCTATCTATGAATAAATCAAGAAGAGTGGTGATTCCTAGAAAAGGTAGTTATGATATGATGAGTACTAAAAGTCTAAAACCAGTAAATCAACATAAGTTTAGACAATCTCGACAGTTGAGTTAAAAATTAAGGAAATTGATGAAGATGGAAATGAGAAAAATCCAACAATTACAGGGTTTTATTTTATTTTATTTTTTTTTAATCTTGATTTTATTTATTTTGCTTAAGAATAAACAAATTTCAGTATGGGAGAGTTGATAAAGTCATATTTTATACACTTTCCATTGAGCAATTGATATATAATCTTTGTTAATTTTTATTGAAATTGTAAGAATTGGTACTTTGACGTGTTTAAATTGTTGTTTTCAGGTCTTGATGTAACATGGAAAGCAAATCATGAAAGTTAATGGGGTTTGAGCAAGATTTGCTAAAAACAGAGTAAACATTGACATTTGAATGTGCAACACCGCAGAGCTACATGAAGAATCAACGAGTGTTCAAATTTCACATGTACGCCGACATTTTGGAAATAGGACCGCTAGTGTTGAGGCAGCGTTGGAAGATCACAGAACCAAAATCCTTAACACTGGCTTCAACACTGCCAGTGTAGGAGGAAGGAATTGGACGACTTCTGCAAATTCTATTTACGTCGGCATTGGGCCAATGTTCGATGATGGTAGAAAACAATTCTTTAACACCATTGCCAATACTGCCGATGCACAAAGGAAGAAATTCCTACACCATTGTCTAAGCTGCCACTATACATGATTTAACTATCGGTGTATGTGCAACAGTTGGAAGTTTTCTACGTATTTTCTTTATATTTAAAGACTTTGTTTTGGACAAATAGGGAGAACCTAGAGAGTACCAAAAAAATAGAAAGTTCATAGATTAGTTCATAGATCTCATATCATAGTGTTAGAGAGTTGTTTGGGACTATTGTGTAGTAATTGAGACACTTTGTACACGTTTTGTATGGATTGATGTTGCAATTGACAGTCTTCGCAATTGAATTGGTGAAATATGATCTTTGCTTTTTTTTTTTTTATGCAATTCAATTATCTGATATTATTTTACATTATGAGTTCATTTGCAAAAATCGATCTATCGTTTGAATTTACATCCATGTTGTGCTAAGTCGTCTCGGTAGGAATTTGATAAAACACTAAGTTTGCTAATGGGATAGTTGTAGTTGTGTTATATGACTGTTAGAACCGTGGATAATTCATGTTGAAGTCCTATTATAAATCAAATATTTGGAAGGAATGAGATTTGTAAGAATCTTAATAACTCGAAAGAGAAGGTAGGATTCAAAGGAATTCATGAATCAAGATTAAATAACAAATATGGAAGCTGAGTATTTGATCTAATTTAGAAATTATCATAATGATTAATGCAATATTTTTAAGTTAACTTTTCACTAAGGGATTAGGAGGGAATTAAGATTTATAGGTATCGAATCAAATGAGCATAACTAAATAAATTGAAAGTAAGTGTATATTTATACGTATGTATAACATATTATAATTTGAAAAAGTTACTAACAATAATCTTTATAATAGGGTGGATCCTATTATGGTAATTAAATATTTGTAACATGTATCTTATATTACACATAATCTTAGAGGAGTAATACATCAATGCCACCTAAAGATGACTTAGAAAAGAAAAGGTAGTGAAGAGGAATAACGTAATCTCAAAAAGTTTAAATACACTAATAATCAGTGGAAAAGCTAGAAAGTGTCAATGCTGTGATATTTTTTAAGAGAGACAAAATATTTTTTATTTGGAATTCTATTTTATCCTTTATGAAAATATGTCAGCAACACAACCAATAGTTTTTTTTTTTTTTCCAATTTCTAACTTAGTAAAATGAGACAGAACTTTGGATACTCGTGGAGTTTGATTGTCAACAATGCTATTGAATCATAGTGTTGATCAACTTTCAACAATGATTGAAATGAGCCCTTGAGTTTATTGGATTCTTTGATGAGTTCCTCATGAATCAAAAACCATGTAGAGCTTCCTTAACAAGGTTGAGATCAAATGAATCCATATAATAATTTTACTTAAAGGCCGAAACCTATTATATCAAATCCCTCTTAATTATCTCAATCTTTAATTATTGTTGAACTTAAAAAAAAACCCAATTTTAAATTTACTCCGCAATTTTAAATGGAACCCCATTATATAGAGCATTTTTAATCATATAGAATAATTTCATAATGTCACATCCCCATCAACTTCCCGATCTTCCCAATTCATGTACGTTCCAGCACTACAAGGTGGTAAAAACAATGGAATTGGTCCTTGAAGCCAACCACTACTATAGTTCATGCAAAACAACTCTTCGCCATTTCGCACAAAGGCACTTGATCCTTCGCGAATCACAATTCCTCCTCATCGCCATCAGGCCCACCACCACCTCTGCCTTCGGCAACCACATTTTGCTGCCGGCCTCCGAATATCACCAGGATTGGTGGAGGCTGGAAAGGGACTTGCCAAGTCCACAAATTTAAGACATACCACTTTGCCACAAAAAACCAATGCGGCCACATTGTGTGCACGTGCCCATCTCAGCTGCGAGGTAAAATAAAAATCCCTAGATATACTAAGGTCTTCTTGTTGGGCTTTTGGTGCTCGCATACCCATTTGTCCTTACCTCCTTAAACATTTTCGGCCCACTCACTTTTTTGGGCGGGTTAATGCTAATTTCTCCACATTTAGTTGGGAAATCTTCTGTCAAATTGGAGCAGAAAAAGATGTCACCAACAACAAGGTTTCCTGCGTATTATAGAACAAAGTATAGTTGAGATAGACTAACGACCTCCGCATTGTTGTACTCTTGTTAATTTAATATAACATCTTTTAACTGGTTATCAAGCACTTTTTAACAAGATAAATATACATTTGTTGACGGTCCAGTTCTGATTTTGGGCCTACCCGAGTCAAACCTTTTTGTCTCGCTGGGCTGAGCTAAAAAGACAGCTGTAGACCTTTTTAGTGAACTTTCCTCCTTACTAACCCGGGCACAATGAACAAGGCTTCAGGACACTTTGTTCGTATATGCCATGACTCGGTCAAGATCAACGCGCGCAATGTCGTATCATAACACCACATGATAACCCTCACCTATTATGAATATAATCGCCAAGCCAACTATCAACTTGCCCACGATTAACATAGTTGCCAAACTAACCATCCACTCACCTATGATTGACATAATTACCAAATCAGTCGCCTATAAATATGATCGAATCACCCTCAATGAAGGTGATGTCACATAAAAACCATCTTCTCGAGTTCATTCTATAGGCTTTCTATGACAAATACTAACTTAAGCATTAAAATGATCACGCCGGGCTATCGCTCAATGTACCACTAATAAACTTTCTTTTTTGTAGATTCTCTCACATTATATTCCAAGCCCATCATTAATTGATCCAGTCCTTACTGGATGAGTAAGTGACAATATTAATTTGATATTTTAGGATTATAAGAAAATATTATATATTTATTATACTCATTTAATATAATTATCAAGATATGTAAATTGAAATAATTCATTATAACAATAAAATTAGAAAAGAATAGATAAAATAAAAGAAATATAAATAGAAATCAAACAATTAGTTGATTGGTAGCCATACTCTTAGTTTTTGTAAATAGTCTCAGATAAATCACACCAGTTTCAAAAACAAGTGCAAACTAAGCCAACTAAACCAAACTACTCACGTGTCAGTCAAACACAATTACTTAAAATTGGCTCAACTTAAGGTTGAATTGTAAAAGAACCAACCTTGACTTAAAAAAAATTAATTTAAACAACGTTAATGAATTGCTTATTTAGGCATGTAAGTTACACATAATGTTTTTTCTTTGAAAAAAAAAATTATTATAATAATTGATCTTACTCATTTTTCATTCATCTATTTATTTATATATATTTTTTTTCATTTTGTATATTTAATTTTACAGGTACAGCTTTATCTTAAATCTTCCGGCTGCAAACAAGACGATTTTAATAGACAAGCCAAACTTCTCCTGAACTATTTGAACTTGATTTGTTTTAAATTTGGTCCTTTAATCATATTCAACATTGATTTCTAGATGAATCGGGATTAAATTCGAAATAGAACTCAGATAAACGAACCAAACTCATAGGATTGGTAAAAATTGCGCTTGGTTTGATCGACAATTTGTTTTTTTAAATGAACCGAAATTACAAGTTGGGTTTTTTAAAAGGGTCGTGGAAATAGCTTTCCCTTAAAAAAGATGATGATGATGATAATAATAATAAATGTAGGTCTGTCATCAAGGCCCAAGGGTAAAATAGACTGAGAATACGTGCCAAAGGAAATAAATAAAACTTCCGATTCCGAAACACGCACCATCCGATTAAAAAAGCCTAAGAAGGATAAATGACACACAACATCGAATAACCAAATGTTGGGCTACCCATTAATCAGAATTTTTAATGTGTCCCAGCAGCACAGAAAATGCGTTGGTTTACCTTTGACAGAAGGAGCTAGAACTAGAGAGCCCCACGCCTTACACCCTACTCTACAGTCTACACCTTCTTTTCCCCCGGCCTTTACTGAGATTCCAAATTCTAATTTCTAACGTCCGAATAAACATGAGGATGAGGTAAAAGGAAATAAATAATAACATTTTTTTTTAAAATTATAAAAATTCTATTAGAATGAAAATAATCTTAGATTTATATAATTTAAATTCACCACTTAAAGATGCAAGCATGAATAGATGAGTTCAAACTTGTCTCTTCAAGAAACAAGTTTAGTCAATTCAAAAATAAAAAAAATGATATAAATAAATAAATAAATAAAAAGTAGTATAAAATTCAAGAAAGTATATAACATTAAATGTTTATACTATTTTCCATATAAATAGAAATAACTTAGTATCTATTCACAACGATTAATGTGTTATTAATATTTAATAAAAATACATTAAATAAATATAATTAAAAACACATATTTATTTGTTTTATGTAGGGTATCATTTAAAAAAAAGAATCCTATTTATAAATAAAATATGGGACTTCTACTTCTTTCGAGCAATCCACCAACAGCATCTAAGGAGAGATATTAAAAAAAGGGGAAAAAAAAAATCTCTCTAGATCGACAAAATTCCTAAAGTATTCACTTTGTGCTTATTCTTGTGAAGATTCTTGTAGGTGCAGCAGTCTCTCATGGATAGCATTCACTTTGTACCCATTTTCAATTTAAGAAAGTATCGTGGCACTAACGTGATATTTAAGTGAAACAACACCAAAAAGAAAAGGAATTTAAATAACACAAACTATGCACTAATCTTACTTAGATAGCACATCCTGAGAGAACAGAATACCATATCTTCCCTCTATTGCAAACATATATACATATATATCATTTGCTATCTTTTGAAGCAGAAATAAGCTATACCATTCAAGAAAACCGTAACTATTTAAATGTAAGGTCAATTATATCCCGCTACGTATTCATATCATACATGAACACGCAAAAGATTAGAACTTGTTATAACCACAATAAACATCATAAATACTCTAAATTCACTCATGTGTTAATGACTTCGAATATTATTCGGTTGCACACTTGTAATAATAATCAATAACATAACTATCTACTAATGATCTTAAGAGTTAAATTAACATCCATTATTCCAACTCTACAAGGACTATAATTACTAGTAAAAGTTACTATAGTAAACACTAATCTCCTGATATCCTTCAGAACAACATATGATTAAGGTCTTTCATTTCCATTAGTCTCCATATGTTCTATAAGCATCATTTGGAGGGACTTCAGCGCTAGCATTATCCTCATCCACTATCCAATAGTAACAAATGATACATCGGTCTACATGATCGTTACCTGTACCAAAAAAAGAAAAGAGTGAGCTGGAGCCTAGTACGATATTGCTACAAGCATACACGAGTGAGCATACACAAATAGGTCAAATACAATCTTAATTCTAATGCAGCAAGCGATCGATTATTATCTTTAATTCAAGTCTAGTAATCAAAACAAGGATAGCTCAGTATCCTAATAACACACTTTATAGATAATACATAGATATAATATTAGGTACTCCCTAACATGCACAAGTCCATGAATCCAACAGCTCGTGAGTCTATGAGTCAAATTTCTAAATCTGTCCATAATCATCTCCAGGTGCGACTCCACTAAGGGCAGTGATGGACGCAAGTCTAGGAGATGAAGTGTAGATCCATTCGAAATGCCGCATGGACTGATTATACAAGCCCAAGCTACAAGATTTAAAGATGCACTTAATGACTTAATCCAAAGTGTTTAAGAAGAGGAGGTCCACATGCACCACACCAAGGATGAACAAAAAATGATCCACGTTCTCAAGGTTAACATGGGAGTGGATAATGATAATGATGCGGATGAGTAGCCCTACGTAGGGTTGTGCAAAAAAACGGATCAAGTCGAACCAAAATTTTGATTCTTTTTTTAAACTATTCGGTTTGGTGAAGAGCAAATGGTTCGCAGTTCAATTTGAGACCATGAATCGAATTGTATGGTTTGAACTGAATTGAACCAAATAGAACTATTTTATATATTTTTAAAAAATTAAATATATCATTTTTACTCTTAATTGTTTCATTAATGATACATATCTAAGTCGCAAATTTTAAAAACAATTAATTTTTTTGTATCATTCATGAGGATAAAAATTAAATTTATCATAATGTGTTTTAATTGTTATGTTGTCTACAAATAAGATAGATTTTAGATTTTAGTCTCTAGTATTCTAACACTGCATATTTTTTTTCCATTTGTCTTACTAATTAATCTACTTCTATTATTTAGTTACTTATTGATTTATATAATTGGTAATATGTTAGCTAGAAGCATACAATGAATTGAATTTTGTGTCTTATACTGGGATAAAGTCTAGAATATTATTGTAGTTCAAAATAATTAAAAAAAATGAGACTAGTCACAATTACAATTTTATAATGAATGAAATCCCTTCCTTCTTATAAGTTTTACATGTTTATTTGGTAAAAGGTTAATTTAAAATATTGTTGTTTATATTTATATTAGAGATAAGAAATATATAATGGAAGTTTTTCTATAGAATATATTTTTTATTTTATGAATAAAAACGGTTCGAAGCGCAAACCAAATCATACAAAACCTTTTTTTATTCGAAAAAATTACGAACAGAACTATATGGTTATGTTCAAATTTAAAAGAAAAACCAAACCGTAAAAGTGATGTAGTTCGGTTCGAGGTGCAAACCGAACCGAGCCGTATCATGCACTACATACTCTTAGCCTTAGGCCGCCTCAATACACCACCGGCCTTTATGTATGCATTGCTAGCATTGATCCTTACACTGCCAGCCTACTTTGCACCAACTTTGCAGTAGTTTCGTGTTTTCGACTTTTATGCCACCAGCTTTATATTTTTAGGCTGCTAGCTTCGTTTGTATATCTTTTAAGTCTTCAAATGATAGTATATATAGACCATTGCACTTGTTTTTGGAACATCATCTTGGACATTGATAAAAATTGAGAGTTTAATTTTTGTTTAGTTCTTGAAAGAACTCTTTGAACTTATCAATTATTCCATGGCATTCATCAAGATTTATCAATCGGATTTTCATCATCAATTGTGGCATCCTCTTTATACCAAGGTTCTTGCTTTGTTAAGTAACGTGTCGTTTCTTCCATACATTCTTAAACGATAGGGATAATTTCCAGATTGTGTATCAGGTTTCGTCATAGGTTGATGTGGCTTGTATTAGTTTTGTATTAGAACTAAGGTTTTCTAAGAATCACCATAATCCAGTTCGATTAAATTGAGGTATTTCAAACCTTAACTCAAGTCATTCATATCCTTAATTTTCTTTTGTGAGTTTTGAATTGTTTGATCTTGTTGATCTAACTTCTTTAGTGTTTTTGTTGCAAAAAGAAGAAGAAGAAAAGAAGAAGAAGAAGAAGAAGAAGAAGAATAAAGAATCCGGAAAAAAAGAAGAGACAAAAAAATTAATTCTGATTTGTTTGATTAGGTTCTTTTCTTATCTTCTTTTGAAATTCATGGGTTTAAGTCTAGAGTTTGATTTGAAACTACCTTTTTAATTGAATTTCTGCAAAAGAGCTTGATTTTTGTTTGATTAGTTACAAAAGAACCGAAAGGGAGATTTAGAGTTTAAAAGGCAAGAGTGATGAGAATATTAGAGTGAGAAAAGCCAAAAACTATTGTGTGGAAATACAAGTGATATGAGTGAATCCTTCTTTGAATGAAAACACATGAGGGAGTGATTTGTGAAGATTTTATTTTATTTTTTTCCCACTTCTAACTTTGTTTGCAGCAATATGTCGAACAAAAGCACATCTAAATGTATGATGGGAGGAATTGATACAAAGTTGATAATGGAGGCTTTAACGAGCGAGATGAAGAGAATGTTTAGATTCAAATTGGAACAATTCCATGAGAAGATAGAACAAAGCTTAGAGCAGTCACAAAACATTCATCTAGGACGCATGAGAGAGAGGTTTCCAAGGAGGGAATGCAGTTAGGAGAAGAAGAGTTTGAAGGGGTTGGTTTTGAAGATGAGTTTGATCGGGATTCAGTTGAAGCATTATAAAGTATGGAGGTAGATTTAGAGAAGTTAAGAATTAGCAAGATAATAATTTGGATAGTATAAAGATGAAGATTCCATCATTTTAAGGAAAGAATGATCCCAAGACATACCTTGAGTGAGAGAAAAAGGTGGAGTTGGTCTTTGATTGTCACGATTATTCCGAAGTTAAGAAGATGAAACTTGTTGCCATAGGGTTTTCAGATTATGCCATAGTATGGGAGACCAACTAGTGTTGAACGGGAGGAGGAATAGGGGACCGCCAATAGAGACATGGGAAGAGATGAAGAGAGTAATAAGGAAGCGGTTTGTTCCAACATATTACTAACGGAGTTGTACAATAAATTGTAAAATCTTAGATAAGGATAAGAGTGTAGAGGAGTTTCATGAGGATATAGAGGTTACGATGATTAAAGCAAATATTGAAGAGGATCAAGAGATTATAATGACGTGGTTTTTGGCTGGTCTAAATCAGGAAATTCAAAATGTAGTGGAGTTACAACACTATGTGGAGTTAGAAGACATGGTTCACATGGCAATTAAGATTGAAAACCAATTCAAGAAGAAGGGCACTAGCGCTACATGATTAGCACCTAATTCAAGTTCATGCACTTGGAAGTTGAATCCATGGAACATGGAAGAGAAGCAATCCAACACCAAGCCAAAGTTTGATAAAAAAACATGATGTGGCCATCCATGGAAATCAAGATAAATTTGATTCTTTGCTACTCAAAATCGTGATATTAAGTGTTTTAAATGCCAAGGTAGGGTCATATCGTAAATCAATGTCCGAACTAAAGATTTATGGTGATGCAAGACAATGGTGAGATTGAAACGAACAATGAATCATATCATGATTCTATGCCATCATTAGAGGATGCCGACAATGAGGAGTATGCTACCCAAAGAGAATTGTTGGTGACAGTGAGAGCTCTAAGTACGCTAGCTAAGGAAGATGAAGAGTTGCAATAGGAAAACATCTTTCACACTAGGTGCCATGTCAAAACAAGGTATGTAGTGTGATTATTGATAGTGAAAGTTGTACTAATGTTGCTAGCACGACCATGGTGGAGAAAATAGGGCTTCCATAAATTGCAATGGCTAAATAATAGCGCTGACTTGAGGGTGAATAAACAAGTGATGATTTCTTTTAGCATTGGAAAACATGAAGATGAAGTTTTGTGTGATGTAGTTCCGATGCAAGTAGGACACTTGTTATTAGGTATACCATGGCAATTTGATTGAAAATTTAAATATGACAATTTTACTAATAAGTATTCATTTGTGCATAACCAAAGGACAATCATTCTTGTTCTATGACACCAAGTCAGGTATATGAAGGTCAAGTGAGGTTGCAAAAAGAAAATGAGCGAAAGAAAGGAAGTGGTAAAAGGAGATTGAGTGAGAGTTCAAGAGGAAAAGAGCGAGAGACTGAGAAAATGAAAACAAAAAAGATGGTAGAATTGAATAATAAGAGAGAAATAAAGAGAAAAGAACAAATTTTTATGGAAGGGCAAGTGAGATTAAGAGAGTATTGTTCTTAAAGAAACCTATGGTTGTACTTTTATACAAAGAGGCACTTTTTAATACTAACCAACTTGACTCTTCTTTGTCTGGTTTGTTGTCTCTCTTTTGTAGGGGTTTGAGGATGTTTTTCCCTAGAAAATCCCAAAAGGATTACCTCCTATACGAGGAATAAAACATCAAATTGATTTTGTACTCGATGCAACATGAGGGAGGCATGGCTAGAAGGTCAAGAGTAGATCCACTTATGATGTCAACCTGGACCAGCTTCAAGGACTAGGTTAAAGATTCAAGGGAGCACTATGGGTTGATTCGGAAGGTTCAAGAGGAGGAGATACATTTGCACACCATTAAGAAGGAATCCAAACTGATCAACACCATTAAGGTGTGCTCAGGAATGAATCAAGACAAGTTTCAACGGATTAGACCAAAGCTGGCAAGAACATGACCAACCTTCATTTTAGGCCGTCGCCTACATACAAAATTAGCTGGCTTTGAAAACGTCAGCACGAATGGCTTATGTGCTACATCGCACAACACTTTAAGCCGCCTCTATTTGTCTCGGATTTTTATTTGCAATTGTAAAGGCCACTAGCTTATCCTGCATGACGAATTATCTTCTAGTTTTGTCTTTTGGTTTCCTTTTGTTTAATTATAAATACCCTTTGGTTTGTATTGAAGAGACATATTAATTTTGAATGAAAATTGAGAGGATTTCTCTTAGGTTCTTGACTGAACTACTTTGAACTTATCGGATCTAATATGGCGTTCAATCTTCGGGTTATCAATGAAATCTCTAACTTCGATTGTGGTGTCTACGACTTATACCAAGGTTTTGTGTAAACCCCAAATTTTTCATAATTCATAGAAAATAGTTCTAGAATTAAAATACCGAATCAAAACCCTAAAAGATTACCCAAGTTAAAACCGAACCTTAAATAATATCAAATACGAAATTTCATGCTTAAGAAAAAGAAATCTTCAAAAATAAAAGTAGAAATTCAATAATCATTCGACTAAAAACCTGAACATGAGACAATTCATCTATCCGATCCCTAATATAAACCTTTCAGTTTTTAAGGTAAAGTTTGATTAAACCCTAACCCTAGTTAAACCGAAGTTTCAAAAGTCAACAAAGATCAAGATAATCTAGTAGTTTCAACTCCAGCAATTCTGCGCTCGACACTTGAGAACAATAGAAGTAAGTTAATGATGGATTATAGTTCGAAATAACATACGATAACATAAAAAAGATCAAATTTGTCAAAATTCGATTCGTTTTGAAACCAAACCGGATTAGTTCCTGAAAAACGTGCCTCGATGCCCGAAATTAGGGGTACAAACGAATCCGGCCTTTGCAAGCTCGAGCTCGACTCATTTATTTTTAACGAGCTCGAGCCGAGTCGGGCTTTTAACGAACCTGGAATATATAGGCTCAGGCCCGAGCTAGTTAAACTCTTTCAAGCTTGAGCTCGGCTCGTTTAAGCCCATTTAATTAAACGAGCCGAGCTTGAGCTTGGGCTTGTTTCGTTAAACGAGCTTGAGCTTGGCTCGTTTAGCTTATATAATTATTATTTAATTATATATATAATATTAAATTAATATAAATAATTACATATAATATTACATTAATATATATTAATAATATTATATTAATAATATAATATCAATATTATATATATTAAACGAGCCTGTTCATGAGCTTGGCTCGCGAGCTCTTAACGAGCTCGTTCACGAGCTTTGTTCTTGAGCCCATAACGAGCCTGTTAGCGAGCCGGCTCGCGAGCTTGAGTACAAGCTTAGGCTTGGCTCATTTAGCTAAACGAGCCTGAGATAGAACTTGAGCTAGGCTCATTTAGCTAAACGAACCGAGCCGAGCCGGGCTTGAAACCAGCCGAGCTCGAGTAGCTCGCGAATAGCTCAGCTTCTTTGCAGCCCTACCCGAAATAGTAAAAATATTTTGATAATACCAAAAGACTCTTAATTATACAAGGATTTCAAAAATATCAGTTTCATAATATTTTGGTAATTAAAAATATCAGATATAGCGTTTACGTGTATTTTTATTACTACTGGTATGTTATTTGTCTAGTCTACTATTCATAATACTATTTCTACAATTCATTACTATTTCACTATCTCTACTTTTTCTTACAACCTATTTCTTACTACCTATACACCTATTTCTTATACTTTTATATTTCCAATACAACTTATTCACATCACACCTTACACATTATTACTTTTCTTTACAAAAAATTATAAACAAAACAAAACAAAGTCCTCTCCCTTTTCCCCTTAATGCCGCCGGCCCCCTCTCTCTCTTTTCCCATTTATTTCTTTTTCAATTTATTTTATTACATCTAATTTTTATTCCAAAATTCTATAATCATTTTACATAACAAAGCTCTCTTAAAATTTCTCCACAAATTCTCTCTACAAAAACTTTCTTCCTTTCAATCTTTCCCAAAATTCTTCACTATACATAAACCATCTACCATTCCTTACTATTCACATAATACCACATTCATCTACCATCTTCATTCTACTTAAAAACACTCTTAGGTAAACTTCTACCATCATTCATTTACCCGTGTCATGTAACTTAGTATGATCATGGTGTTGTTTCTTAAAGACTCATGTGAGTTGTAGAAGCAATAATATGTTCATGTTTTGTTCTTGCATATGCCAAGAATACCGATAATATTAATTATTGTTATTATGATTATTATATTATTATTATGCTCCTAACCTAACTTTATTTACATATTATTAAATATATATCTATATATTTTTTAGAGCCTAAATTGTTCACTAACCTCTCATTAACATGCTTTTTGCTCTTATTATTGTTTTTTGTTTTCTTTCTTTTTCTTTTCTTTTGGGACTAGTCTATTTCTTAGTCCCGGGAAGCCTTGATGAAACTAAGACTCCCAATACTTGACCGGAATACCTTGATAAAGCTAAGATTCCAAATACTTGACCATGATTATGTTTATTTGCTTATGTATATTTCTTTCTATCTTGATATGTATTCTTCTTACTTTTTATTTCTACATAATCATACTCATGCATGATTAGAATGTTGTTGTCTTAATAAAAAAAAAAGGGGTCTTTCTTTAACAAAGAAAAGTAAACTAATTTTCTTAACAAAGGATTTTTCAACAAGAGATCTAAGTTTTGTTTTTAATAAATTCTTTTCAAAAACTTAAACAAGCTAATAATAAATTTTAAATTATTAGTAATGAAGATTTCTTTGAATAATAAAGGAAACTCATTTCTTTTATAAGTAGGTACTAAAAACTCCATAAAAATATAATTTTTAGCATTAAACTTGAGATTTTAATCAAACCATATCTTTTATAAAACTTAAATAGGTTCATCATAGACTTTGAAAATCACTTACTAAGTAAGCTTCTGCAAGACTAAATATTTTTAACATTGTTATTCTCTTTTCGAAGTTAAAATGAAAATTTTGCTAAATTCTAATATTGATAATTCTTTACTAGGAAGACTTTTTCTTATGAACTTATTTGAAAGGATTATACCACCACTTAATAAATATTGGGAATAAAACAAGTTTTTTTTTTAAATCACGGTAAAAAAAAATTCAACTCACTATTTTAGAAAACAACTTAGAAAAATAAAATTTACCAAGAAAATGAAGTTTTAAAAAAAGTGTAAACTTATTTTCTAGAGAAAAAGAATATAACAATGAGAGGAAAACATACATTTAATACAATTCCAAATATTAGACCACACCAACAACTTAAAGAGAATTTTGAAAAGCTTATTTCTCAATTACTAGAAATAAAATTGGTAGATGATTTAAAGGACCAAATTTTTGGAAATTAATTTATCTTTCAAAAGTTAGGAAATGAAACTATAATAGGAAAACACTCACTTATAACAACACAAGTATCTTTAAATTTCCTCCTAATATTAAAAAAAAAAGGAAAGATTTTCAAAGTTTTCATCTTTTGAAACTCTTAAAGCAAAATTGTTTTGTGAAAAATTGATATCGAGACAATATTATAAAAATCATGCATACAATATGAGTTTATATATATATATATATATGTTCAAAGGATTTTTCAACTATACAAATATCCATATATTTGTTTAAGGGTTTTTAGATGAAGGAAAGATGGAAAAATTATATTTTAAAAAGCTAGGAATTTCGTGGTTAATCTGTACCGTGGTGTTTTGCAACCCAAATGGCTTTTTTTGACAAAAATAACCTTAGAAATGGATATATCTTTTCTAGTAGGTATAAAACTGTATATAATATGGGAAATTCTGAGTTAAAATGAGCAAAGTTATGGCCATTTTAAGTTGGAATTTTCTTATATTCGAATTTTGACGTAAATACTAAAATAGAGTTAGAAAATTCAAGTAGAATTTCCACGAAATACTCATTCTGGGTATTCTTTCATTTAGGTAATGAAGTTTGGGAGGATCTGTATCTGGAGAACTATTACAAGTAAAGAATTGTGACAATGATGGCCAAGTGAGTTTATCTCCTATCTTCACGTACTTGTTTGTGCTTGTAGCTAGAAGCACTAGAAGTAGGAAAAGATGAAAATGGATTATGCATGATAATATTGGTTGAAAAAATATTAAGCATATCCGCACATGAATTGTTGTTAATTAAATTATGTTTTATTATTATTATGCTGGAGTGTGTGTAAATTCTGTGATTGCCTTTAAATTACCCTAAACATATTACGAGTTATATTAATTAATTCATGCATATCACGTAGTTAGACTCATTTCATTAGCTGCTATGCTCGATGAGACAAGAGTATAGTAGTGGGGTATGCGGGAACCTGTAAGTCTGCAAGATGGTGAATAGGAGCCTGGAAGAACTATTCAAGGATAGGTGAATAGGAACCTAAAAGAATTATTTTAGGATGGGCGAATAGGAGCTTGCAAGAACTATTTTAGGATGGGTAAGTAAGAGCCTAAAATAAATTACATAAGTTGGATTTCAAAGATGGGTTTTAAAAAAGCCCGAAACACCTAACCACCGAATGAAGGGGTAAATCCATTCAAACATATGATTTTCGGTAGATCATATGTATTGCTTGCTCACTTGCTTGATGTATTCATATGCTTGTTTAATAACTTGTTTGAATTTATTGATATGGGTACGTTAATCTAGAAATATTCTCACTAAGCTAGTTGTGCTTATACCCCGATAGACTTTTGTTGACACAAGATCATTATCTCTTTTACCCCGATGACTTCATGAACCCAAGTGGAATTATGTTTTATGAAGCTTTTGGGAATCTTTTTGAAGATCTTAGGATAGACTCCCTTTAATATCTTTTAGTTCTAGTATTGTTTCTTTATGTGCAAGAGTAAGTGATATTTTGTTCTTTGGAGATTTATCGGGGGAATACCCCTAAGATAATGTAAGAGCCATATTTCTATAATGTTGAAATTAGATAGTTATATAGATTTCTTGTATGCTATATTTACTATCTCGAACTACACATCCTATTGGAGTCTCCTATTGTTATGATAGACGCCTTACATATAGTGTTGAAGCTTTCGCATGACTTCCCGAAGTCATTCTTAAGTTTTAATACCATATGTGGTAAATTGCCACGTCTAGGGTATCCTTTGGGGCATGATAGCTTGTCTCTTTATAGATAATGGGTTGCAGTATCCATAAAAACTATAATGATCTTAGGAAATTGAAATTGAACATATTGGTATTGGGTTTCGTCATCGATTGGTATAGTTCATATCACAAACATTCCAAACCGACCCGCTTATAGGAGTAATCCGGAGGAGACGAAGGAACTCCAAAGATAGGTTAGTGAATTGATGGACGGGGTACGTAAGAGAAAACATGAGTCAATGTGCCATTCCAATGATTTGGTTCCTAAGAAGGATGGGTTGTAGAGGATGTGTGTTGATTATTGAGCCATCAATAACATAATGGTAAAGTATCATCATCTTATTCCTTGCTTAGATGGTATGCTTGATGAGTTGTATGGGTCTTGTATATTTTCCAAAATTGACTTGAAAAATGGATATCATCAAATTAAAATGAAAGAAGGTTATGAATGGAAAACTGTATTTAAAATAAAATATGGTTTATATGAGTGGTTGGTCATGTCTTTTGAATTAACCAATGCAGCTAGTACTTTCATGGGATTAATGAACCATGTTTTGCGTGCTTTCATTGGAAAATTTGTGGTTTCTCTTTTGATGATATCCTTATTTATAGCACGAACTTGGATGACCATTTGACTTATCTAAAATCTATTTTAGATGTGCTTTGAAAAGAGAGATTATTTACTAACTCAAGAAGTGCACATTTTATGCCGATAAGCTTATGTTTCTTGGTTTTGATGTGAGTGCAAGGAATATATGTTAATGAGGAGAAGGTTCATGCGATCCAAGAATGGTGAAGTCAACAAGCGTAAGTAGTGCTAGAAGTTTTCATGGATTTGCTAGTTTTTATCGGCAGTTTGTGAAGGACATTAGTAGCATAATTGCACCTATAACCAAAGTCATCAAGAAGAACGTTGGGTTTAAGTGGGGAAAAGAAAAAGAAAGAGCATTCCAATTGATCAAGAAAAAACTAACTCATGCTCCTTTGCTTGTTTTACCAACTTCACAAAAACTTTTGAGATTATTGGAGTCATTCTTATGCAAGAAGGACGACCAATTGCTTATTTTAGTGAAAAGCTTAGTGGGGCAGCCTTAAAATACCCTACTTATTACAAAGAGTTGTATGCAATGGTTAGGGCCTTAGAAAATTGGCAATACTACCTTTGCCTAAGAGTTTGTGACTCATACAAACCATAAGTCGTTGAAGCATTTGAAGGGCAACACAAGTTGGACAAGAGTCATGCATGATGGCTGGAGTTCATATAAACATTTCCATTTGTCATCCACTATAAGCATAGTAAGGAAAACATCATTGCCGATGCACTTTCACACAAGTACTTACTGATCTCAACTCTTGATGCTTAATTGCTTGGTTTTGAACACATTAAAGAATTGTATCCTTTGGACCAAGATTTTTGTGAAGATTATGCATGCTATGAAAAGGCAGCCAATGGTAAGTTCGCTAAGCATACTTGTTTCGGTAAAATAAATAGTGCATTCCTAATTGTTCTATTGGGAGTTATTAGTGAGGGGGTCTCATAATGGGGGATTGATGGGATATTTTGGGGTAGCTAAGATTTAAAGGGTTTTGCAATTGCACTTATTGGCCCTCATGAAGCGAGATGTTGAGAGAATTTGTAGAAGGTATGTCACATGTAGGCAAGCTAAATCCTTAGTGCAATCCCATGGCTTTTACACACCACTTCCTATTTCTAGTGAACCTTGGGTTGATATTTCAATGGACTTTGTGTTAGGTTTACCTAGGACTAAACATGGTAAAGATTCAATTTTTGTGGTTGTGGATATGTTTTCAAAGATGGCACATTTTATTCCATGCCATAAAACGGATGATACTTCACTTGTTACAGATTTGTTCTTTGAGATTGTTATTACATGGTATACCTAGGACAATTGTGTCGGATAGAGATGCTAGGTTCTTGAGTTACTTTTGGAAGACCTTGTGGTGTAAGTTAAGAACTAAGTTATTGTTTTCCACTACTTGTCACCCACAAACTGATGGTCAAACCGAAAAGTGAATAGGACATTATCTACTTTGTTAAGGGCTATCTTTAGAAAGAACACTAAAACATAGGAAGATGTTTGCCACATGTTGAGTTTGCTTTTAACCATGCTAAATTATGCCACTAAATTTTCACCTTTTGAGATATGTATGGATTTAATTTGCTAACTCCTTTGGATTTATCTCCTTTACTATGTTGAGCATGTTAATTTTGATGGCAAAAAGAAAGCTGAATTTGTTAAGTAGATTCATGAGAAGATAAGGGTAACATTAATCGATGGATGGAGCAGTATGGAAAATAAGCCAACAAAGGGCGCAGTCAAGTAGTTTTTGAACCTAGAGATTAGGTTTGGGTACATATGTGCAAAGAAAGATTACCGCATAGAGGTGTTCCAAATTGCTTCAAAGAGGAGTGGTCCTTTTCAAGTCCTCGAGCTCCTCAATAACAATGCCCACAAGCCAAATTTACCTGGTGATATAATGTAAGTGTTACTTTTAATGCCATTGATTTGAGTTCTTTTGATACATGTGATGATTTGAGGGCAAGTCCTTTTCAAGAGGAAATGAATGATAGAGGCAAGTCTAGGAGATGGAGTGTAGATCCACTTGAAATGCCACATGGACCGATTACACAAGCCTGTGCTAAAAGATTTAAAGGTGCACTTAATGGCTTAATCTAAGGTGTTTAGTAAGAGGAGGTCCATGCATACCACACCAAGGATGAACAAAAAATGATCTACATCCTCAAGGTTAACATAGGAGTGGATAATGATAATGATGTGGATGAGTAGTCCTAGACCACCTCAATACGCTGTTCTCATTGATCCTTATACTGCCAGCCTGCTTTGCACCAACTTTACACTAGTTTTGTGTTTTTGACTTTTAGGCTGCCAACTTTGTATTTTTAGGCTGCTAACTTTGTTTTAGGCCACCAGCTTTGTTTTTATATATTTTAGTCTTCATGTAATAGTATATATAGACCATTGCACTTATTTTTGGAGCATCATCTTGGACATTGATAAAAATTGAGGGTTTAATTTCTCTTTGGTTCTGAAAGGACTCTTTAAACTTATTGTTATCCGTGGCGTTCATTAAAACTTATCAATCGGATTTCTATCACCAATTGTGGCATCCTCTTTATACCAAGGTTCTTGTTTTGCTGAGCAACGGGTCGTGGTTCTTCTATACATTCTTAAACGATCTTGGGATAATTTCCAGATTAGGTATCAGGTTTCACAAGTTGATGAGGTTCGTATTGGACAGCGTCACATAAGGATCATCGAGCTGCTGTGTTAGTATCACTGGTACTACGGGTCCACTATCCACAGCTAAGTGCATGCAACACTCAAACTTAATGGCTAGATATTCAATTAGTCAATTTGAGATTCTAACCTAAAAAGCACAAGCAACAAACAAATTAGTACACATACCTAGAAGTTATTCCATTCCAAAACTAGTATCTATTACCTAGATTACATATACATAAGTTCTTTAGAAATTTCTATATATCTACCATGAACTCTCATTATATTCCTGTCACTCTCAATCATACTCCATTACTACCTATGTTCTTAAGACCTTAAAGTATATTTAAATCATGAAGGAAATAATTTAACTAATTCTAGTAATTTTTAGGCAAGAAAATGATGAATTTGAAGGTGTTATAATGTGCGAAAACTAGTGTAGAAGTGGGTATAATGTTAGTATCACTTAGGTAAAGAAAATAGGTCATTAAAAGGTCTACGTGAAGGTATACGTGTAAAATAGGAGGTACATGGGAAAACATGACCTCATGTGTTTCCTTGTATTCTTTTCCAAACACAAATTTAAAACTTTGAGAGGAACACGACTAGAACATAGGGTTGTGTATATGTCGTGTTCTTTTCACGTTCCTTTCTTCTTGAAAGCACAGAGAGAAACACGATTTGATATATGTAGCCGTGTACTTGCCATATTTTTCTAGAAAATACGAATTTTCACATTTAGAGAGGTACACGGCTTGAAACAGGACCGTATATAGATCGTGTACTTTTAGAAAAATGTCATATTTCAAAATCTTCGTCTTATTTCCATAGCGACACTCATTTAAACCTTTCTAAGCCTATTTCTCCACTTTAACACTTCTCTATACATGTTTTTAACCCCAAAACCATACCAATACGTATACCACTTTCTATATTGCATTTAACACTCATGATCAAATATAAAATATGCAAGAATTACATTAACTTTCAACTTTCTTCGTATCTTCACAATTCCTCAATGTCTAATTCGTAACAACTCTTTTCTTCTTATATTCTTCCAGTATTCCTCATAGTTTGTCATTTCTACTATATGATTAGTCTATCCATGTTACCTTTTTAGTATCATCACGTCTTTCGTCTCTCAAAAGTTTAGTTTTTGTTATTCAATGATTTCCCAAAATCTCTCCGAAAATCTTGTGTCTTCACTATGAGGGATTGTTATCAACCAAAATCCCAATAATTGACTATTCAAAATAGTTATTTTATTGGTTGCAATAAGGAATAGAGGAGAGAAGTAATTGGGTGCCATTGTCGTTTCCGAAAAACTTCTAGTTTGATAAAACATTGATAGGAAAGAAGGGAGTTTTTTATAGGGACTAGATGAGGAAAAAAAAAGAGGTTTTTGAGAGCGGTTAAAAAAAATTCATCTTATATTTTATACGTTAGTGAACCAATGTGTCTTATGAAGTCTGATGTCCATTGACATTTTATCCCATTTACTAATATTAACTTACATCCTCCCTTGCACATGATTTAATTTAATTTGGGGTATTTCAAAAAACAATTTTACGTAACGAAACTCCTTAAGGTAAAAATCCATTGACTATGATTAAATTTAAATTTTATTCGACATATTGATATAAGAACAATAGCTGGACACCCAAACAGTATCATATGAAACTTTGGCCCGGCACACCTGGAAGAAATCCCCCTTCGCTAATAAGAAATAATCTTTCAGCGCGTCAAGGTGGCCAGGTCACCACGAACAAGTAACAACCACAAGCTGCAGAGATGAAAATTTTAACAAAAGATGTCCCAGCAATCTAAAAATGGCATTTTTCTTTTTTTTTTTTGTTGGTGCTCCAGATAAAATATTTTTTTATTATATTTATTTAATGTGTTATTATTAATTAGTAATAATATATTAATTACTATAAACAAATAATTATTTATATAAAAAAAGTAAAAACATATAATATTATATACTTTTGTCAATTTTGCACTACTTTTATTTTTATTTATTTATATGTTAGCATATTTTCTTTTTTTATTTCAAATTTTTGATTTAGTCAAACTCTCTTTTTTTTTTTTTTTTTAAATATTAACCTTGAAAAACAAGTTTAACTTACCCAATATAAGATTATTTCTATTTCAGTAGCACTTTCATAATTTTTTATAAAAATATTATTATTTATTTCATTTTCCCATAACAGTGGTACCACAAAGGGGGAAAAAAAAATTCCTGATCTTTTGTTTTGTGCTTGCAGTCCAGCAGCCCTAAGAAAACTGTAGAAAGGAAAGAAAATAAAAAAAAAAATTTTTTTTTCTGAATATGAAGAGTGAATAAAAAGAAATAAGAAAAACAAATTTCTTTTCCCATGTATGATAAATATGAACAAAAGAAAAAACAAAAATATATATACAAACTAGATTACCCATGTCTTATTATTTTTGTTTCTCCAAAGGCCATCCGGTAAAAGCATCTACTTTCCACTATTTTTCACACCTTTTTATTTGAATTTGAAAAGAGAAGAATCAAGGCTAAAAGAACCAAAGCTTTTGAGCGAAAACATCCTACCACTTTCCACTCATTTCATCCACTTTCCACCTCTTAAATCAGCCAATCATTTTTTTACTTCCATTTCCATAAATTTTGCTTGATTTCCACTCATCCAAACACGGTAAAAAAAAAAAAAAAAAAGGTCACGGATTAGATGTACTGGAATTGTAACCGTGCATGATACAGTAAACAGAATGCGCTCAAAGCAAAAATGAGACCCATTGAAAACAAAATTCCTTAATACAATGTTAAAACGGTTTCATATTATTCAACAGCCCAAATGGCAAAGGATTGACAAAAGATCAAGGTAGGCAACTGCATTTGCGCAGATGATGATGGATTGATTCCTAATGCCAGCTAGAGTCAGTAATTACAGAAAGCAGAAGGTTGGAACCTCTTCACTCTTTTGCACACGTCCATTCCCTCCTACTTCATTTTGAAATCACCCCCGTTGCCTGTACATAAACTTGTTATAGCCATCATTACTCAAAGCAATACCACAGTTAGCCGGATCTTTTCCTATACTTGCTCTGAACCAGGCTCAAGAGGAAGTCTGTGAATATATGCTCATATTCTGGCATTTTCCCATACCCTGCAACAATTACGAAACATTCCCAAGATCCATTAAGATTATTAAATTAAAACAACCTTAAAAACAGTGGCTACAATTTCAGAACACATTCTACTAGCTCCTATGACATTGTTTAAATCAAGTAAGTTGTTGATTATTGGCTTTGTGAAGAGAACTAAAAACAACATGCAAGGGGGAAAAGGCAAAATAGTTAATATTTCACTTGCCTGGAAAATAGTTGATATCGATGACATAAAACCGATCTCTTGTTCCAAGTTCTCGGATAATATCCAAATTGAACAGCCGAAGACCCTAAAGGAACAGATCGAAATACATATATCAAGGCATCTTCAAATAAATCAAAATGCAGTGAGCACCAAATTAAGATAAAAGAACTTACCGATCTCCGACGAAGTTCTTTGGCAAATCTCTCAAGCAAAGGCCGTGGTGGAAGCTCTGCAAACATAGAAAGTAATGAGCAAAACGCAGCAACTTGAAATACAAAAAAGGACAAAAGCTGGTAATCTGATGAATTTGGTGTGAAAGATGATACTATAGCTCAAAATGAAACTTTGTCCCCAAACTCAATAGCTGAATCACACGGACTGTGTGCTTCCTTGCCACGTATATCAAATATTTTATCAGCTTAAAATCTAAACCCACAAGTCTAGGATTACTAGGTTTCGCAATTCCAAATGGGAAAAATGCTGTCCCACAGATAACTCTTTTGATGTAATTATTTAATGACACTGATGCAGCTTTCAGGATAGAAAATAAATATATAGGAATACAAATCATGATCCCAATTCCCTTTCCAACTTCAAAAGCCTTGGTCAAATGGTGCCAATAATCCTGTAGGGTTCTGTAACATGATAGATACAATCTAATGGATTCTAAATTGAAGAAAAAAAAAAAAACACAAAAAGAAAAAAGAAAACTAGAAAAATAAAAAAGGACATAAAAATTCAAAATGGGAGGATGCATCCCAAGCAAGAATAGAAAAACATACACCTATGTTGACATATGCACATTATTTACATAACCTGTTAGAAATTAACCATCGATAATTCTGCAATATGCCACAAAATTATCAGAAAGGTGGATTGTGATGCTATGTAAGACAAAATCACCAACCTCCAACACTTGGATCCAGATCTGCATCATCTGCAGAAGCTGCTGCACATGAAACCCTAGGAAAACGAAACACGCCGGCATTCTTGGGGAGCTCCCTTTTACTCACATCAGGCAAGGAGAAACGTCTGACAACCTTAATTGCATCCCCAACAATATAGACCTTGAAAAGAACACCGCCTAAAAGAGAAGCAGATGTTCAAACACATCAATTATAGTCCCATATTGGACTGCATAATGAAAAATCTCGTATTGGGTTAAGAACATACCATGATTGACAAACTCCTGAAGAACTAGTGGGGGCTCAAGCTTTTGGAGTGAATACCGATCATAAGCAAGTGACAGTTCATGTGACTTGGGACTTCCATCAGCTACTAATGGCTTAGCAACTAGAAACAATAAAGGATGCTACACTCATTATCCAATACCATCAACAGCCAATGGCTGCCAGTTATAAAAAATAATATGTATTGACCAAAAACGAAGAGATAACAAAAATAATCACCTTGCATACCATGGGAATAAGCCCAGCCTACATAACACACCCACAGCACAAAATGGAAAACGGAAAATAATCCAACTTACCCAAGGGAAGCCTCAGCCCAGCTTTGCTAACGGCATCAGGGATGGATGAGGCATCTTTTTTTATGACCAATTGCTTAGGAACGCCAACTTTTCCTGCATAGTTTAAACAGAGACCCTCAGACTCCAGAAATATCCTATAACGCACCACAACAGAGAACACTTCTAGTGCTTGCACAGCAGTCACAGAAATGGTTTATAATCTATGAATTTCAATTGGAAACTGTCATTTAGTACCGTAAGGGTCAGAGAAGTTCATGTCAGCAACTTCCTGAAGCATAAATTGACGGTTGCGCAAATGCTGTATTGCATCAGGAGGATCAAGCACAGTCACCTCAGGGTGTGTTTGCCTATAATCCTGCAAGTTTAGGATGAAGAAACATAGTCAGATTACAGATCACTCTCAGTTTGCAACACAAACAAGCAGAAATCAAGCAAAAAAATGAAAATGTCCAGAGAAAGAACTGGCCACATATCAACCACTGAAAGGTGGTAGAAGATTTTGGACAGGATCCATACTGGATAAAGCATTTCATCGAAGCCATAGCCAAAAATCATATTTCATGGAATGGCGTAAAGATGTCAGCCTCCCCTGACTTACGTATTTCTACTATCAATTTGTAAAGAGAAGATTCAAGAGAAACAACTTCAGGAATAGGTTCACCACAATCTTCCAGTAAACAACAGGTGTTAGGATATACAGAATACAGTAAGAGCAAAGATACCAGTCAACATGTATCCAAATAAACAAGTAGAAGAAAAGGTTTTACTAAACATCACCTCACCACCCAAAAAAAAAAAAAAAAAAAAAATTTCTTCCCGTAGCTAGTTTGTCCACAACTGATATGATAAATTAAGTCGACAGTAAAGAATCAAAATTCTTTTGAAAAATCATATAGAACAGATATCAAGCATTTCCAAGCATATAGCATCAGTCTCACTTTTAATGTTAGAGAAGAATCATCCACTCATTAATATAAGAAACATATATTTTGCAACAGTGAACCAAACCATCTCAATCTTCCTTCATTCTCACACTGGTGCCATCCACATAAGATGCCTAGATTTGAATTCTATCTAAATACATGCCTCAATCTAAAAGCTTATTTCTAGTTCTAGAAGGACCTCAAAAGGAAATTGAACCACTGATATATATTATCAACTGCTGCATAGAAAAAGAGCAAATGGAATAGATAAATAAATATATATATCCACCCTTTTAAAGAAGCATACATGAATAATCTCCTACTATCCTCTTAAAGAGGCTATGAATCAAAACAAAAAGGAGTTCTATAGGTGAAAGCAGACCTAAAGTAAAGTTTGACAGAGAGAATCATGCAATAGCCATTCACTAATGTGCAAGGACAGATAGGTAGGAAACTATATGATTAGCTACGAAGTGTAAGCAAAAAGACATTGAGGTTACCAGTAATATGCTGTCAAGAGAATCTTAAAAATCAACATACAGATATTCTGAGAAATCATTTTATGATGACTCAATCCCATGGAGCTTTCTTTGTACTGTTGGATTTTAATTGAGATATCTCCTTAAATATATTTAGGATAGCAAATAAATCAGAACATGGACATTGATCAATGAAGATACGCAATATAAATTTTATTTATTCTGTACAACTACAGACTAGAGTACGGAGTGGAAAACAAATTAAAGAACAATCCGTAAAGGGTATCTGTTAAAATCCATTAACTACCAGCTCTAAAACTCACACATGCTTTACAAAACTATCTGTCAAAAAAGGAAAAAAATAAAAAATGAAAAAAGCTTCCCAGGATAAAGAAATAGTCAGTTTCAAAGACGATATATGGTTGTAACACACCAATCGAAAAATCAGAATAGGTTCAATCCATTCATCTCCGTGTACACAAAGGAGCACTGGTGAAGAATTAGCTTTTGACAGACACATCAGATCAAGAATTTTGGATTCTCAGGAAGCACTCTAGGTAAAAATTCCAAATATATGCCCCAAGTCAGCTTTTTTAGATATAAAACCACCAGGTATTCCTTAACAATGACAGTAAATCTAAAAAGGAGGCAGGCATTAGCAGTATCATATGTGCCTAGGTATTTGAGTTTACATTTGGAACTTCTTCCAGTAATTAGTATGGAGTCAGGGTAAAATGTTAATCTTTATCCTGATGTCATGAATATGGGGTTTTGTCAAACAGATAAAGAAAGAATGGACTAAACGTTACACTCTGAATTCACCGAACCAGGGAAACTACCCGGAATTCAATCCATCTTAACTGGATTCAAAACTCTTTTGCAAAGTAATGTTCACAAAACCTGAGGAAATCACCATCCATCCAAATCAATTCAAAAATAATGTTAGGAAAACCTGAACAAATCAGTTAGATGGCCATGGGAGTGGGAACATCCTTGCTGAAATCCCGAGGCCCCAACCTCAACTATGAAGTCATGATTCATGATGGAGGAAAGAGCAAGTATGAACTCTGCAAGTTACGTCAGGCAAAAATGAGCTTAAAAAATAAACATTTTGTCACCAGTTTTCATCAGTGACCTCTTTGGTTTGGCAATCATAACCAAAGATAATGTCAATTCAACATATATTACTATATAACACATGACAAACAAGTCCAAGTATATATATATAATTATATAGAGAGAGGAGAGAGAGAGAGAGAGAGAAGATAAGGTTAAGGCCAGCCACTCCATAATACTAACCTCAAGAATCTGGCGCCATTCTCTTCCTGTTAACTGATTAGGGGAAAAAATGGCACACCACCTGAATTAGAGATTGATCACATTTATAAATCAGAAGAAAATGATAATGACATTGCTTTGTACCTTGTGCAATACAATATCAAAAGGCCCTTGATCCGACAGAGGCCTGTTTTGATCAATTGCAACAAAGAGAATTCCTTTTTTCCTGCACACCATTACATTTTTAAGCATCAACAACTTGCAATACATTCTGTTTACACAGACAATTGCACTCACCAAAAATACTAGGTCCTTGGGTCGTAATTGAGAACATAAGATAGATTGTATTATCCTAAATAATGAAATAAGCATGACGAAAATCTAACATTATCACAACAATGTAATCAAAGACTAGATCAAAAACTAGCGAATGTCCTTGGTAGTAGACGTATACTAAAAATCTTGATTTAATTACAAAAATGCCACCTTCTCACAATAATTGGAGCAGAATATCTACAAGAAGATACTAATTACACATTCAAACAAAAAGCAACCCTCCACATCTTTTGAAGCAAACATCAAATCCTTTTCACGAAGATTCCAATTTCAACAATTTCATTTTCTTGCCAACCAAACGAAAGTGACGCGTATGGCCTGAAAGCAAAATTCCTATCCCAAAATCTCCACACCAATTTCTCCCAATTGCATCGTTATTTCAATATCAGTCACCGTCCAAAAAATGGGTAAAAAAAGATTCTTCTAAAAGGATAAGTCAATAGCAACACATTAATTACATTTTCTTCATAGGAAATAGCAAAAGATGTATCTTTTTTATTCAAACTCAGAATAGTAACTAATGGAAACACATGACATCGTCAAAATTTACACCATCCAGCACTTCTAAAACCACAAAATCACTTCACAAAGATATATTAAGTCCCATCTTTCAGACATTCCAGCACAATCTACACCGTGGATTAGTTCAAAGATTCATTAGTCAATCTTAATAATCAAATCTAATAGATTAGATAGAATTAATTATCGGTTGTTTTAAATTAATAGACGTTATTACCTAGCTAAACCTTCAAGTTTAGGCTGCAAAAAGCTCTTAGTTTTCTTAGAAGTAAGCGCATAACCAACAACCACTAATTTCTTTTGAAACCCCAACCCTAGGGTACAAGCCTCCTCTCCATAACCTTCTTGTTTGTCTTCTAGATCACTCATTTTCTGCTCACAGACCATGTCCAATTCTTCCTCTTTTAACAACATAAACCCCCCCTTTTTTATGCGTTTTTCTCTCAATGACAATTCTCCTTAAACCTCAAAGAAAAAAAAAAAAAAACAATCCTGTTTCCGTCCTTATCCGAGAGACTAATATGTGTATTTTCGGTAAACAGAGGGTTTCGTCTGAGTTAATACGAGAGAGAGAGAGAGAGAGAGAGAGAGAGAGTGGAATGCGGGTACTAGGGTTTGAATTTGTGTGTCCTGGTCTTGTGTCGTGCGTTAGCGCAGATCTAATTAAGCTTCACGAAAATGGCGAAATGGTTGCAGGAAGGGTCGGTTAATGGAGGCATAGAATTTAGAGAGGGAGGGAGAGAGGACACACGGACCCAGGGCACAAACTTAGGACGTGTATGTAGGAACTCATCGAGAATGGTGAGGTTGCACGTATATATAAAAGGAAAGGGCAAAAAAAAAAACAAACACGGTAACATAAATGTAGCTGACATGATTTTTTTTTTTTTTTTTCAAATTAGGTTCATACGTAGCTGTCTACTGTGCTGTCGTGGTGCTATAAGTTGTTTATATGTTAGTGTGAATAGATATAGATAAAAAAAAGTTGATAGTTCTCATCAAAATATCAAATAGAACAAATATAGATAAAATTTAGATGCAAATCGGATATATTTTGCACATATCATTTTAAAAAAGATACAGATACAGATGAAAAACAGACAATTCAAACAGACCCTAATATAATGTTATTTTAGACAACATTAACCCGTTACCGGCTGAATCTGAATCGATAATCAGTCTGAAAATAGCGAGCCTGAATCGTTAAAGGATTCATCGATTTTAGTGAGTTCTTATAGTTTCATCCTTGAGAACCACATGACTCGACGATGTTTGAACCATCGATTTAATAACGAGTTGAAAATCGACAGCTCTTGTGGTTCTACACTATAAAAATTTAAAAAAGGAAAAAAATATAAAAAATTATAATTAAAAAATAAATATTTAAAACTATTTTCGCATAAATAATAAAAAAATTTATTTCCTATTCATAATATTTAATGTGTTATTATTAATAACACAAGTAATAAATATATTTGAAATCATATATTATTAAATTTATGTAGATTTTAAATCAAAGTAAATTTTCTTTTTTAATAATGTGTGATTTGTTTTTGTGTTGTTGGGACTTATTTGTATCTTGAATATTTTATAGCGTCACATTGCTAATATAACAACTAAAAAAGTACAAGTTATTGTATATAAATAAACATATAATTATATAATTTTTTAAATTAATGCTATGAACAATTATTGTTAGCCTCAATATTATTTCAAGTTAAAAATTTATTTTTTATTTTTTCTTACTTAAATTAAATAAATTATTTAATTTATTTTTTTATTTCAAGATTTTCGGTTCCTCTTGAATTGGAATCGAATCGTAGGAACCAGTGGTTCCTATGAATCAAGAACCAGACTGGTTTTCACGAGTCCAGTTCCGATTCCACCATTTCTAGAATAAAAAACCGACTGTTTAGATCCGATTCTAGACCCAAATCGAACTATACCTCTGTCTATTTTCTTTTTCGTTTACTTTGCCTCCGTCTCCCACTCTCTTTTCCTTTACGCCGGATTAAAATAATACAACGCTACAATATCGACTTTGAACCAGTGAATATCAAATATATCACATACTTCTAGGTAGCTTCTAATTTATTAAAAAATTTATAGAATTTGATTTTTCTTTTAATTTTTTTTTGGCAGTCCTAGAATCCCAGTCCTTCGTACCCTTAAAAAATTTTCGAAATAATTTTTTTAACAATGTTTTTAAACGTGAAACACATGTCTATCGATTTTATAAAAAATTATATAAATTAAAATTATATAAACAAATTATCAAATTAATATCTCTATATTACATGTTGGAAGAAAAATATAAAATTTTATACATGTATCACATTTTGGAGGTGCGATACAACGATTATTATATAAAAATTATAAAAAATTATGCATCACATATGATACTTGCGATGCATGTATCACTTATAGGACGTGTAATATATACAAAGTACCGATACTTTGTATGTAAATATGTAATGCATTAACAAAAATATATTCGTAATATTTTTTATATAAAATATATATGTGTAATATTTTCGAAAGATAGTAAAAAAATAATAATATGGGTTTTCAATGTCATCTATTTTAGAGCTCATGCTATATAGATAGACATAGTCATGGTTTGGTTCCAAACCGGAACCGGAACCGTCACCGATCATTCCAAAATTGAAACTGAACCAGTTGGTCGGTTCCAAAACCGCTACGAAACCATCTGTTTCACAGTTTCTAAGCAATTCTTTGGCTTATAATCAGTGAAACCAGCAGTTCAACCCGGTTCCATTGAAAAAATAAATAATAAATTAAATATATAATTATTACTATTTAATTTATTTCATATAAATAGTAAAAGTTATTATTTATTCACAATATTTAATATGTTATTATTAATAACACAAATAAACATAGTTTAAAATCATATATAATGAGTTTAAATAAACTTCTTCTAAAAAAAAATTCCTTTTGTTAATAATGTGAGGCTATTTTTCATCGTAATTTTCTTTTTATTTTTTAGAGTATTTTACAATATCATAATACTAACTATAATTAATATTGAATGTGTTTGTATTTATATAAATGTGCATTCTAAATAAATTTTTAAAAATTTTGGTGAAATAATTTAATACTTTTAGATTCAATAATTATTTTGACTTTAAAAAATAATTTTTTTTAAAAGACGATTCCATTGTTCCAGAACCGAAAATCGGTGGTTTCATGGAACCGGATCGGAACCATGGGAGATGGTTTCGGTTCCTCAATTTCAAAACCCAAAACTGGCGATTCCAGTTTGATTAGGTTCCGAAACCGTGACGATGTCTATATATAGATCATACAACTTTTCCATACTATCTAGGATGGACTTTTTACACTGTTGTTAAATATATATATGAAAGGGATTCATAATTTTCTTTTAACAAATTAAGTTAGATTATCTTATAGCAAATTTTTAAAAGTCAGTATTTTTATATTAGTATTTTATAGTGTGGTTCTCTTCTTATTTTGGGTTTTTAGAATCCATAAAAATCAATACTACCAAGTGCATAAATCAACTCGTATGAAACCGTTCTAACTTAATCAAAGGTCTTTGTTTCAAGTCCTGAAAATGCAATTGCATTAAAAACTCAGTAGGGAGAGCTTTGCTGCCCTTGTTGTCCTATCTGGCTCGAATCTAGATTAATTAGCACCCCACGTGGTGTCGAATACCGGACAGTTTGATTGAAAAAAAATCCATAAAAATCAATGAGAGAGATAACTTATTTATGTATAGTACAGATTATAAAGCATCAAATGGTGAACAAGAAACTTGGTCTATAATTCTAGGATTATTCAAATAGACAGCAACTATTTTCCATTTTGGCACCATAACATATGGAACTTGGAAGTAATCTACTAATTGTGATTTACCCAAAAAAAATATATACTAATTGTGATAAAAAAAATGAAATTTCATTAATGGTGGAAGTCATACGAGAAAACATTTACATGCATGAAACCAATAAAAGTTTATCTAAATATTTTCATTTAATGAGTATAGTGTGTGTGAATTATCATATCAAATGAAATCATATAGAAAAATAGTAAGTAATTAATATGCACATTACATAATTACAAGAATGAATATTTTCAAGTCTATCCAAACTAAATTAAAATGATGCGTTTCGATACATATATCAACCTATATCTAAGCATATATAGCAAGTAATATTTTCAAATAAGGAAAATTTATCAAAACAATAATTTGATTAATGGTATTTAAAAACTCTTCTATGTTCAGAATATTAAAGTTTGAAAAATTGATATTAGTTTTACACTGAAAATAATTATTTTACAAATAAATTCTTTTATTCTATTCTAATGAAAAGTATGTCTATATATTGTGGTATAATTAAACAGATGTAGGTAAATTACAAATTTATAATAAACACAAGCAAATTTATATGTAAACCAAAATTTTCTTTGCCCTTTTACTTTTTACTTTCTACTGTATAGCGTTTTTAACTGTAAATAAGAAATTAAATACTAACAAATGAGAACGTAGAAATCTAAAAAAAACTCTCATAATAGTTTTGATATTTGAAATATATTATGTTTATTTATTTTTATTTAAAAACATATACATCAGAGGCATGCTTGTCTAATAAACTCTAATATGGGAGATGTGCATGATTGCTCCTTGTAAAAAAGGTTTATAGGGTTTAACAAATTACGGATCTAGGGTATGGGTTTCTACCGGGAAAAAGGAGAGGAAGAGAAAAAAAATCTAGGGTATAAACTTTATTGGGTAACTTTTCTAGTTTCTTTGTGAAACGCGGGATGAGAGGATGCCGAGTACGCTCCATCGTAGCAGGAAGACGATTCCACGCCTCACCGACCATCACGCTTTGACAATAGCGTACAAGGTGCCATGTTAAAAAAATTAGTTTTACGCTGTGTTTGGGTTCCGTAGAAATCGGCATGAGGCACCTAAAAGCCATAAAAACAGACAGAATTTGTTTGGTTTATTTAAATGAGACAACAGAAAAGGACGAAAAGTGACAGAAACCATCATAATTTACAAAAATAGTCATAATTAAAACGTAAAAAAAAGTAAAACAAGCAACATTTTAGCTCATCACTAACTCAATTTTTCTTCATTTTCTTCAATTTCCTTTAAAACTTACCACACATAAAATAAATATTCAACTTCTTTCTATTTCCACCTATTTCTTTCAGTTCATTTCCATTGATTTCTACATACAAAAAATTATCAAACACAACGTTAGTATAATAATAATAGATGATGATTAGCTATATCTGTTTCTTTATACACGTCTCAAAAGTACAATATAATTATGGGAGTTACTTGTATTAAGTCTTTGTACAGAGACTTCTAAGGAAGTCTTTTTTAAAACCTACCACGTCTACCACTTTATTACTGACCTACAACATTAAGAAAAAGACATGACCTACCGCTTCGTCACTGACATATGACATTAGAAAAATACCATGACCTACCATGCCTACCACTTCTTTATTAACCTACAACATTATGAAAAAGACACAACCTACCACATGTACTACTTTATTACTGACCTACGACATAAGGAACCGTACATGACTTATTACACTTACCACTTTAGGGAAATACTGACCTACGACATTAGGAAAATACCATGACCTACCACTATGTTATTGACTTATAACATTTGAAAAAAAACACAACTTACCACATCTATCACTTTGTTACTAACCTACTATATAAGGAACAATACATGACCTCCTACATTGTTACTAACCTTCGACATTAGAAAAATACCACGACCTATCATACCTATTACTCCATTACCTACCTACAATACTAAGAAAATGACACAACCTACCACACCTACCACTCTGTTACTAACCTACAACATTACGAAAATGACACAAGCTACCATACCTACTACTCTGTTACTGACCTACCCCTTATGGAGTAGTACATGACCTACTACAACTACTACTTTGTTATTGACCAATATATGAAGAAAATATCACGACCTACTATACCTACTACTTGGTTACTGACCTACCACATAAGGAATAATATATGATCTACCACGCCTACCACTTTATTACTAACCTATGACATTAGGAAAAAGACATGACCTACAACACCTACCACTTCATTAGTAACCTACCACATAAGGAACAATACATGACCTACCACACCTACCACTTTGTTACTAACCTCCGGCATTTTGAGTGATAGCTGTTATATGTCACTTTTTTCTCGATCTACCTAATCACAACTTCCCTGAAATTCTCCATACAAGAATTGATGCATATTTTTCCCTATAATCACCATTAAACAAAGACTTGTTAATCGATGCTTTAAACATATAGAACACGATTTTATCTTAAACAATAAAAAAAAAGATTTATTATCATTAATATTTCACTAACACCAACGTTTAAATAATCATATATTGATTTATATTGATGTCCAATTTTGGCACGTAAGATATATCCAATCCATTTGAAGCTTGGGCCAACTCTTTCAATTTAGGTTTGACCTTATCTAACTCCCCATTGAAATGGGAGATTAGAAGTAATACTAAGAATGTATCTAGATGGGTTCTTTGAATTACTCGATCCACCTAACATGATATATACTTTATAGGGTATCACCCCATAGGGTTTGAGACGGGTTTTAGGACATTGGGCAAAACTACATAGGGTTTTGGGATAAATATAAAAGCCGTTGAGAACCCAAACCCGTTAAGAGAAAATTTTATTAAGTTTATTCTAGTTAATAAATTAAAAGCCAAACTAATTTTAGGTTTATATATTATAAGTATTAGTTCGATTTAATAAATGTTACATGAATTTGTAAATTTGTACTTAAATTTAATACATGTTATATGCTTTTTAAATTTGTAGATCATTCAATATTTATAATGTTTGATTTTTAATTAATCATGGTGGCTTATTGTAATGTTAAGTTAATGGAGAATAAATTTTGAAAGATTTATTATATATGCAATTATTAATGGAAATAAATATTTTCAAGAGTAAATGAGAAGAAAATTATTGATATATATATATATAATATTATGAGAGGAATAATTTTTTTAGGCAACTTTAAACATAAAATAATTATAGATGAAATGTTATCAAATTTTAGTTTGAGTACCCTATAGGGTCTATTAGGGCAATTTAAGGTTTGTGAATAAAAACCGTATAGGATTTGGGACGAGTTTTAGGAATCCTATAGGTATCGGATTCAGGTTCAGGTTTTGTAAAACCCATCCCATTGCATCCTTAGAACCCCTTGACTCTTTAAGTCAACTCTCTAAATTAGGCACTCGACAAATCTATTAAGTCTCTCAGCACATACTCCTTAATCTTCTTCATTATTTCACTCTTAATGGGATTGGGATGTGCATGGTTTAACTCCCACAATTACAATAGTCACCCATAACTTGCCACTACTCTACATTGTTCAAAATGTTAGTAATTGTAAGGAGTCATCATTTCTATAAATACATTGCATGAATGCCCTTAAAGGCGAGGTGCATTCGCCTTTCCATGCTAAATTAGTAACTCCCCCACTTTAGTCTCTTTTCAACATCTTAAGTGAATATTAATTTGAGAAATAAGGTAAATGCATCGGACACCCCTAGTGTCTCTTAATCGTATTTGATATTGTAGGCCTTTTTCCCATATACCTATTATAAATGAGCTTTATTATTATTATTATTTGGGCCTACCTCTTTGGGCTAAGTGACAAAGTTGAAGAGTTAAGTTCCTCATTAGGATGACCAAGAGAGATTTAGTATGGTGAGCTTGGAGTAGGACTTGTTAGACTGGCTTATCTATTATCCAACCTTTCTTAGTATGTCTCATGCGCTTAAAAAAGACCCGTTTTGGCCATAAACTGTCAATGTGATCTAACGTACAATTTTGATGGCCAAGCTCTATAAAAACCCTAAGTCCTCCTGATGAACCAATGTTGGTTACAATCTTATTTTGATAAGAAAACGTATTACACAAATGCTCCTCAATTTATTTAAGCTACATTTAATAAGCCAGACTTGTTTTTTATATGTTTAAGTTTTAATGTGCATATATGTGTTTGTATGTGTGTTGTTCTTTGCAGATTGTATAAAAACAAATTGTCACACCTCATTCTTGATCATGGTCATGATCACGACTTCGTTGAGGACTCACTTGGTCCAATGGACGTGTAAATCCAAAGTGCGATAAATGGAAAAAAAGAAAATGCACAGACTTGGTCACAAGTCATGTTGAAGGCCCAACAAGTTTAAACTCCAGGCCATGACAAGTTTAAATTTAAGGCTCGACAAGCATAGACTAGGTCATAGGGTAAATTGACGTGCAACGAGTTTAAGGTGCGACAGTTTAAAAAATAGTCATTATAGACTTTCAAATTTGACTGTTGGAGGTTCTTTTGGGGGAAAATGGCTATGTTTTTAAAGTTGGTATATATAAAATCTTTTGGGGTGATTTTCATAAGAAAGTAAAGCTTAACTTGCATATATTATGTAAAAATACTCTTTGTTTGTGTTATTTTCGGTAAGTGAATAGTGCAATTCATGAGTTTAATGAGCTAATATTATAAGGCACTATTCATGCATTTGTTTGTAAGTGTTTTAGTGAAGTCCTCATGTGTTGAGGCACTTGTGTGAAGTCCTACGTGTATGTAGGCATTAAGTGAAGTTTTTGTGTTGAGGCAATGTGAAGACCTTTGTTGTAAGGCATTAGATGAAGTTTTCCGTATTAAGGCATTTGTGAAGTCCTCGGTTATGAGGCATTGTGAACTTCTCTTTGTGAGACAATTATTTTGATTAAATGAAGTGTGAAGTCTTTATTACGTAAGGCAATTTGTACACCGTGGAGATTGGGGGCAGGTCAAACTCATGTTAAATCTAGTGTAATCTTCTCATTTCCTTATCTCTTTATTATTATTGTTGTAATTGCGTGTAAAAGGTTAAAAGAGATAATGATTGGTTAAGTAAGCTTAAAATAAGTTTAGAAACCTATTTTGTTGCTTCCGCATCTGCATGTATGTGTAAACAAGCCTCACTGTGCTTTAAATATTTGTTTTCCAACACCTTCCTCATTCAAATAATAAGAAATTAGATTTCTTATTAAATTGATTCTTCGTTAATTTTTATTTCAAAAAAATCGTTACATTAAAGTTAGGAAGGAGTTATGGATTTCCTTAAGTGAAACAACCAGGTAAAATGAATTTATAAATAAACTTGTATTCTATTAATCTTTTAGATAACTTTTACAATGTATAATAATCTTGTATTCTATTAATCTTTTAGAGAACTTTTACAATCCCACACAGGACTGTACTGTCACTATTATTAAAATTAAATTGATTATAAAAAAAATTAGTGTAAAAAGATTTAAGAGATTAAATCATGGTTGAAGAAGATCTAGACTGTTTATTGATGTAATGGGACCAGACCCATTGTAACTGCCACATGACCATATAATTTTCCAATGTTTTAATATTATAAGAAAAATAATTTTCTTGTAAACATTTTGTTTATATGAAAATTTCATTTTTAGTCTTAAAATAGACTGATATCCATGCTTGTAAAGATTAAAACAGGTGATTTTATTGATGATACGGTTAAGTTTATCATTTGATTATCAAAATATTTCTTCTATTAATCTTTGTTCCTATTTTAATTTAATTTATTTTAATAATCAACACAACATATAGAACTCATCATATTGGGTCAGGTTTTCCATCGGGTCACAACTCGTTCGATTGTATCCCTAAGTACGATACGCATACAACATGTACTTAATTACTTCACTTGAATCAATGCATGTACACCTATCATCAAGTCAAGTAAGTGGAAAGCCTCTACCAATTTTCAACTCATGACAATACTAATATTTTTACCATAAATAGTGAATTACTTTAAAAGTCTACTCATATATTGTAATTTTATCTTCTTATACATCACTAGTCAATTCAAGGACATGTTAATATATTTAAGCCATTCTCTATACAATCAAAATCTGCTTTTTAGTGGCTCCCAGAGACATCTCCACAAAACAAGTCCGATTAGGACCCTCCTTTCTAACATTAGTTTTTTTTAATTATTAATTTTTCTTAAAATTTTTCATTTTATTATAATTTTTCACATCTTATCCAAATCGGGTTGGGGTAAAGGATATAAAAAAATATTATTTAAAAAAAATCCCCCCAAAAAAACCACATAATAAAACAACTTAAAAATAAGATACTTGAAATCATGTCTTGAACATATGATTTTGTTTTATATTAAAATCACATTTTAAAGATACGATTTCAATAGTGACTTAGCAATAAGTCTTTTATTACTTTTATACAAGAAATCTAGGTTCAATTCCTAATTTTAAAAAAATGTTGGATTTTTTTTTTTCAAAAGGCAAAAAATATAATAAACAAATCTGCTATAAATAAAACCTATATCTTCATTTCCAATAATAAGAGTACTTAGGACTGCACTATACAACTACATATGACATTATTTTTATAATATTTTATTATAAAATAGTTCGACAACTATGATATATGACATTATTCTTATAATATTTTATTATGAAAATAGTTTGATAACTTTTTCATGACCAAAAGAAATAGTTGACTAAGGGTGATCCTAATTTTGTGATCTCTTTAAAATAATTTTGTTTTTATATCCTTTACCTTACTATGTGCTACAGATTTTAATAGTCTTTTTTTTTTTCCCTTGAAATAGTCATGTCATTGACTCATATAGCAAAGGTTTTTTTTTTTTTTTTTAACCAAGTATATAATTAAGCTTATATAGATGGAGAAATAAGTCTTATAAACTCTGTTTAAATAAGGGTATACTCTTTAATGGCGATTCCAAAGTTCCTAGATGGAATTATCTAATTGGGCTCAAATTTGTTCAATGGGCTCAAAAGCCTTAAAATACCCTTAATGGGCCTAAATAGAAATTTAGAAGGCCTAATACTTAATTAAGGTCTATAACTTAAATTCTTTAATGTGCTCAACTACTAAATCTAAAGCCCATTATCTTAAAAAGCGTAATACTTAGATAATTTTTACTAAGCCTAAATTAGGATCCCTAAAGGCCCAATACATATAAATGATAAATTAAATTTCTTAATTCATTAGGCTTAGTCCAATCACTTAAGCTTACTATGTAAGCTCTTAGATTTTACGATAAATATAAGTAAACCATAAGAGTGAAAGTCAAAACTGGAACCCTAAAGTTAACTTAGTTCTATATTTAATCTAGTAAATCTAGATCCGGCAATCCCGTGTTCTTAAACCCTAAACAACGAAATTAAGATAATTATGGATAATGGTTCGTAATAGTATAGGAAAGCTTAAAAACATCAGATTCGTAATTTTTTAGTATTTTTCAGATCCGAGCGGGATCAGTTTTCGAAAATCGTGCATCGGTACATCGGATAGTGAAAATATTCGTTTATATCGTTAGACTCGTAAAAATATAAGGTTTTCAAAAATATCAGTTTTAAAATTTTTCGATAACTAAAAATATTAGATATAGGCTGTTTACGAGTATTTTCTTTACTATCGGTATCATAATTGTCTAGTTTACTATTCATAGTACTATTTTTACTATTCATACTATTTCACTATCTCTACACTCTACTCTTACACACTATTATACCTATACCTTACAATTTACCTTTCTCATACAACTTTAATCACATCACATTTTACACATTATTTTTTTTATTACAAAACAACAAAATTAATCAATTTTTTCCTCCTTTTCCTAAGCATGCCGTCCATCTCCTCTCTCTCTTCATTCTCAATTTATTTTCTTTTTCATTTTATTTAATTACACCTAATTTCTACTTCAAAGCTCTATAAATACACCCTCCCTTCTTCATTTTTTCACACAACTCATTTTTATATCAAAACTCTACCAAAATCACTCCACAAATTCCCTCTCTCAATTTCTCTTCCAAGCTTCCTCTCCTCCCCATAAAAACACCACCCACATATTACTACAAACACTTCCTTTCCCCTTCAACATATATATAACCTTAGGTAAAATTTCTCACATATACTCATTATATTCATATAACTTAATATGAGCTTAGTATATGTTTCTTAGACTCATCAGAGTTAAAGAAAACAACATTATGCTCATGTTTTGTTTTTGTTCATGTTATATTTTCCATTATGTCATTATTATTATGTTGCTGTTATTATTGGTATTATTATTTGCTCTAATCTAACTTCTATATAGTATTATGTATATTATGTATATATATTTCTTTAGAGCATATAAACCCACTTGTTATTTATTTATTTCTATGCTTTGCAATTTATTTATTTCATGGTATTATTAAGATTAGTTTTTCTAGTATTAGACTTGTCCTCATCAAGTCAAAATAATTTTCTTTCTTTTCTTTTCTTTTTGAGACTAGTCTATTCTTAGTCTCGGATATCTTGATGAAGCTAAGGTTCTCAATACTTGATCTTATTATTATGCTCTTATTTATTCTTGTATATATCTTATCTTATTATTTAATATTATTATATTTCTCATAGTTACATATTCTCATTCATGCAAAAACATGTTGATATTGTCTTAACAACTATGAAAAGCAATTTTCTTAAATAAAGAAAAATAAGAACTCTCTTTAAAAATAAATTTTTGTCACATAAGAAATGATTTTTCCATAAAAACACAAAGTTTTATCTTAATAAATCTTTTCCAAAGTTAGAAAAGTTTGTCACAAGTTTCTAATAATAATAGTACATGGGATTTCATCCAAGTAGACATAAAGTAAGGTTATCACATACCTTTTTTTTTTTAAAACCAATGAAATAAGAAGGTTTCTTTAAAAATTAATATTGCTAAATCATTGTTTAACAAAGGTTTTTCTTAAACTTATTTATCGAAGTTTTCCCCCAACACTCTAAAATATTAAAGTATAGACAAGTTTTATAAAATTATCAAAGAATAACCTTTTTAAAGATAAGCTTTACTTAAGAATTAAAGTTAGTAAATGACTTAGAAGATCATTAATATTATTTATTTAAAGTGGAACTAACTTTAGGAAAACTTTAGAACATATAAACATGACTACTTTAAGAAAGTTTAGTCACTATCAAGAAACATTTAGAAAAACTACATTTTTCAACTACTAGAATGGAGTTGTAGGAATCTTAAAAAGACTAAAATTATTTTTAGAAATTTAAAAGTATTCTCAAAGATTAAGAAATGAAGTTAAAATAAGGAAACACTCATTTATAATAATTTAAGAGAATTTCCCAACAAAACTAAAAAGGAATTTTTCAAGTCTTAGCATTTTCTCACTTTTAAGACACATTGTTTTATAAAAATTATTGTTGAGATAATACCACTAAATTCTACAAGAATTTTTGGATGAAGAAAAGTTCGAAAACTTGAGTTTTGAAATCTGAAATTTTCATGATGAATCTGTACATCACTATTCCGAGACCTAAAGGCTTCTTTTGATAAAAATAACCATAGAAATGGATATATCTTTTCGAGTAGGTAGAAAACGATATATAATATACGAAATTCCGAGTTAAAATGAGCTAGTTATAGTCATTTTAAGTTGGAATTTCCATTCATACGAATTTTGACGAACCTATTAAGATAGAGTTAGAAAATTTAAGTAGATCTTGGATGAAATACTCATTTAAGATATTTCTCTTATTTAGGTGACGGACTAAGATCTTCTCTTCCCTAAGGATTACTTCAACTGATAGAAGATCGCTATAGACGAGTGAGTTTCCTTTACGTTTATGTATTCGCGCATGTACTTATAGAATCGAGCACTAGATATTAGGAAAAGATAAAATTGATATGCATGTATGATATCATGGGAATTATGTATGTGAATTGTTATGTGTGATCAATAAAGGATACGTATATCGAAACCCGATATGTGATTGTTATAATTGTCTCTATGTATACTATTGTGTGTGCAAATATTGATCGATCGCTTTAAATGAATTAATGTGGGATTGAAATTCCCTTAAAATAAATTGCTCATGAATATCACTTAGAATATAATCTCGCATTTTGCTACTACTCCTCAGCGTGGGATTGGAAAGGTAAGCTGCCTAGCTATATTTTGAGGTTTAAGACGTTCGAGGAATACGACCTTAAGTTATAGCTGAGCCGGATCGATTGCTTTGGGTAAGGAAAGCTAGAGGACTAGTAGTACAGTTCGTTGGAACCCCAAGACGTGCGCAAACTTTTAAGGAGGTCGTTTAGGGCCCAGTTCAAATCATTCCCTAACCACCGATGGAGGGGTAAATCCATTATACATACGAAACCGGATAGTCGTATATATTGTTTGATCATATGGTTGTTGCATTTCATATGCTTATTTAATGAACTTGGTTGAATGCCTATTATGAGTACTTTTGGGTAAGGAATATCTCACTAAGCTAGTTATGCTTACTCCTCAATAGATTATTGATATTGCATGATTGTTATTTTGCACCAAGACCCCCCTGTCATCCGGGTAGAAGTTATGCTTTTGGAAAGCTTTTGGGGGAATTCTGCTTTGAAGTCATAGACTAGATTTCCCTTAAAATCTTCAAGTTTTAGTTAATCTTTATATTAAGACTATGTTGTTATGGAAATTATTATTAAGTGTTATTTTAACTGTTCCGCTGCCAGTATCTTAAAATGCATAACTCTACCGGTCTCCCTTTATTGTGAACGTATGTCTTGTACTGATATGAAAGCTTCTGAGTGGCTATGATAGTCATTCTCAAGTTTTAATATTGTGTACGGTGAATTGTCACATTTAGGGTAGTTATTGGGGTGTGACATACCTACCTCAAATGGACTCAATACAAATATAACACAATGCCTTGTACTATATAAGTCCTTATATTAACTGACTAACCAACATGATATGAATCATTAGTTTGTGTACTCAATCCTTATACAAATTAAGGGAAAAGTACAAAAAAAATCCTAAACTTTAGAGATGGTATGAATTGACCCCCTGAACTTTGAAAGTGTGATTTTTAACCGTTTGAACTATAAACAATTTGCAAGTTAAGGACATCTTATCCTTTTTTGTCATTTTATAGTACAAATCTATACAAATCTTATATGAAAAGTATACCTGAGACAATACAAATTTATACTTTTTTGACAAAAACAAACAAAATATCATACTCGACAAATTGTTTATAGTTCAAGGGTAAAAAAACTAGGCTTTCAAAGTTCATGGGGTTAACCATGCCACCCTTAAAGTTTAGGAGGTGTTTTTGCATTTAACCTACAAATTAATCTTCCTTGAATAGATATTTGATCGATATATTGTCTATTGTGTGATATGTTATTGACTACCGACATGATACAAGATATGTTGTAACTTACATGTTGTTTACTTAAGGTATGCATCTCAAAGGAACTTAAACTTAAAGATGACCTAATAGTGTTGTATGAGCATGTGTTGTTTAATTTGAGCCGGGAAGTGATAACTTTGCTAGGTGATGCTAGTACGATAGTTAGGTACTTAAACTACTTTTGATGGCTTGGCGGGTAGCTGATAGAATAAATGATATTAGGATAACGTCTACTTAAGCTCGGTGAGATGTAATGTAATTGGGTTCACATTTATGTGACTGGTTGAACTACATTATATTTTAGACTAGGATAAGTAGAGATAAAAGTTGTGAATCCCAGACAAGGCTATTACGTAGATTTCCCTCAAGGAGAAAAAGGTATTCGGCTTGCCTTGATTAACCTCCTAAGCTATTACTGTTACTAAGAACCCCTAGGTTTCTAAAGTTTGTTAACCGGAGTGTGGGTTGTTTTTGTGTTGGTTGATTTGCCTTAAATAGTAACTATAAACTATTGATTGTTGCATTTAGGGCTGCAAACCAGTGGAGTCAAGATGATACAATACTGAGCTCGAGCTTGAGCTTAACTCAAAATTTTAAAGCTCGAGCTCGGCTCAAACTCAACCGAGCTTAAGATTTTATACTCTAGTTTAGTTTAAAGTAACATTATATAAACTCGAGCTCTACTCGGTTAAACTCCTTAGGCTTGATATATTATAAAAATATTTTTAATTCTAACTTAATTAATATTAATACTTAGACTTGATTTAAATTCAATTAATATTTATACTCGACTCGAGCTTGATAAAGCTAGATTAAGCTCACGAGCTATACATATAAAGCTCGAGCTTCACTTAACTACTTTCGAATTGAATTCAAGTAAATATCGAGTTTAACTAGACTAGTAGTTTGTGAACCGACTAAGTTCATTTACACTTTTAAGTGCATTACATATAGTCTAAGTGCACATATCATATCATGTGTGATTGGGTTATTGTGTAGTGGCTTGGCTCACTCTTGTTGTTTTTGTTAAACCATGTGGAGGTTACAATCTTGTTTTGATGAGAAAATGTGTTGCAAAATGCTCTACAACTTAGTTAAGTTACATCTAATAAGCAAAAGATTGTTTGTGATATTCTTGGCCTTTATTTTTGTTTGTGTTTTTATGCTTGTTGTTGTAGGTGGCTTCAAGCATGTTTTAGGCCTTAATGCTTTTAAAATCTCTCAAAACTCAAAACATGAAAGTCATAGAGCTCTCTCTAAGCTTTCTGTAGCATCTTTAGTTCCTTAATCGGAGTTCAGATGAGAAAATTATGGCTAAAATATGAAAAAGTGTCGAATTAGTCAAAGGCAATTGCAGAAAAAATTGCACCTTTGATTTTAGGCTTCGATTTGGATATGCGAGCCAATGGAAAATGGACTGGCTCGCAGTATACTTTGTCTAGGCAGAAAAACAGCCTCTACAAACTTTTAAATCTAATTATTAATGGTTGTTTTCAGGGGTAACGGCTAGCATGTGTTGAGAGCTTATAAATATAGTGTTTGAGGTGTTTTTATGTAAGAGAGTGAAGCTTAATAGGTTGATACTATGTAAAAATACTGTCTTAAATTTTATTTGTATTTGTTGAGTGAATATTGCCATAGTGAGATTAATGAACTAATATTGTAAGGCACTAATCACACTTTTGTGTGATTGTTTTAGTGAAGTACTAATTTGCGAGGCAATATGAAGTCATATTTGTGGTTGGCATTTGTGAAGCCTTCGTGTGTGAGGCATTATTGCGAAGTCCCTTTGTGAGGTATTGATTGAAATGAATGAATATATGAAGTCCTTCTTGAGTGGGACATTAATTGTGGACCACGAAGACTAGGGGCGGGTTGAACTCCATGTTATATCCTAATACAAGCTTTCCTTTCCCTATCTCTCTATTTGTTAATGTTGTTGTTTATATTTGTTATTGTGCATGAATTAGACATTTAGTTTTTTGAAAAGAAATTAATATTGGTTTTAATTTGTTGTTCCTTAAGTGTTATTAGATTTTTTTAGTTTTTCAGGTATTGATGGTTTCGATAGCGATTATTATGATGACTCGGGTTACAGCGTCGACTTCGAGGAGCTGCTCGATGAGCTTAGTGATCAAGATCACAACTTACACTTTATGTACATATAGATTCTTGGTTTCATTTCAGACTTAATGTTATCTTTTTGGATCTATTTGTGAGGCTTGGACTCTTATTTAAACTTTTAGCACTTTTTGGATATCTTTTGGAGTTGTTATCTTATGTGGTTATCTATGGAGAATCATAGACATTTATCAAATCTTTATCTTTTATGATTGGCTTATTCATGAGAGTAGCCTTTTTTATTAATTATTTGTACAATTTAAATATAATTACATTGCTTAAAGTTTTCAAAAATTAAACAAACAATTTCAAAAATATAAAATTGGTTAGCAAACGAATTAGATAAACTAGTCTTTTAAGATTGTCTTTGCGTATAACGCTCTAGAGTTATACATGGCGGAACTGAATACGCTTTGTCCTTAATTGATGCGTAACAACGGGTTAGAGTCGCCTTGTCTTCGCTTGGAACTCAATGGGTCCACGGGTTAGTCTTGTTCCACCCCCTAACCGGGGCGGTTCTAGGTCTACATTTTCTAGACCTAGACCTTGAAGATGTCTACTTCCAATGAAAGAAGTTACATCGCATCAAAATCATCAAAGCTACTACACTTAGCATCTTCTGATGATGTCCCTTTATATCTCTTTATAAAATGAGAAGAATAGAACAATAATCCATTAAATTTGAGGTAGGCAATGATCTACCAATCAATTAAAACTCTACACCATAAACTATTTTAAGATCACCTCTAATGGCAAGTATGCCTATTAGAACAATAGAACAACAATTACTGTTAAGATTATTCTTATAAGGATCTATCAATCACTAACAATTACTTCTTTTCCTACTATCTATCATAATAATGCAGATTTTCCTATTAATTAATAGTCCTACTACTATTCCAATCTAATTATCAATCAAAATCACAAGCAATTTACTTAATATCAATTGCAAAATCATCAAAATATTGAATTACCACCAAAAACTACTATGCAAATATTCTAATTATGACAATTAAGCATTTGTTTGCCCTCAAATAGATAATTAACTTTAAAAATCAATAAGGACAAAACAATTCTTTAAAAACATACTACTCAGGAAGCCAATCATCTCTCTCACTTCGGCCATATTCAGAGCCCAAAGTTTCTTCCTTTGCATTCAATCAATTATTCATATAAATTCCTACAACTTAAATCTTCTTTTATGCTTCACTCAATCTTATCTAAATCATTGTACTAAAGATACTAAATATGCAGAGTACAAGAATTAATCCAAGTAAATAAAAATATTACCCTTATCATTAAGGAAAAAAAAATCTTAAAGTAAAAGTCAAGCACAAGATTAACCAACAAGAATGAGATTCAACTATTCTTCGTATATTTACTAAGGATATATGGTTTCCTCATTCATTTACCAAGGGTTTTTTGTGCTGACCTTGCACTAAGTTGGAGGATTTCAAATTTGTTAGGCAATTCCTTCTAAAGATATCTCTTTTTATGGATTTTCTTTTCAATCCAAATCCAAAGAGTTAGGAATCTCTTATTTATAATTCGAATTGATCTTATAAGCATCAAACTTTACCTTTGATTGTACTTTCTTTTCTTTTGTGTTATTACCAAAATTTTGTTTCCATTGCCACAAATGAAAACAAAATTTTGATTTGTTTGATCAATTTCCATAATTGATGGGAAGAATAAGACAAAAAAATGAATTTACCTCTAATGAAGATTTCTTGAACATCTGGCGAGGAAAATAAGCAAAGGCAGGAGCAGAGGTGAATGTCCCAAGTTGAAAATAAAGTTTAAAATATCTTACTTTGATTTGATATAAAGTGAGGAAGGTCGAGAACAACAGTTTTAGATATTTTATTTTGTTCTCATATAAAAGTGAGCGGGAAGGGATTGGTTAGCTAAAAATAAAATAGAAACCCTAAAACAAATGTCAACTCTAAACTTGTGCCTCTTTCTTAATTTTTCTTTTTAAAAGTGTACTAAGTTTTCATTGCATCCGTGTATGCCATACCGAGTATGGGATTGGAGAGGGCTTAGCTAAAATGTCGTCCTCGTAGTTTAGCAATGCATTGTTTGGAATATGTTTCTCCTTTATGTTCTTATCGATTGGTACATATAGTGGTTTTGGAAACAGTCACTGTAATCCCCAAGTTTTTCATAAATAGAATTAAAGTAAGGATTATTTGTATTTGATTGTGTATGTTGTAGTATTTGAGATTAGAGTAAAATTCTAGTATAATAGTTTTTATAAAATCAATTTAGTAAGAATAGGAATTTAAAATCATCAATGTAATTGAATTGAGAAAATTTGTTAATTATATATTCCTTATATTCTTTTAGAAATTGAGTTTTGTAAAAATAAATTCTAAATTACCTATAGTATTGATATAAGTTCTTATAAGAGATTATTTTGTTAAATAGGAATTTATAAGTTATTATATTACTAGACTTTGTTTTGAGTTAGAATAATTAGTAATTCTAATGATAAAAATATGTGTCAGTGTTAAATGAGTTGTTTTAATCTCTTAATGGCTGCAATTTAGTTGAAGACCACCATAACTCCCATGCACACACACACACTTGATTAAGTTTGAGTAATGCCTTAAAAGTCAAATGAACTTTATATATATGCATGTGTTTATCTTTTTAAGAGGCAGCAATTTTTTCTCTCCCTTGCTCTCTCCCTCTTTCAAAACCGATGAACACACACACACCACACATCAATTTCAATTTTTTCTCTTTAATTTGTCAAGGAAAGCAAGACTAACTCCTATGTTCAAGATAAAGCAAGTTTAAGTAAGTGTTTCTCGTTTTATTCTTGCTATTTGCATGTTTGAGTAGTTATGAGTTAAGTGTTGTTGTTGGATTATAACTGATTTTGGAAGTTCATTAGTTTGGTTATGAGTTTTAGAGGTTGATATAGGAAGTGGGGTGATTGAAAAGTGGTGTTGAAGTTCCAATGGTTGAAGTTAATGGTTAGATCGATCGTTGGAGTTTTGATGTCGATTTAGAGATGAGTTAGAAGTTTTGAAGCAGTGGATGATGAAGTCGAATCTTATATGAAGATGTTGAAGGATATTGGATAGATTTGAGGCAATTAAAGTTGGTTAAAGTGTGTAAAAATGTGAAGTGAAACTTTGTTTTCGCTGTCAAAATACCACGGGGCATGGTGGAGGGCGTGGCATGATATGAGTGAAAATCTAGGTGGCCAGGCCTTTCACCATGGGGCGTGGCAAAGGTGGTGGTGTAAGGCCCGGAAAATTCCAGTAAATAATTCTAAAATGAACTTCGAAAATAAACACTAAAAATGACTCTAAATTAAAACCGAACTTTGATTAGTCCTAAATTACGAACGAATCTAGAAATTTTTTAATCTTGAGAAAATGGTTACTTAATAATAAAATAAGAACTCAACAGTCTTCAAATTCAAAACCACTACGTACGAAAAATTCTATACATAACTCTGACTTGTAAAATCGGGTAATAAAGAACCCAAAAACAAACTATTAAAAAGTAAATAACAATTAATCTTTGGAAATAAAACCCAATTCAATAATTCTGAAAACGTTAAGAGATATTAAATAATTACAAAAATAAAAATTCAAAATAAATTTCTCAAATTAAATATATTATATAAACATAAAACATCAGTTTCTAAATTGGTAAAGATCTAAACCGGAAAATCACACCGGAACTCTAAGTGGAATACAGTAGTTTAAGTCCGGCAATCCCGCACTCTTAGCTCTAGAGGCCTAGGTGTGGTTTAAGTGCGTAGAGTAACTCGTAGTAATATAGGGTCGCTTAAAAATATTAGATTGGTAAATTTTTAACCTATTTCGAACCCGTTCAGATACAGACTTTGAAAAGCATGTCCTGGGGCTCGAGATATCAAAAAAATACAATAATATCGTTAGACTCGTATTTTCATAAGATTTCTAAAATATCAGTTTCATAATTTTTCGATAATTAGAATTATCTATTTTGCGATTATACTCGTATTTCATTACTATTGGTAATTAACCGGTCTTTTTGTACTATTCACTACTATTCATTACATAATTTTATTATTCTCGTACACCATAATAACTTTTTAGATAAGTATTTTATATATCATAGAAAATTCTGTTTTTCTAAAATTTAGTTAGTTTCGGGTTTTTACGGGATCAGTTTCTGTTTAAGACCCTATACTAAAAATAAAATAAATTAATTTAATAATTTAAAATTATTTTAAAAATATTTTTATTTTCATAAAATATTTTTTAGAATTTTTGAGTTATAAAAATATCATTTATAGCTTATATTTGCGTATTTTGATCATACCGCTAACTTATTTGCTAATTCACTAAAATAAATAAATAAATAATCTTATTTTAATTATGAAAAATCTACTACAAATATTTGGAATGAATTTTTATTTATTTTTATTTTTATTTTATTTTATTAAGAAAGTACTCCTACAATCCATACCTTTAAGTACACCTTTCATACACCACTTCTTTTTCACTTCAATCTTTCTACACTTCATTATCACTTCATGGCAGATTTTGACTTCTTTTATCTGCCTTTTTGTCTCTTGAAATGCCCCCAATTTGATTAAATAAACCTATTTTAATCCTTCTTTAAGAAGCTACACTTACACATTAATTACACATTACATTTTCAAGTCAAAAGCTAACTAAATTCCCTCTCTCTCTCTTCTTGCATTTCACGCCTGCTATAGTGCTTCTTTGGCTGCCCATTTCTTTTTTTTTCTTCATTTAATGTGTCTTTAACTCATTTTATCTCTCTCTCTCTCTCTCATTTACACCTTCAACCCTTTACCATTCCTTACCTTTTTCTCTTTATTTTTCCTCTCTTTCTCTCTTTATTTCCTCTTGTTCTTACATGAAAACCTTGCTGCTCCTATTCTTTATTTGAGCTCCCACACATATTTCTTCAAGATCTTTTAATAAAACTCTTGTTCAAAGCTTTCATAGATGATATAGGTAAAGTATAGTGAGAGTTTCATGCATCAAATGACCTTCCAAAAGCTTAAAAGCTAAGGATGATGATGCCAAAATGAAACACTCCTCTTATCCATGAGTACTCTCTTGTAATATTATTATTTTCTTGCTAGAAGTAGTTATATTTTGTAGATCTAGCTTTTTATGTAGCTTTGATTATGTTTATGTTTAGATCTATGAGTTTATAGTTTACTACCATGGATTTCTTTTATATTTATGTTCATATTAAGTGTAGATCTTGGTTTTGAACTCAAATAAAAATGGTGAAATTCGTATCTAGGCAAGACCCATTTTTAAAAACCACTTTCCAAGTGTCAAAATGAAATTTTTACTTGAGATAATGAAGGCTTAGTGTATATATATCATCAAGAATTCATTTTATATGGTTCAAAGATGATTTTCAAAGATTATTTATCATAACAAAACTCTATTTTCGGATTTAGGCCAAGGCATAGTTTAAAAACATGTTTTCCAATTCAAAAATGAAGTTTTTATTCAAGATATAGAAGACTTAAGATAAGATATGTAAGGGATGATTTTTCATAAGTTTAGATAGATTTTATCAAAAGATATGTCCAAAAATAAATTTTGTATATTTGGATCTCAACCAAAACCAATTTTGAAAACCCATTTTTCAACACCAAAATGAAGAATTTGTTTAAAAAATGCAAGGTTTATGGAATAGGTATCAATAGGAAATGTTTTGATAAGTAAATGGTAGATCTACTAATAGGGATTCTCAAAATAGGAAGAGATTACAAAATATAAAATTTGAGTTTTATCCTAACTTTGTGAAATTCGGATGGTTTCAAGACCATGCCTTAAAAACCCTTTTATCAACTCCAAAACTTGTGTTTTATATGCAAAATGAAGAGTATAGGTTATAGATATCATCAAGCAATGATTTTTATAAGTTAAGATAGGATTTGCTAAGAAAAACATGTAGAACAAGGAGTAGAAATAAAGTAGAAAAATTTGAGTTGTTTATCATTTTAAGAAATTCGTAATAATAAAGTATTGGTATGAAAACCCTTAATTTCCAAACTTATAATAGGAGTTTTATTAAATAAATGAAGTCCTTAGTAGCTAGGTATGGTTGAGCCTTAATTTTCTAAGTATCAAATGATTTTTACTTAAAGGAATCACCACAAAAACAATTTTTACAAAATTCGGATTTTGGGATGAACCAATTTTAAAAACATGTTTACAAAGTGCAAAATGAGAATTTTTATTGAAAAAAAAAGCCTTAAGGAATATACATAATGAAGGCTTAATTTTAACAAGAATAAATAAATTTTCTTCAAGGAATTTTTCTAAAAACAAGTGGGAATTGTCAAGATTACAAGACTAGCCTATTAAGTTGATTTTTTATAAAGTCATACAAAGAAAAAGTTTTCTAAAAATTTCTTTTATTAAATATCATCAAGAACATGTATATATATATATATATATATCATGACATATCATTTATGATAGAAATTTGTTCATATTGCGTGTATACTTGCTTTGGATAGTAGAAACACTACAAACATTCACAAAACTACTTTTCGGAATTGAATTTCGCTACTGATCAGAACTGATCAGACCTTTTCAAAGCTTCAAAATTTTAAAACTTAAATATGATATTAGAATTAGATAGATCTTTCGAAGTAGATAGAAATCGGTATATAATTTGTTAAATTCTGAGTTAAAATGACCAAGTTATGACCGTTTTAAATTGAATTCCTGCTTAGGACGAGAATTACGAATTTGATAGTTTGTATAAAATAGTTTGGATTAGTTAAGTGATGAAATACTTATTAGGGTATTTCTTCCTTTTTAGGTGACCCCGAAATCCACGATTCTCTACCACCGAATTACTTTTACTAAGAGACTGGTGATCCAATGGTTAAGTGAGTTTTCTTCTTATTTTGTTACCTTATTTGTGCTTGTAGCTAGTTGCATTAGAATTATAGGAAAAAAATAAAAACCGATATGAATGGGAATGTGATAGATGATGAGATTTTGATGTATGTATGCCAAAGAATACTAAAGCATATCGAAACCATGATTCGATTGGATAACTGCACTGTTCATATTATTTCGGTTTATGTGTATGATATTGGTTGGTCACTCTAAAGAATGTATAAATAATTGGACCTAAGCAAAAATACATTGATGCATCACATCAAACATATTGCATTTGGTAGCATGCTACTCCTACGCAGGTTGATCGGTATGGTCCGAGGACTCGTTTGGATAATGAGACCCAGTATCATAGCTCATTCATAGGGAACTAAGGCAGTGGGGATGCATTCCATGTGTGAGCCTAGCCGAATCGAGTGCTATGAGCCTGAGAGGCTTGGGGAGTAGCAGCAGTCTTGTAGACTTTCAATAACATCCTTAACCTAAGATACAAATGGCGTAAATCCGTTCTGTGTATGGGTTCCGAACACCCATACGTAATTGTCTACTCATGTGTTTGTTCATGCATAACATATGGATGATTTATAACTTGCTTGTTATGGTGCGTAATTAAGGGAACTCTCACTAAGCTACTGTAACTTATACCCCAATAGACATTTGAATGAACAGGTTAACTCAAGAATGCTACGTGGGGATCGAGATTGTTGGAGCTGAATTTGACTTTGGCATTTCGGCAGGAAGTACGAGTGGTTGAAGATATTAGTTAGGTCTTGTGAATTGCTTTGTAACAGTTTTATGTAATGAAATCTTTTGATGAATTGTAATTAAAGTATGGTGAATTGTATTTCCTTTACGTTTTACTCAAGTTGTATCAATATGAAATGTGTCACTCCGATGTGTCTCCTCCATGTGTTAGACGCCTTGTACATAGTATGGAAGCCTTCGCATGAATGAGGCGGTCATTCCTAGGCTTTAATATTGTGTACGGTAGGTTGCCACGTTTAGGGTACCTTTTGGGGCGTGACAGGTAGTGGCCTCTGTTCGTTACTCGGATGGCCACACCTTTTGCCATGGGGCCTGGTGAAGGGCGTGGTGGCCTTAATTTGTCATTTTGTCTCCTTTAGCTTTAGAATCTTGTTTTATCCTACTTGTCTTTGTTAAGTAGATAGTAATATAAGCTTTTCTATCTTATAGGTGCCCTAGATCACGAGTTGGATTTTCCATTGGACTACTACGACAATTAAAGAGCATGCATGGGTGATTAACTTGAATCTTATCATCTTGTTTGTGATTGTAACTAGTGGAATATAACTTAATCGTAACTATAGGGAATCAATTGCATGAGAATGGGAAATATTGCATATTATGTGTTGTATGTTTGAGTTGTAATTCTTAATAATTGAAGTGACAACTACTCCCTTGACATTAAATTATAGTTGTCTCATTGATTCTTTGAAATTGAATTAACCACTTAATAATATGGAATTAAGTTTAATATACTTCTAAAATAATACGACATGCATTTCATATCATCATATTGCATTAGCATGGTACTCATGTCACGTGTTAACATTTCGATTCTATGGTAATACTTGTTGAGACTAGTGAGTTTGCTTATAGGTTACCATAGGGTTGTCAGCTTCGCAGAAACTAAGTGGGCTTAGAAGGAGGTCGTCTGTGTTGGAGTTGGCTTTAAAATGTTAATACTTAGTGAGATTTCTCAAGTTTTGAGAAAAGTAGAAGTTTTATTTGAAAACAAAAATTGTTCTTTAAAAGACTACTTGTGTCCTATGGGGCTCTAGTAGAGGCTATTCCCCTAGGCGGGTTAGGTGAAGAGGAATTCCTTCTACTTGGTTTGAGTTTCTAATGGGCGTGAACTACTAAATTATCCTTCAATCCCTAAGAAGGGCATAAATCCCCATAGGTTTGAATTCCGGTTACTCAAACCATGCTTACTACATATGGTTGATCCATGTATTGCATCTGATTGCTAATTAAACTTATCTGTTCTTAATGATAGTGTTAAGATTCTGTTATTCACTGAGCTTTATGTGTTCACGCTCTCTTAGACTGTTGACTTACGGGGTTTTAAGCATGGTGCCCAAACCAAGCTCAAGTATGGGAGTTAGACTTTTGGACCATGTGTTTATTTAAGGCGAAGATCATATATGTAATAGAGACTAGTTTCGGATTGTAATAGTTTAAATTAAGTTTGTTTATCCTTATAGCTTTTGTGCTCATGGGGTTTGGTTGAAGCCCCGTAGATCTTGGTTTGTAAAGTTTTTATGAAGTTCTAGATTTGTATACATATTCTTTTGTGGTTATATGTTTATATATATATATATGTATATATATGAAATCTCTTTCTCACTCAAAACAACTTTCGATCCTCTTTTCCATGTTCACTCCAAACGGGAAACATTAGTTGTATAGTGTTTATGTAACTTTCTAGAGGCCTTAGAGAGTTACATGGCTTACTATAACGACCATGGTACCCTATAGGATGTGACAGTCACAACTTAAATTGCCATCCTAAAGAGAAAATGATGATGTCAAACTAAATATATAAGTTAAGTTTTCTGGTAATTACTATTGGCACAAGAAGACAAAAACTCGTAACAAATTGAACCGAATTAAATAATAATTATCAAACTTTATTATTTATTTTTTTCCTAGCTAGTTATACTTTTTCTCAAAAAAGAAAAGAGAATTATTCAGGTGTGTAAATTGGTACCATTGAACTTAGATCAAATAGATGATAGATTGAAAAACTAATATGAAAAAGGGGTATATCTCTTTAAAAATTAATGTATCGTATACATGGAACACTATAACTTCTACTGATAGTATCAGCAAAGTAAATGCCAACCAAGGAGGGTATGACAAATCCTTTTAGGAAATTAGTAAATATCGGGTGAATTATCTTATAAGGTTTCAATATTTATGAGTAAGTTTATTTAAGGTTCTAACATCTCAAGTGATTAAAAATAAGTCTCAATTTTTGAGGATAAGTTTATTTAAGATCCTAACATTTGAATTAACTTGGATCTCTAAGGATACGTATCAACAAGAGAGCATATTTAATTAAAAGTCAGAAGACTTTTCTCCTATTAACACTTATCCTTAAGATCCAAATTGATCTACTTCTTAAAACGTTGAGATCTTAAATAAATTTACCCTCAAACATTGGAATATTTTTTTAACTATTTGAAATGTTGAGATCTTAAATGAATTTATTATAAATATTGAGATTTTTTTAATCACTTAAAATATTGAGATCTTCAGTGAGAACAACTTATTTTAAGACGAAATCGCCAATAAGCCAATGTCATGCTGATCGCTTTACTCACACCTCAACCAAATTTTTGAAATGGTGGCAGGAATTGTAGGAACAATTGCATGTATAGTATTCTACAATGTTAATCTACGGATCGCTAACACTATAGTGGATGAAGAGATGGCGTATACAAGGGCGATGGGGTTAGGGGAGGCAGCCTGTTAATTCAAAAACATTTAGGTTCACAGATTTTTTTTTCTTCCCCTTCGATTGTCGAGTTGGAAATCAAATAATTCAAACACAGTGAATTTTGAATGCACATAATTTTTTTAAAATCGTTGTTACACTCTTGAGTTTATTACAAATAATTTATTTGATCCTTATAAACAAAAAAAAAAAAAAATCTAATTTTTAGTCATAAAACATCACAGTAAGAATAGAAGCGATAAGGAGAAAAATAATAATATTTTAATAAAAAATTATAAAATGGCATCACATAGAAAATAATATGAAGAATAGGCAAGTTGAACTTATCTTTACAAGATATGATTTTGCATTATAATGAACTCATTTCAATTGCAATGAAGCCGTCTCTTCAAAAGACTAGTTCATGTATTAAATTTCCTCTTTAGGATATAAGTTCAAGAAAATTCCGTTGAAGTCTTCTCTTGAAAATGTGAGCTCAATGTAGTCTATATTCATCTTTTTAAAAGATGAGTTCAACTTGTCTTTTATTGGGGATTATTTTCGATCTAATGAGATTTTTATAATTTTTTTGAAAATATAATAATTTTTTTCATAACTTGATCATTGAAAGCATCCAAACAGAATATAATTAAAACCTAATCTTTTAATAGAAATTTTCTCGTAAAGTAGTTTAAAAAGGAATCAAAATACAACTTAAGTTCTTAAAATTTACCTACCTTATACTATTTGAATTCCCAACCTTTATTATTTCCTATTCAAGTCTTTGCGATTTTTCATCTTCACAAATTAAGATTTCTTACTCATTGATGCCTAAGTTTGTTGATAGAGTATCTTGGATTCGTTCCTTGGAGTCTATGGACCTGCAAAACAGCAGAGGATCGATGGGCATTGAGGGTTGTTTGGTGCGGCTCTCTTACAATTGAGCCATTATATTAATCAATGAAGAGCAAATGAAATAATTAACATAATAGGCTATTATTGTGTAGAGATCTCTTGTTTTGATGTTCTAAAGGAATATATACAGGGCATTCTGAGTTAGTGGTTATTTGTAATGGTTATCAATTGTCGAGATGATAGGGTTAGTGGTCATTCATAGACATTTCTAAATCGTAATGAGATAGACTAGTTGGGCATTAGCATTGGAATCGTTAACCAAGCAGAGATAGGAAATATAGTTAACCCGACCAATTGTATTTAAGTAGTGCCGAGTGAGCTATGGACAACCAAACGCATAGTAGAGAGTTAGCAAGGGTATGTTTGGGTTGTTTGGTATTTTAGTTGGATTGGCCTGAACTTAAGGAGCCCTTCGTGTAAATTTGCTCATCAACACTGTTAGAGTTTGTTTGAATTCTTTGATTTTCATATGTATCTGTATGGGTATCTGCATCTGTATCTGATCTGTTTGATTCGTTTATGAGTAAAAAAGTTTTTCTTTCATCTGTTTGTTTCTTAACAAACAATTCGAGATGAAATGATATCGTGCCATTGGCATGCCAACGAACTAAATAGATCTTTATTATGGTTAAGTTTATCATCCATCATTAACATGTGGCACCCCTTCATTTGTCTATAATGATTAATTTAAATAAATAATACAGTTAAAATATCTTCAATGGTAAAAATATTAAACAAAATCTTGAAAATCAGAACGCAAAATTCATTTCCATCACTCTCACTGTCTTAACCAAGACCGCTTCGCCTGACACCTTGCCTATAAGCTTTATAAAGAAGCCCAGCTTCACCAGGACTAGACCAGGCATTTACTTACGACATCTACCTTGTAATATCACAGAGAAGGAGATCGATGAGTGCAGTGTTACTAGCAGCAATCCAAAATCTAATATGACAAATTGGTTATTGATCGATACATTTGGCTTGGGAGTTGGAAGTTAAAATAGCGTAGCAGGAGTTGGGCTAGCGTAGCGTATTCAATTCCTATCTGTTTTCTTTAAAGATGAGCTCATTAGCTTCTTCTTTTCTTCTACTCAAATCTTCCGTCTTTTTATTCTTCGGCATGACGATCGAGTTACACATACCAACTCCTTCACTCACAAAATTTTAACAACCAAATGAATAAATCAATGACAAAAAACAATCATTGTAACATTATTCATACAAAGTTTTAATAAAACTATAAAAGCTTGCAAATACAATTTTAGTCCCTTTTTTTTTCCTTATATACAAAAATTTTAATAGCTAATATAAAATTTTGTTGAACGATGAAAAATAGAATTATCTCTTATGAAATAGGACAAACTAACTGAAATGGTAAGATGGTGGGTGTATATTGTGTTAGGAATTAAACATTTTAAACATAAAACTACCATCAACTGAAACGGACGAATTCTATATGAACTCCCTCGTACATAAAATATTGAGCCCACATTTTCAACAAGGGATATTAGAGCCAAATGTCTCACAACAAAATATGATTCAAAGCCTTAGGTATTTTAAATATAAAACTACCATTGATTAAAATAGTTCAATTCTACATCGACTCATACACATAAAACGTAAAGTCCACACACTTCCAACAAATTTGAAATGTAATGGTATTATTAGTTTTGATACTTTTTTTTTCTTGTTATTTATTTAGGAATATGAATAATCTATTTATGCATTATATGATTTCTTTTCTTCTCTTTCTTTTCTTTTTTCACAAAGGTTAAAGTAACTTATGTTGTTAATAAATCATCTTTATTACAAGTTGCTAGGCACAAGTCTATATACCAAATAACCTTATGCAGCAACAAAATAAGTGTTTGAAGAGTTGTTCAACATTCTTTTTCTTTAAGAGTTGCTTAGTGGTGTAGCCCTTTTCTCTAATTTTTAGCAGTTGAAACGTGATACAAAAAATGAATTATGATGTAACTCTTTGAAAGCAATTATAGCATATGACTTGCAAAAGTTTTAAAAAATAGTTGAGCAAGTATTTGAAAGTAACTCTAAGATAAGCTTAGAGTTACTTAATAGATATTGATATGACATTTTAGCAACTTCTCTAGCAACTCAGAGATAAAAATGCTCTTATATATTAACGTTGGACATGTGGGTCTTGAATTTATATGAGGGAGTTAAAACATAATTAGATCGTGTGTTAGTTGAAGGTAGCTTTGTGTATACAATGCTTAAGGTCTAAGTCATCAATGCTTACTACCTTATTAATCATATTTTAGTTAGTTTATCTCATAGTTTTGCATGCGCAACTATTCTACTTTTCATCTTCCATTGATTAAGATCATGCATGATATCCTATTTTCAACTTTTGTCAATTAAGATCATGCATAACATCCCTATTAATATTTGGACAACAATAAGATAGAACAAATAAGAGGATTCTTTTATATATACATATATATTATATTTGGTTGTGTTACGGATAAAACTGGTAGTTTAAGGTGACTTTTTGAATACATCGTAATCAAATCCTTGTAATTCTTCTTAAAATTTTTGTTTCTAATGGTGGCGATAGTAAATAAGCTTTTAAAAAACTATTTATATATAAAAATTTTATTAATATTTATATGTCACTCACTAATAATATGGCGTATTAATACTAGTAAAGCCCTTTCTCCAATAGAGTTTAATTGTCACCGATGGATCTTTCTCAGTTAATGTAAGCCTAATGTAAGAAAGAAATGTGTAGTAGCAGATGAATTTTAAACATACAGAAGTTTCAAAACCCTAATATGTTCATCCAATCCGAGCCATAATCTGTGAATTACACTCAAGTTTATTTCTATGTGCTGTTTAATCTTCACCTGTTAGGAAAAAAAAAAAAAAAGAAGAAGAAAGAATTAATGGAGTCATAAAACACTAGATTTTCAGAAAAAATTGGACGAAACACATGTAAACCTAAAATTGGATATGTCGGTTATGGACGAACGCCAAACCAGATGAGCATTCCACGTAGATCTTTCTTGACCCTTTGCATTATTATAAAATATATATAAAAGGAAACTTAAGGAAGGACAATAATAATAAACAAATAATCACCATACGTAATTTCTGTTAATTTCTTTTGGATGGTATGTCTAACTCATACCCCATGAATAATACACAGTTTTGGTGACAACAATATGGCCACATGTGTACATGTGTCGAAATGTTATCTTACCAGTCACCACCAAGGTGGAGATTGTCAAACCTATAACTACTGCCTGCTATTATTTTTATTGTAAATGTCTTGATTGAACATATTGAGTCAGTCACAGAGGTCGCATAGTAGCACTTAACCTGATTACTCAATAAGTTAAAATCCCACTTGTTCTGACTTATCTAATAGTAATAATAACAATAATCATAATAATAATATGGTTTCTCTACTTAGCCAAATTGGCCTTTGACATGCAATATTATAGTGCAAGAGGTGAACCGCTTAAACCAGATATGGCATAGGTACGGTTTGGTTCTAAATTGGAAATCGAACAAAAATTGTATAAATAATTCTAGAATCAGAACCGAATTAGTTGGCCGGTTTTAGAACCGGCTAAGAAACTATTGGTTTTTAAGTTTCTAGAAGATTCTACGGCCTAGAACCTAGTGGAATATGAGGTTCCAACTGATTCTATTAAAAAAAAAAGAAAATTAAAGATTTTTTAAAAAAAAATTATATAAAATATATAATTATTAATTTTCAAAATAATAATAAAATTTATTATCTATTTACAATATTTAATATGTTATTATCAACAATGTAAATAAATATAATTTAAAATCATATATAATTTAGTCTATAAAAACTTCTCATAAAAGGCAAAATTCATTTCCTCAATAACGTAAGATTATTTTTTGTATTGCAATTTTCTTTTTTTCCTTAGAGTATTTAGCAATCTCATACTATTAACTACAATTGATATTAGTTGTGTTTGTATATGAATAAATGTGCATTCTAAACAATTTTTTAAAATTTTGGTTAAATAATTTAATACTTTTAGACCAAATAATTATTTTGATTTTAAAATTAGTTTTATTAAAAACAAAGATTCATTTATTTTTTTATTTTTATTTGAAAAAAACGGTTCCGCGATTTCAAAACCGGAATTGGGAACACCTGGTTCCATAGAACTGGATCGGAATCATGAGAGACGGTTCTAATCCGATTCCTCATTTTCAAGACCTAGAACCAGCAGTTCCAGTTTCAGTTCCGATTCGGTTCTAGAATCATTCTGATGACTAAATCCGAGTCTTCTATTTTTTTCTCTCAGTTTTTAACAAATTTAAAAATTAATAATTAAATCAATTAAATTATTTAATTGCCTTATGATGTCATTTTTAATTCCAATTATTAATTATTACATGTCTTAATATCTTGAAAAGTAAATTAATCGAAATTTCTATAAGAAATAAATAGATAGAATCCATTTCTAAATTGAGCATATTCTATTCCAATAGATAAGTAAATTAGACCATTCTATATCATAATGATGGAGATAGACTTTTACATGGGTTGGATTCAAACTAAAACTTGAATAGTGTGATTGAACCAGTGACCTACACATGGTGGCAATATAGACACAGCTAGAACTCATTGGTTCCTCTCCTAAAAAAAAAAAAAGAAGAAGAAAAAATGGATGCAAAGAAAAATTAAAATCAAAGGGAAAAAAATGCAAGTAGACGATATTCAATATGATTTGTACACTCTTACTCAAGGGAAAATCTTATCTTTTTAACAATGTAAAAATAGCTTTTATCTTTAAATCTTTTTCATTACGTGTACAATTCTTTTTATAATCTCACATTGCTAATGATATAACTAAAGCTGCATGTGGTTGTATACAAATAAATGTATATTTCTTTGAAGAAATAGGTTAGAGGGTACAATAAATGTATATCCTTATTTTATCTTTATTTTTTCCTTTTTTTTGGTTTCTATTTACTTTGAATCTATTAGACAGTTTACATTTTATTATTTTATTTAATTGATATATATTTAATAATACTAATTATCTAAAATGGTTATTATCAATTAATTAGGATATGACACATGCTAATAATGGATGAGAAAATTAACAGAGTTAGCGAAATTTCCAGTTTGTAAGGACTTTAAAACAGTAAGGTCTTGTATAAAAAGGAGAAAAGAAAAAAAAAAACAAGGAAAAGGTGGAAGACTTAAATAGAAGAGTAGGTAAACGTAAATAACTAAAAGAGTATTTTTTTTCTATATATAATTTATAAAAAAATCATATTATTAAAAGTATAGTTTAGTTTAAAAGTTTTAAGTGGTGTCTTAAAAGATTAGTCCCCAAACTCACAATCTTTGGTTTTCAGAAAACTATTTTTCAGCCAAAAAAAAAAAAAAAAAAAAGAAAGCTTTTTCACACAAATCATAATTAGGTTGAGATCAACCTAATTGCACACAATCACCAAATTTTCTCGACTTCGACTTAAAAATCAGCTTACTTTAATTCTAAATTGATGTTCATATTAAATGGGAAGGGTTTAATGCACATTGAATTATAGGAAAGTAAAACGGAAAAATTTAATCCCGACACTTTGTAGATAAATAGATAGATAGGTATTGCTGTATATACAGTCAAACCATGATAAATTATTACTGTAAGCCCACGTTTTCTTAGCAAACCAAACTCGGTTTCAAAAACCGAAATCAGAAACTGAAATTGTAAAAAGAATTCCTAGGGCTCGTATGGAACCTAGGGACCTTAACTTTGGCAATACTGAGAACAAAACTTCGGAACAATAAAAATGAGTTAGCTTTAGAATATAATCTTAAATAATATATTGAACATAAAAAGATCACATTTAAGAGAAATTCATTTGTTTCGAACCCGATTGAGATTTGTTTTCGACAACCGGTCCGCGGTGCTCAAAAATAGAAAAATATTCCGTAGGACTCTTTAGGACCGATATTTAATAACGAATTCAAAAATATAATTATAAGAATTTTTCGATTTATAAAAAATTACAGTTATAGTTCTTTTATCTTATTTCATCACTATCGATAATTTAATTGTCTAATTTACTTTTTGATTTCCAATCATTACCATTCACCAAGTACAACCAATCATACTCTATTCTGACATCTTATAATCTGTCTCTTATATTTTTACATCCTATTTCTTATAATTGACTTTTCCAATACAATTTTATTCTAAAATTACTTAATAAATTTGAATCTTATACAACACACACACACACATCTCTCTCTCTCCTCCCCCCCCCCCCCCCCCCCCCCCCCCCCCCCCCTCCCCCCCCCCCCCCCCCCCCCCCCCCCCCCCCCCCCCCCCCCCCCCCCCCCCCCCCCCCCCCCCCCCCCCCCCCCCCCCCCCCCCCCCCCCCCCCCCCCCCCCCCCCCCCCCCCCCCCCCCCCCCCCCCCCCCCCCCCCCCCCCCCCCCCCCCCCCCCTCTTTGTACTCTCCAATTTTGTTTTATTTTTTCTTTTATTTATTAACACAAAACCAAATCCCATTCCCTGTGAATACCCCTTTATGCTTTTACCATTTCATTTTCTTTCTTTCTTCACTTAACAAAACTTTTGAAATTTTTTTCTCTCATCTCTCTTCCTATCATTGTGTCGTGACCCCCCACCCTCTACACACACATAACATTTCTTTAAGTTTTCTTTTCCAAACACTCAATAGGTAATATATCTAAACCTTACCACATATAAAACATGTAATGGCAAGATCATACATATGTGATTCCATCAAAAATCCCCATGAGCTTTAGGCAAGGGATGTGGAAACACTTGTACATGATTTTCATGCCATCACAATGTTGTGAATCTCTTATTTTAAGTTATTCTTGCTATATCTTGTTATATATATATTCTTGTTGATATTTTTGTGAATATATCTTGCTACCAACCTCATCATCATAATGATCTAACTTACATTTCATGCATCTAACATCATTAACATGCTAATCTAACTCTTGAGACTAGTCTTTCTAGTCTTGGGAAGCCTTGAATATGATCTAAGGGTTCCAAGCTTGCATTTGCATTCATAATATAAATGTCATCATATTCCTATTTTATTTTGAGTACATAAATGTCATAAATTTTTTTTTTATGTGAATAAAAGACTTGTAGTATAATGGTAATAATGAGGATGTTGCCAAAAACTCAATATCTATTTTTGTTTCCATCAAAAATAATTTTTTAAATTCGGATTTAAAAAGACACCCATTATGAAAATCTATTTTCCAACTCCAAAATGAAGATTTTATATAAAATATGAAAGGCTTATGGAATAGGTATAATAAAGAAATGATTATGATGAGTTAAATCTAGTTCTACTAAGAGGTATTTTCAAAATAAGAAAAGTTTGCAAAAGTTAAATTAGAACTTTGTCTTAACTCCAACAAGAACATAAAATTCGTAACTAGGAGGAGTTGATATATAAACACCTATTTTCCAACCTCAAAATAAGAGTTTTATTAAAAAAATGGAAGCCTTTGGTAATAGGTTTGATTAGGATTTCCATTTTTAGAAAGATCAAATGAGTTTTACCTAAGAAATAATCTCAAAATAAATTAACAAATTCGGATTTAGAAAAGAACCATATTCAAACACCTATTTTCAAATTCCAAGAAGAGGATTTTAATTGAGAAATGGAAGCCTTTGGGAATAAGTATAGTAAGGATTTAATTGTGACAAGAACAAATGAATTTTATCAAAGAATATTTCTAAAATAAAAGAAAAGTTTCAACCCATAAATCAAACTCTATTTTCATCACCAACAATTCTTGTAGAATTCGTAACTAGGCAAGACCCCCACTTAAACATCTATTTTCTGACTCCTAAATGAAGAAATTTCTTAAAATAATGAGGGTAATAGGTATATAGGTTATAAAGGGTTTATTTTAGTAAAAATAAAGATGATTTTTCAAGAAACAAAACTAGTTTTCCTAAATCAAGTATTCTTGAAGTTTTCTCAAAGTGAAATTTATCTAAAAATTCTTTTGATCCAAATATCATCAAGAACATACGTACAGATAGCTCATAGCATGTCATTCATGATATTAACTTGTTGATATTGCATGTATAGAAACAATGTAAATTTTCACAAAACAATTTCGAAAACATTATTTTTACGTACTGACCAGATCTTATCTGAACTTTTCAAGATGTAAAAGTTTTCAAAACTTAGGAATAACATTATAATTAGATAGAAATCGACTACTTATTTGCAAAATTCTGAGTTAAAATGACAAAATTATGACTGTTTTAAGTTGGAATTTCCACTAACTACGAAAATTATGAACTTGAAAGTTTTTGTTTGTTAAGTTGGGATTAGTTATGGTTTGAAATACTCGTTAGGGTATTTCTTTTGTTTAGGTGATTTCGAATCGAAGGATTCTTTGCCCCCGGATTATTATGAGTAAAGACCACAAGCCATGGCCAAGTGAATCATACTTCCCATTTACGATTCCTTGTTGTGCTTGTAATTCGTAGTTGCAGTAGAGTGATAGGCAAAGATAAAAATGGAAATGCATGATGGGCAATTATGGGATTATGTATGCTTTCTTGATGTATTGAGAAAAACGTGTTAAGTATATCGAAATCGGGTGATTAATTGATGGATATCCATATGCCATGATTATGATTGTTTGTGAATTGCTTGGTCACCTATGAAATTGCATTAATGATTATTATAATTAACAAGTAATATGGACATAAGCACTTCACGTTGGGGATGGTACATTTAATAATGTTGGTTACCCATGATCTATAAATGTTATGAATGAAATGGGTTACCCGTGATCCATAAAACGGTATAGTAAATTCAAAGTTAGTACTGTAGGATTCGTTAATTTGCTAACCCCAAATGGATGGCACAAATTCATTCAACATATGATTTTTGGTTTGATCATATGTCTTGTATGCCCATGTTGTTGTTGCATTTCATATGGATGATTAAAACAACTTGATTGTATGAAATTGTTGGATACGTATATTCTGAAAGTATTTACTCACTAAGCTAGTGTAGCTTATACCCCTACAGCTTCTTTTTGTTGCAGTTTCCTTATCTGTAGTTACGACCCAGAAATTGGCCAACTCAGGTAAAGCAAGAATAAGAGTAAGTTTATGTTTATCTTTTGTATAGACTTCCGTAGGAAACTTTAAATGCTTGAGATGTCAAAAACTATTACCTGAACTTATTATTCTTTTGCGGAGGAATACCCTTTAGTTTTTATATATGATCCTGAATATTTGTGGTTTGTATTTTTGATGCATTTTCTATCAAATTAAACTATCTATCTTCAATTGCACAAGTATTCTATTATCGTAAGGGAATGTCTTGCATATAATACTAGATTTCCGAATGACTATGGTAGTGATTCTTAAGTCTCGTATAGTATGCGGAGGACTGTTACATTTAGGGTATCCTTTGGGGTGTGACAATTACTCGATTAAATTAAAACCTCCCTACAATGATTTTTGTCTTCTTTTGTGCCTATTTACAAAAGTTAGTAATTCTAATAAATTGATAAGATAATAATTGGGTAAATTATACTAGAAAGTCACAACGTTTGGAGATAATTTCATTTTATGTTATAACGTTTTGAAAAATTTAAGAGAGGTCATAACGTTTATTGAGTAAGTTTACTTTAAGTCACAACATTTGGGTATAAGTTCATTTTAGGTCACAATAGAAGTGAGTCAATTGAGGTTACCATTGACACGTGTCAATAGAAGAAATATTTAATTAAAACTTAAGAAACCCTTCTTTTAAGGCTCCATTAACATTTATCAATGGGAGAGATACTTAATTAAATCTCATAAAACACTTTTTCAAACATTATAACCTCTTTTGAACTTTTCAAAATGTTGTGATCTTCTGATGTAATTTACTCGATAATAATTTTTAGGAAAACCATTATGTAAATATATAATTCCATCAATATCATAAATTAATAACTCTAAAATTCCAAATATAACTAGAAGAATTAATGTCACTAATGGTACATGAACATTTATAAAATATGTAATTAAATATCTAAATTTTGAAATTGATTAATTTGATACTTAAACTTTGAAATTTAATCAATATAGTACCAAAAAGAACTTTTTGTGCACTCCAACAATACTTTCTTCAAGTCTTTTTAAGCAAGAAATTTATCAATTTTAAAGTTTAAGTACTTAATTACATATTTTTCCAAAGTTTAAGTATCATTTATGACATTATCCCTTACTAAAACAGTTTAGTAAATTTTGAATATATTGTTGTTTGTTTTTTCTTGAAATTTAAATCTAGGTGGATTTCATCTATAACTTTTGTCATTGCATTCAAAAGTTTTAGTGTCATGTTATCTACTATGAGTGTTACTATTCATGTAATTGGTTCCAAAGGTACAAAATCATCCTCGATTACATCCATAACCGGATTTTTAGTGACACTAACTACCATTTTTTCTAAGCTTTAAACCTCTAAACATTCATCATTTACTTGCGCAATCCTATACATGATTTACATCCATTTTATTGTAGTAAATGAGATCATTGATTATTTTCTCAAGCTCATGAATGCCTTCTTCAGAAGTTACTTCATTTAAGTTCCATGAGGTTGCTTCATCCCTGCATGAACTAGGAACAATTTGCTATCGTCTCTTATTTAACATTTATCATTCAAACTGAGACTTCAAGATTGGCAGAACCTATAACTTTAATATTTTCTGGATCAAATTGTCCCATCTCATAGCCTTCCATTATCTTATGGTAAAATCTCTTATGGTAGTGCATCTTGAAAATTTTTGTTATCCTAATGTCACATGATTGGATTTTTTATGTCATGTTAGGTGGGAACAACAACAACAACAACAACAACAACAACAACATCATCATCATCATCATCATCATCAACAACAACAATAACAACATTTTGCAGCTTTTCAATATTTCTTGGAAGGGAAAGACAATTATCTACCACTGATAAGATTCTTCTACCATGCATTTTCTAGTCTAGTTAGTGAACATATTAGTGAAAAAGCACACTAGTTGTCCATGCTCTTTCATTGGCATCGTATTGACTGTTTAAGTCGTTCATTTGACATTCTTGAAGCAATGTGACTTCACATACTTTCCAATAGTCCATAAATTGTTTTTTCAAAGTCATCTTCATTGCAACAAATAACAATTGCAAGCATTTCTTTATCCTATTTTTTCCCTTCAAGTTACTTTATTGCAAGAGAACGGTCGGCTTGTATCCTATAAAATAAACCAATTTGCACTGGTTTATATTTTCTCTTATGGACGGACTCTTATTTCTTCTTTACGTCCTATGTCTTAACTAAACCATTTTCTCTAAAATGATGAAATGACTTAAAACAACATCTTAGATTGAACTTCTTAAGCTAACCTTGCGAAAGGTTGATACCTCAAGCTTTGTGAAATATTGATATCTCATTTAATTAACTTTATAAAATGTTGATTTCATTTTTTGACCACTCAAATTATTGATACGTCTTAAATGAACTTACCATTAAACATAGATATCTTCTGGTATAATTTACTATTGTTCATCTTCCATTTAACAAACGACACAAACTTGCAATATGATGGAGTTGCACTTTTTTCTTTAGATTATTCCATTTCATGGATAAGTATAGAATTTTAGATCCCCAATCATCGATGGTTTGTATTAAACAAGTTTTCTTTCTATTGAGATAAATAAAGATGTGAAACGAACCGAAATAGTAAATTCATGTAGTCAAGTATGGTAAATAGGCTTTTCTTAAATGGTTTGAACTTTTATAGATAGGGTAAATTACACCAAAATGTATCAATATTTGGAGATAAATTGATTTAAGGTATTAACATTTTGTGTAATTCAAAAGAGGTGTAAATGTTTGTCAAAGTGTATCAAATAAGGTATCAACGTTTTGCAAAGTTTATTTGAGGTATTGACGATACTTGGATTAATTTTCAATTAAATATCTCAATTTTCTATCAATGGTCAATTATTAATATTTTATTTGAGCCCAACGTTGATACATTAAATAAACTTATCCTCTAAAGTTCATAACCATTTAAAACGTTGATATCTTAAATGAACGTATCCTCAAATGTTAATACCTTTTATTATAATTTATCTTTATAGATATTCCATCTTTGTTTACTTTTACATGCGAAAAAAAAAGAAAAGAAAAAAACTTTTGTTTATATAATAAAACCTCTATAAAATAATATTGCTGGGACCGATAAAAATATTATTTTATAGATTTTATTTATTTATCAATAAATGAATAATTTATTAATTTATCAATAAATGAATGTTTATTAATTTACAAAGATTGTTAAACTATTTTTTACACATTTTTTTCTAAATTATATATATAACTTATCAATGAAAACAAAAAATAAATATGAATAAAATGAATATACAGTGTATATATAGAAAATTTCAAAATTCAAAATGCATAGATATAAAACGAAATAATAAATTTTACTATACAAAAAAATGAAAAAGTTGCGACAAATCTTGAAAATTAGAATGAATGAGTGCATAGGAAATTTTTTTTTCAAAATTAATGCTTTAGAAAATAAAAAGTTACAAAATATTTTAAGTAAATAGAATACAAGTTTTATTAAAATAATACTCATTAGTTTTAAAGAACTACTTACTACAACATGAGAAGAATATATTGAATTTGGTCATGTTCTATTAAAATTAAGGATGGGATTGAATTTTGCTTACATATAAAGGAAAAAAAAAGTGACTTTAGATGTATATTTTAGTAAAGAGTAAAATTTTAAAAGAATATAAGTAGTTTGGAAAAACTTTGTGATGAACTTTGTACGAAATTTTTTATGTATTTGATGAATTATTAATTTATATCTTCATCGAGCCTTACTGATTTCTTTGTAAATTATTATGTTAAGCATTTAGTAAGATTATTAATATAGTACGTCGGTCCAAGTTGGGAAAGAAATAAATTATTTTCTAATCAAGATTATTAAATTTATCGAATAATCATTTATTGAAGTTTAACTGTAATTGCTATCAAGTTGATTTTCATTAATATTTCTTAATTTGGGAATGTGAAATATATATGTCGATTTTTTTTAGGTTACTAATATATATGCCATGTCACACATGATAAAGTAATATCATCATAGACAAAGTTTTCTCATTTTGCTAAGTTTGGAAAGACCAATTTTTCGCCATTTGTAGAAAATCAAGCTTTATCCCTTTAATCACTTCCGTAAGATTTATGATAGGAGAAATCATTGGTTAAATGAATTGTTTGAACTTTAAGTTGAGAAAAATCTAGGTTTTCGATAAACAATTCTCATTGGAATAGAGATCAAACAAAGAACTTTGTTGAAAGATTATTCTCAAAATTTAACATTACTAATTTTTGCTAATGAAGGGGAAAAAATGGTAATTATTTTATTTTACTTCATAAAAAGACAATCGGCTTGACTTTATGTTGAACAAGATCATAGTTTATTAAAGAGACAAATGAGATATTTTACCAAAACAAAGGTCTTTTTTTCTTTTCAATTATACCACAACACGTTAGGAAGAAAAACTAATTATTATAATCATTCGTTGTTGATTTTTCCTTAAATTACCTACGAATGATTTATTGTCGATTTTCCTTCAACAATTCATGATAGAAAGTAGTATTGATTTTCCCCTTTTATTTATTTATATTCTACGTTTTGATAGAAGTTTCTAATGTTAGAAACTACGAGCCATATAAACTACGTATATTCCAATTCTTTTCCCATATGATTTGTGTGTTAATTTATACTTTTTAAGTCATTACTCATCCGTATGTAAGATAAGTTCTAAGTTTTATTATGTCGCAAAATTTAATCGTTAGACATGCAACAAGGTGTAACAATATCAATATAAACGCAGATTTTAGTACGACTTATTCATCAAGTCAAAATAATTGACATCTTATTTTATGCATAACATCTAAATAAAATAACTATTTTTCTTTCATGCTTTTATTTTCAGTAGGTTCTTAAGAGTCTAAAATTGAGCTCTTTATCACACTTTCTAGCGAAAATGCTTCATGAGCTATTGACAGTTGTAGTAGTCTTGAGTAGAGTGTAGGCTTTCATTAAGAATTTATTTTTTTTTTTTTATAGTAATATGAAAGAGAAAAAGGGGGAAAGATGAGTTTTAAGGTTAATACTAGATTTGTTATTATCTGGGCAAAAACCATTTTGAAATTTTAAGCATGGCCATGAAAACGAATAGATAAACAATTTGATAAAATTACAAAATAAAAAATACAATAAGATATTCAATTTTTTTTTTCCATTTTCCACGTGCATTCTTTTTGTTTATTTTATTTTATCTTATTAAAAATTTGTTTTACATGAGCATTTTGTAATGCCCTAAACTAAAGACTTTGTCAGCCTGCCACGTGTCCTTACTAGAATAGACATGCTAAGACTATAGATTTCTAAAACCACAAATATGTATTTCGAATATCACAAAACGCTCACACTTAGGATAACTTTCAAAACTTTTTCATATTAAAATAAATGTCGTCATCTCATCAATCATTTAGACATCAAATCTAAAAAAAAAAAAAAAATAAATCCTTATATATAAATGTCTTTAAATGAAAACTAACTAAATAAGAATATGTTTCTTCATCTGAAATCACTAATAGCTAACTCTCAATTGTCAGTAGCATTGTTAAAACCGCTATCGTACTCCCCATCATCAACGAATACGTCATAGCTTGTCAGGTAATAAATAATATAATCTTCACCTATACCTGTGGGAAAAATAAGGATTGAGAAAAAACGCCCAGTACACCAAACCGAAAACACATCCACATGATCATGCAATTCACAATATCATATACAACTTATATTCTAATGCAACAAGCATAAATTAATTATCTTTTCATTAGCCTACAAACAACACAATTTAAGACTATTGATCACTAATCCTAAACCTAGAGTAACTCATGACCCCGATGAAAACCATATTATAACAGATAGTATATACATATATAATTGCATTCCACAATTAAGCTGGTAACAACTCCTAATCTACCGAAATCATCTCCAGGTGCAACTCTACTCGGGACACCGCCGCACAAGGATCATCAGGTTGCCAGCTTTAATATCACACTACTGTGATGGTCTTTACTAACCGCAACCAAGCACAAACAACACTCGATTTAATTAAAGTCCAATATAGTTAAGTCAGATTTATAAGCTAATCCTACAAGCACATACAATCAAACATGGTAAGGTCGTACCTGGTATTACTCCAACTCAAATCCACCAACAGAACTTAAAAGATCAAAACCTTAATCCAACAATTATCTTAAATCAGAATTAAATACTTAAACATAAACCCTAATATTCACAAATCTATAACAACAAGGATAACACACCTGCTTCCTCTTCCTCACAATTAAATACAACTTTCAACATCGTTCTTCTACAAATCCATAATTATCACCATAATCCCTTCAATATACATATATTCCTCAATTAACACTTTAACTCCAATAACGAATAAATCTCATTGAACAACAAGATTAGATGAATTTTTACATACCTAAAACTTGTAGATCTCAAATGGAAATCGGAACCCTAATCCTCAATTCTCCTGAACAATAAACTATGATTACAATTCCATAATTTATAGATCTCATACTGCGCTAGGGTTAATCAGGAAGGAAGGGAAACTGTGAGTTAAGTCGAAAAAAAAACCAGAGTCTTCTGTCGGGTTGAAGACCAATTATTGATGTCAGACGAAGAAGAAAAGAAATGGGCCGGTTACTATGGAAATATCGAATGGGCTTACTAAATAAATGGTCTCCATGCAAAGTCCATATTTACATATCATTAGTCCAGTTAGTTTTATTTTGTAGAAATTCTAGAATATGCTTTGTAACTAACTTTGATGAGTTGGCAGATCTTTTCATATCTTTTAGGAGCAATTGGTTATTGTAACTAACTAGCTATTACACTATATAGTACCCTCCAGTGTAATACAAAGATATATAGAAAAATCAAATACATCATTTTTGCTTCAATTGCTTGTATTCGGGTAATTGGCTTATCCTGGATTCCATACAAGCTGAATTCGGCTTGTTGATTGCATTTAGTCAGAATTATGTGGAATTTTGGTCTTAATTAGCTTCCATGTAGCAACTGGTATCGGAGCTGGAAACAGCGACGGAAACCAGGGAATCTAAGCGAGTTGAAGAGACGTTGAGAGGAATGGTTAAGGAACAAATTGATAGGCAGGAGAAATTCCTCCAGGAGTAATCCGAGAAGCAAGATACCTAGATCAAATGGTTCTCGGAAACCCTGCAAAAACAACAAAATCAAGCAATTGACACTCTCAAGCAACACATCCAAGGAAAGGTGCCACAAATGGAACAACAGCCTGTCAGAATTGAAGCCAGTAACACTGCGGATTCATCATTAGTGGAAGTTAAAGGTAACAATACGAACATTCTTTGTAATTATCGAATACCCACTAAGAATACAAAGATAGAATTTCCATCCTTTAATGGAGAAGGGTTTAGAAGCTGGGTTGCTAGGGCTGAACAATTCTTTACTCTAGATGAAACTCTTGAGGATTTTAAAGTGAAAATTGCAGCAATGCATTTATGTGACAAACCTTTTGAGTAGTATAATGCTTATGTTAAGGCTAGGAGAGAAGTGAGTCCAGTAACGTGGGAAGAATTAACCAAATCATTAAATGCACGATTTAATGAGAGGGGTTTTGAGGATCCAATGTCAGAGTTAAAAGATCTACAACAGAGTAGGTCTTTACAAGACTATAATGATGAATTTATGCACTTGTCAACTCAAGTTCAATTGTCGAGTCACACTTAATTAGTTGTTACTTGTGTGGAATTAAACCAGAAATATAATATTCCATTCGTATGTTCCAACCAAAAACCCTCACTCAAGCTTACACCTTAGCCAAGTTACAAGAAGCCACCTTAATTTCTTCAAAACAAAACCTTAAAACCTATAAGCCTTCAAACACTCCAACTTACATTCCTAAATACTCCAATCCTTACCATAATCAAAACACCCTCCCTCATACACATCCATCTCTAAGCCTAAACACCAAACCAACCTCAAATACTTTCCTTCCAAACACTAGCCATAACAACCTAAACCAAGGAAATCGTAACACTAGAAGGTTGACTCCTGAGGAACTTGAGGAGAAAAGACGAAAAAAAACTGTTTCTGGTGCGACGAACCATTCGGACCTGGCCATCGTTGTAGGAGAAAGAGGTTAAACGTGCTGGTGGTCCATCCTGAGGTTGGAGAGAACCTGGAGGAGGAGGCAAATGTTGCAGTAGAGGAATTGGAAACAAAGTTAGCACAACTAACTCTATGTGCAGTAAATGAAGTTGGTGGAAATCATGAACATAGTATGCGGATCAAGGGCCATTTCAAGAGTAGAATTTGAATGTCCTAATAGATACGGGCAGTTCATCCAATTTCATAGATGAATGCCTAGCGGTGGGACTCAATTGTAGTCTAACTACGGTAGATCTAATTGTCGTGGTTTTAGCGGATGGATCCAAGTTGTTTAGCAAGAGTACAGTTCGGAAATTCCATTAGAGGATGAATGAGATGGAATTTGAATCGGATTTCTATACTTTGAGTCTGAGTTCTTGTGATTTGATACTTGGTATGCCTTGGTTATCTAGATTGGGGACCATACAGTGGAATTTTCAACAACAACGAATGGAATTTGAGTGGCAGAATTAAAGGTGTGTGCTGCTAGGTGAACGTGAGAAAATAAGCAACATAACAGGGCATAATTTGGCTCAACTATTGAGTAACACTGCAAGTCCAGTTGAGATCCAGTGTTAGATGATCGTGGGAACCAATGCCCAATAGTTGAATACTGAGGCAAAGCTGCCACCATCCATTTTGGATCTTTTAGAAGAATTCCATTACCTGTTTGATGAACCACATGGGTTAACACCCAACTGGAAAAGCAACCATCACATTTACCTACAAGAAGGAGCAACTCCAATAAATTTGAGACCCTATCGATATTCAGCATTACAGAAATTAGTATTAGATGAAATGGTGAGTGAGATGCTAAGGAGTGGAATAATTAGGCCTAGTCACAACCCTTTTGCTTCACCAGTGGTTTTGGTGAAGAAAAAGGATAATACGTGGCGCATGTGTGTGGATTATAGGGTTTGAATAAGCTCACAATCAAAGATCATTTTCCTATCCCTATAATCGATGATCTATTTGATGAATTGTATGGTGCAACCCACTTTAGCAAGTTAGATCTCCGATTAGGTTATCATCGGATACTGATGCACCTAAATGATGTCTACAAAACTGCGTTTCACACCCATGAAGGCCACTACAAGTTCTTAGTCATGCCCTTTGGGTTGACTAATGCACCCTCTACTTTTCAAGGACTCATGAATGAAGTATTTCGGCCTTACATGAGAAAGTTTGCGCTGGTATTTTTTGATGACATTTTAGTGTATAGCACTAATGTGGAATCCCATGTTAAGCACTTAAGGATGGTTTTTGAAGTATTAAAGAAAGACTGTCTATTCCTAAAGCGGTCCAAATGTGTTTTTTGTGTCCAACAGATCGATTATCTTGGACATATTATAACTACACATGGAGTTACTAAGGATCTTAAGAAGGTGGAAGCTATAGCACATTGGCCCATTCCAAGAATTTACGTTAGCTGTGTGGGTTTCTTGGATTGGCCGGTTACTATCGTCGATTTATCCAAGGTTTTGGTCAGATTGCTCGACCATTGACTCAGCTACTTAAGAAGGACCAATTCAAATGGTCTTCCGAAGTTCAATCCGCATTTGATCACCTCAAAAAGGCTTTAATTGACTCCCCTGTTCTTAGCCTACCTGACTACTCTGAGGTCTTTGTAATAGAGACCGATGCAAGCGGGGGTAGCACAGGTGCAGTCTTCATGTAAGATCAACATCCTATTGCGTTCATCAGTAAAGCTTTGGCTCCCAAACATAGAGGACTATCAGTCTATGAAAGGGAACTTATGGCATCATAGAGAAATGGAGACACTATCTCCTCGGTAACATTTTGTGATCCGTACGGATCACCAAAGCCTTAAGTATTTTCTTGAGCAATGATTGGTGACTCCCAGCCAACAAAAATGGCTGACCAAGTTGTTAGTCTTGGACCATGAGATCGCATGTGAAGTTGTTTGGAAGGTATATAGAGTATGTGTGTAAATAATGAAGTGTATTTCATAGAGTTAACATTAAAACAAATGTTTGAAAAGGGAAACTTTTGAAACAAATGAAGTAGTGAAAGAGAAGGGGAGCACACTACTAGAGTACACGGGTCGTATAGATGAGCCCGTGACTGATCCGAAGCATAGAATGAAATGTTTTAGTCATACATGACCCCCTACATAGATTGTGTATATCTACTCGTGACTCCATAGTAGGCAAAATTCTATAGCATGGATATACACTACTGATGTACATGGGTTGTGTATACATGCTGCGACACTATTGTGTAAATTGACCATAATTTTTTCATTCGAACTCAGATTTAGGTGATTCAAAAGGCTAAGGAAAGCTTAAAAAGAGATATACAACTTTTATATTTTAAATTTTTGGAAATTGCAAAAGTATCAAGGCTTAAATTTTATTTATTTTCAACTACTACATATCAAAACAAAATCGAAAACTTGTGTTTACTAGTTAAATGTATATAGTTAGGTATAAAATGAACTTAGTTAATAAACCTAAGTTCAACTTGACCAAATGGATTTAAATGATTCAAATGAATTAGATTGATTGAGTATATTCAACTTGGCTAAGATTAAGTTAGCATAGACTTAAGCTAATATGAAACTTATATATAAAATGATTTATTTAACAAATTTAAGCTCAACTTGACCTAATGCACTTTGATAAGCTAAAATCAATTGGATTGATTAAGTTTAATATACTGACTAAGTACTTGATTTAATTGATTAGTTCTAATCAATTTAGCTAAGATCAAGTTAAAAGAGGCTAATAATTAATAATTAGCTTAGATTAATGTGTTAGGTTAAACCATGAATAATATGTGGAATGTAAAGACCCAAACCACTAAATCCCAATCATTTAGAGTACCGAGTCCCCAACCACATATAACATTTCACATTATATGTGAGGTTGTCCTAAAACTAACAGTTTATGAGAATTGTTTGATCAAATCTACTAAAACTTTATAAACAACTTTTAACAAAACAAGATTGCTAATAAAAGCAATCTATACAAATATATATATATATATATATCATATGTACAAAGTTTAGTGTCAATACAAGACACTACAAAAATTACAAGTTTTCTTAGTACAAAAAGTAACCTAAGAGATCTTAAGGTCTTACATCTTAGGCTTATCTACTAAGCCCTCTATATAAAACTTTTGCTATAACAAAAGCTTCTCAAAAATCCAGGGTATTCGAGTCCTATTCGTCCCACTCATCCATGAATTTCTCAAAGCTGACCCGTAGCCCAAATCATCATATAACACGTCTCCATTACTGCAAAGTAGCAAAAGTGAGCCAAAGCCCAGTACACAATAACAAAATACAAGAACAAGTTATCAAGCCAAACTTAAATCAAATGGAATGCATCAATAGACAAGTGATTATCTTATTAAGTTTTCTTTTACAAAACAACAGGAGGGTATTCAAACCCTGGGATCACGCTCTAGGAATTTAGGGATCCCAAGTAATAGCAGCTGCTCAGGGGGTTGATATAAGTAGTCCAAATACTTATATCTCCTATATGTATTCCATAAAGAAAATAACTTTATTTAAGGTTCAAAAGTCGTTGCCATACTCTACTTAAACTCAGTCTACAACATGAGCCTAGTTCACATGTTCCCATAAACTTTGAACTAAACCATAGTATTTCCTCCTAAGTTTAAGTAAACGTTACCGATACTATTCCCCCTATCGGCTACCCACTTAACCAAAATGAATCGCTATTGCATCATAGCGTACCATTGCATCATGGTAAAGTCATTACATCATGATTTAGGTTAAGCGCCTAATTAACATGTCATTACATCATGATAGGTTTGCTGCTTCTCAAACCAGATTAAACAGCGTAATAGACACCCAATTCATCAAAGCATTAAGCCGAATTGAATTAAATCAAATTAGGGATGCCTAGTCTAGCAAATAACAAATAAGCTATTACGTACTTGAACCCGATGGTATATCACTATATTCACTCGGAGAGAACTAACCGAAGAACCTTTAACTGAAATAAGAATATCAAAACAATCAATAATTGTATGTAGAATTCACATCTATATATATATATATATTACAATCCTAGATTAATTATACAAGGAGATTCAATAAGCTTTGCATATAGTTTTAATATTTAATTCATGCATAAAACATGTTTTTCTAGCTTATATATTCATTAGGAGATCATATATGAAGTAAGGATTAAAGATTGAGGAAGTTTGAATTTGAAAAACTCAGGGATAAGCGGCCTTCCTACGTAGGCAAAATTTGAATGAACGACGGTAGCGTGGGAAATATATGTTGGCGGCGTTTCACCCAGCGTTGAATATTTTGATTCCGTTCCAATCCAACATCGCCCATACGCCGGCGGCGTTGAAGCCCTAATGGCCAGCTTACCTTTTGAAAAAATAAACGCTGGCAAAGTTTTCTTGCAAAAACCAATAGTGTTCAAAGCGGCTTTAAAAAAATCGATTCTATTCACTTCCAACACCGTCTTTATGCTAGCAATGTTGAAGTGCTAGATGCTAGCGTATTTTAAAACAGACCTATTCGAAAAGAGCTTATTTCCCCTGTTTTGCACTTTGCAAATTTCTAACCTATAACACTTTTAATCCTTCTTCAAGTTTATTTTTAACTTCATATACTATCTCCTATCTACATTAATCAATCCTAGCAACTTAGAACATTGAATCAACACATTAAATCACTTCAAATCCCATTCCACTCATCCTCAACTTCAACTACTCAATTCAACATTATTCCTTCCCAATACTTCATATAACTACTACATCACATAAACAAATTCATACAATAACAAAACACAATCCAACCTATATCAATGCATGAACCAAACAACTCAAAAGATATTAAACTCATTTACCAAAGATCTCACATATATACTATAAGAAAGAAATAAAACAAAGCTATACTTGTATTAACTTACATGAGTAAGCCTTAGCTTGGAGAGATTTTTGATTCAATAAGCTTGGTGTTATTCTTTGGGTTAGGGCTTGTAACTTGGAGGAAAGAAAAAGAGAAAAGGAAAGAAAGAAGATGAAAAATCCGTATGGAATGGGAAGGCTGCCAAAAGAGGGCTTAATTAAGCAAATTTTGGACTTATTATTATCTTAAGTTTGACTTTTAAGGCATAATAGACTTTGGATTGAATTTGGGTTAATTTGGAGCTCATTTAGGTGCAATTTAAGCATGAAAATTGGGCTTAATTGAGTAAAATTTCTATCAACTATTTCTTAAATAATTCAAAAGTTGATTTTATATATTTAAATATAACACAAACATATTAATGCATAAAAGACACAAATATTAATTATACTATACACACATTAATATATATAAAACAATTCATTAATTTCATTACACATGCAAAATAACACATTTGTAATATTCAAGATATACTAACTTAGATACATTTAAACTATTACCAACTCATCTACTCCAATATTAATATTACCATACATTACTCTCATAAATCAACATGCTCATATAGTTCAATAATTAAGACAAATAAAACATATACATGGAAGTTAAATAGAAATTAAATTTAGATCATTTTAGGGAATATGTTGTTTCAAATGTGCATTAGCTTTGGAAATGAGTATTTTTGAATATGAATGATGTGATGATGTTTTTGTAATAAATGGTCATAAAAAAAGAGAAAAGAAATGTTTTGACAGACAATGAAGATCTGTCCGTATCTTGGCGAAGTGGTCTTCGCAGCCATGGCAGGGTTCCTACTTATTGTCATATAAAATAGGATTTTAAAATGAGTTTGATATAAATAAACAATTAATTTAATTACTTATATATGAGTTTATTTTCATGAACAAAAGTTTTCCTTTGATATGTTCTTTGAATTTCTGTTTGGTTTTCCACATGAAGGATGATGATGATGTTGATGATTAAATGTTGATAGAGATGATGAATGGGATTTCCTAGAGGATTTTTATGACTTAGCTTGGACAATAGGTGGGTAACACTAACCCTATCACCTTACTTGTGTTTGTAATATAGTTGCACCCATATTAAAGTAAACATAATTGACTATGTATGGGGATTGGGTATTTGTATACTAATTGCTGATTATATGGCTTGATAAAACATTAAAAATCAAAGTGATCACACATTGCTTGAAATAATTGTATTGTTGTTGTTGATGAGTGTTTGCTATATTGATTGGTCAACCAAATAAATGAACTTAATACTATTTAACTGTTTAATTCTGTAGCAGTGCCTTTGAGAGTTCAATGAATCTAGTTAGGGCCACTATAGGGTTGTTGACTTCACGGGAACTAAGCAGGCATCGAAGGATGTCACCCGTATTGGATTCAACTTTAGGGATTAATACTTAGGGAGTTTCAAAGGTTCTGAGGGAAGTAGAGGTTATGTTGCAATATATATTTGTATGTTCAAGAACAAAATGAGTTTCAAAATGAAATCCTCCCTCCTTAGTTATCTTTAAGGAGAAATTAGAGATTATATTTCAACAAAATGAGTTACAAAGGAAATCCTCCCTCCTTAGTTGTTACTAAGGGGAAGTTTGAGGTTATGTTTCAGTATAAATGAGTTTCAAAATGAAATAGCTGAAAGCTATGAGCTAAATGCAATAGGCTAAGAAAGTAATGAGACGAATAATATAAATTGAGAAGCACCCCTTCCTTAGTTCTCAGTTCTCTGAGCGTGAATAACTTATGTTTTTCCTTCAAATCCCAAGAGAAGGCATAAATCTCCATTGGTTTGGATTCCGATCATCTAAACTGTGTATATCATATGGTTGAGTGTCGCATTGCATATGTTTGTTAATAACAATTGTTTGAAATTTATTTGTTATGTGATCTAGTCATATTATTCACTAAGCTATGGTTAAGCTCACACCCCCATAGTTTTATGCAGGTATATCTCAGGCTGGGAATAGGCTAAGAGAGTGTGAAGACCTTGAAGATATAAAGATTAGCTTAGAATATAATTCATGTGTTTTGTATTTAAGTTAGAAATTTTTGTAATATATGAGATAAGCTTGGAATGAATAAGTTTAATTAGATAATAGTTCAAAGCTTTGCAATATATATTTATTTATGTTATTTTACCGTTTGGTGGAGGATATCGATTCTTTGCAGTTCTAGTGGACTGTGGGAGTTTATATTTCCTTAGTTATTAAAATATTTTTATGAATTAAAAATTGTGTAGATTATATTAAGTAGAGTTTTGGAATCTTCGACTTGTAAAATGATTCTCATATCTTTGATGCATACTTCATATGATAACTATAGGTTAGTCCATCTAGGCTCCCTTTTGGGGAGTGATACCCCATTTCTCCAAATCTTAAGCCTAAGACTTTATCTGAAGCAATGAAAGATGAGCATTGGTGTGTTGCAATGTCAGAGGAATTTGATGCACTTATGTGCAATGGTACTTATGATCTTGTTCCACTAGGAAATCATAATACTGTAGGTAATCTTTGGGTTTTTTGCATCAAGAGAAATAGGGATGGAACAATTGCAAAGTATAAAGCCTGGCTTGTTGCCAATGACTATTATGAATGTCTAGCCTTAAACTCTTTTGAAACATTTAGTGTCAAAACCAACTACTATTAGCTTGATTCTTAGCTTAGCCTTTGCTTGTGTTTGGAAGCTTCGTCAATTGGATATTAGTAATGCTTTCTTTAAGGTACACTTACTGATGATGTTTATATGGTCCAACCTCCTGACTTTCTTCATTCTTCATTGCTGAATCATGTTTGTAGGCTAAAGAAAGCTCTCTACAGAGTAAATCAGACCTTGAGAGCTTGGTACCAAGAGCTCAAGGGTTTTCTTCTTCAATTTGTTTAAAAATTTAATAGTTAACTCTTCTTTATTTATTTATAATAAGAATGGCATTTGTCTCTATTTTCTAGTCTATGTTGATGATATAGTTCTCATGGGTAACAATGATAAATTTCTCGAATCCTTTGTTACATAAATTGGTTGCAGATTCTACTAGAAAGATCTTAGAGTGCTGTAATCACCCAAATTTATGTAACTCAAAAATAATAATCATTAAGTAAATAATGTAAAATATTTGATGAAATTTTAAGAAAAGTCATAGAAATCACTCCATTTTTTTTTTACAATCTTAGAATATTAAAAGACGAACAATTTAATTGTCATTTAAAAAAAATTGAATCATTATAAACAAAAACTACAAGATAAAATTCTTCTATTATTTCTTGATAATACCCCATAAATATAAAAATGATAAAATTTGAAATATAATAGATATATATATACACAAAGGAATCAAAATAAGATTGAACTTGATGATAGTAATAATCAATCTTATAAAATAAAACATTCCTGATAATAAAGAAATAAATGATAAGTGAATAAATAATTATAAAAGAATGACACTAAATTTAAATAACTTAAATCTTAAGATGTTTTATAAAATCAAAAATCACAGGAAACACCACATCAATATAATAAGAAAGAATAAAACAATATAAGCATATAATGCATGTAATATATAAATTTGAAATATGAATATAATTACAAAATGATATTAAGTTTCAATATGCTTTTAATAACAGAAAACTACAAGAAATATCAAACAGACCTAATAATGAATATAAAAATATAATACATAAACTCAATGAATAATATTTTTTCAAATAATTCAAATATTACAATGAAAGTGAATATAATATCAAAATTTAATATAAATTAATTGGAATAATACAATGAAAGCATGGTGAAAGAATAAAATCTTAAAGATTAAAAGCTTTTGAATTATAAAATCTAAAGCTAATAAAAAGTCAACTACCAATGGATGATTAATCTCAAATTTTGTTTAGAATATAATTTAATAATGAAGCTTATATAGTTTAATTAAAATAAGTAATTTGAATTATATGTTATAAATGGATAGATTAACATAATCAAATTAGTAAATAGACTTAATTGAAATTGAGATTTCAAATGCTCATTTCCAATCTTTTATCTACTTCAATTATCCATTTCATAAACCAAATTTCTTAAATCTTTCCAATTATCAAATTTAAATTCTATTTCCTTCAATTTATCAATTTACTTTAATTATTTTTCCAACTAACCAAATTTTACTATCATCTCAACCAATTGTAATTTGAAAACCCATTTCTTTTAATCTACAAATGGCCCAAATTTTCTTAAGTTCAAATACTTAAATTTATAAAATACTCAAATATAACCCATTTAATCTAAATTCTATATTTTTAATCATCATAAATTTTGAGTTTATCTACTTATTTAAAAATTTTCAGTTTCTACGCCTAAATTCAAACTAAATATCAGGTTTTTAAAAAATTAAATTATAAACTAGATTTTCAATTCAAGTTATCAATTTTACTTATATATATTCAAAAATTTTTCCTCAATTATTTTTTACGCTTAAGATAATGATATGAAAAGCTTAAATCAAACCCATATTCTTAACATCTTTAAAGATCTTATTATTTAAACCCCTTTTTCTCTTTTTCTTCCTCTACAAGCCGCTACTTCTTTTTCCTTCTTCATTCTCTTCCTTTTTACATTTTCTTTTCTTTCCTTTTCTTTTTTCTTCTTCTCTTCTTTTCTCTCAAATTTTATCTCTAAATCTCAACTTTCAATAAGATCATAAGAAGAAATGAGAGATGAAATGAAGATAGAAGATGAGAACCATGCATGAAAAGAGCTATAGCCACTAGAAAGTAGTAAAAATAGTGAAAAAAGAGCTAACTAAATTTGCTATAACAAGTAAGTAAGTTGTTTTCCTTATTTTGTATGTTGTAAATGCTTGTATATGATGAGTTAAAGTTAGATATATATATATATATACATATATATAATCTTTTTTATTAAATTTGATGAGCTTGTGAAGATTGTGTATATATATATATATGAAGTTGGGAAGTAGATGATATGATCTTGATGATGTGATGGTGGAAATATGTTTAAGAATCGTGTCTAAGCTTGATATGAACTTAATAAGATGATATTCGAGTGAAATTGACAGAAATAAGATCACAAGATTTATTTGGGACATGTGAAAGTTCGAAATCTTTGATACAGATCATGAACTTTTCATACGCCCTTCACAACATGTTGTGGCAATGGGCATGGCACAATCATATCTAGGTTGATATATCCATTGGTTTGAGGCATAGAAGAGGGCGTGGTGATCCATACTCCCTTGATACGGGCTGCGGCAAGGGGAGTGGGGCAATCTGTTCCCAAATGTGTGTTCCATACGCCCTTCAATACGGTGTGTGGTAGAGGGCATGACACCCTTTATTTTTAAATTGATCCATATGCTCTTAGATACAGGGCATGGCAGGGGGTGTTGTGGATCTTGTCTTCAATTTTTTCGCATTACCACATTTGATACAGGGCATATGGACTTGTAATCATCTTTATGTCTTCTTTCCCTTGTCAAATTCACTTGAATGTAGCCTTATTCTTCTAATTTAGATGTACGTAGTTGAGAATAACCTTCTTTAATCTCTTAAAGACCCATACGTTAAAGGATTTAAAATACAAGCTTAGAACTTTTAGCTATAAGAATGTGATTTGTACTTAGATTAAATGACCAATTCAAATCAACTTGGTTAAGATTAAGTAAACATAGACCTAAATTGATATGAATCTTAGAAATAAAATGAATTAGTAATATAACTAAGCTCGACTTGATCTAATGAACTTCACTAAACTAAAATGAATTAGATTGGTTAAGTTTAATCAATTTGCTAAGTTAAACTAATGGACATCAAATTTGTAAATGGCTTAGAGATAGCATATTGTAATATGATGAATTAAACCATATTTGGTAAAAAGGAATATGTTGTTTCAAATGCATGCTTACTTAAAGAATGAGTATTTTTCATTTGGATGTTTAAATGATGTTTTCATAAGAAATGATTATAAATAGAGAGAAAAGAAATACTTTGACAGACAATGGAGAACTCTCCGTATCTTGGCGGGGCAATTTTCGCAGCCATGGCATGATTCTTATTTAGTGTCTGATCAAATATGATTAAAATGAGCTTAGTTTCATGAATAAATGTTTGCTTTTGATATATATTTTCTGAAATAGCCTTTAGCCAACCTTCTATTTCTGCTTAGATTTCAATATGAAGGATGATGATTTGATGCTGACAATGATGTTGATCATGACATAATGTTGATGATGGGGATGATATGGTTTTCTTAGAAGGTTGTTATGATGTAGCTTGGATGATAGGTGTGTAACATTAACCATACCACATTGTTTGTGTTTTTAATTTAGTTGCATTAGTACTACTATAAATAATTAGTTATGTATGGGGAATTGGGTATTCGTGTACTGCTTGATGATTGCATTGGTTAATAACTCACCAAATTAAAAGAGATCACACCTTGTTTGTAATCTATGAGTTGCAATTGTTGATGATTGTCTGATAATTGATTAATCACTATAATAAATGGACTTAATACTAACTGACTCGTTAATTAAACAATCATGCACTGCACGATAGCATAACTTGCATTAGCATTTATTAAGTATGCACATTACGTATTATTATTCCTATTATGTGGTGATGCTTAGTGATATGCAATGAATCTAGGGAAGGTTACCATAAGGTCGCCAGTTCTACAGGAACTAAGTAGGTTTGAAGGACATCGCCTGATGAGGGTTGGTGTGGAATAGTCATACTTAGGGAGTTTTTGAGGTTCTAAGTAAAGTTTAGATATGTTAATGGTATGTATATTTGAGAACAAATGAGTTTCAAAAAGAAATCCTCCATCTTTAGTTATTTATAAAGAGAAGTTTGAGGTTATATTGATAATAAATATGTAAATGACAATGAATTTGAGAAAAGAAACCCCCTTTCTTAGTTCTGAAATTCTCCTGGGCGTGATACTGGAGCTGATCTTTCAAACCCCAAGAGAGGATGTAAATCTCCATTAGTTTAGATTTCGATCAACCAAACTATACATGCCATATGATTGAGTGTTGCATTGCATATGTTTGTTGTGGTTTAGTTATGTTATTCACTGAGTTGTGAATTAGCCTACAACCTTATAGTTTTTGGTGCAGGAATACCTAAAGCATTGGGAATGCGCTAAGACAGTGTGGAGAAGATCCTGCAAAGATAGAAAACAAGTTGAAATAAGAGTTGGATAAATTGTTTTACATTGAGATTTTGTTTTACATAACATAAGTTTAGATTTTGGATTGGATTAGTTATATAATAGTTTAAACTTTATAAAATGTAGATGATTTATTCTATTTTGCTATTTGGTAAGAGATACTGACTTTCTATGGTTCTTGTGGACTGTAGAAATCATATGTCCTTCATTGATCACAAATGTAGTAACACATTAGAAATTGTAAATTAATTAATCAGGTAGAGTCTTGCAAACTCTAACTTACAAGACGGTTCTCATATCACGGGTGTACTGTGATATGATAACTTCAGATTAATCCTCTTTGGCCCCTTTTAGGGTTGTGACAAGTTACATCAATTCTTAGTGTTGGGGTGATTCACACACCTACTGGTCTCTTTTTATCTCAACATCATCATGTTGTTAATCTTCAGGAATCATTCTCCATGGCTGGAGCTAAAGAAGTCATTACTCCTATGTGTCCCACAAAACCTTTGTTACTTAAAGATGGCTCTGCTCCTATAGATCCAATTTCTTATAGAAAACTGGTTGGTGGACTTCAATACTTATGTCTAACTCACCCGAATGTCTCATTTGCTATCAATCATCTCTCACAATTTATGCATTCACCTACTGAACTACATTAGACAACATTAAAACGGGCTCTCCATTATCTAAAGAACACTATTTTTCATGGTATTTTTTTGCTTAAAGGAACTACAATTACGGGCCTTTAGTGACTCATATTAGGATAGTAATCGTGATGATGGTCACTCTACTACAACCTATCTCATCTGCTAGGATCTAATGCTATTTCCTGGAAATGACGCCGTCAAAAAGCCGTTTCTCGATCATCAGTAGAAGCAGAATACAAAGCCATTACTAACACTGCTGTTGAAGTTCTATGGATTCAAAATCTTCTTCAAGAGTTAAAGATTAAATTGTCACAGCCTCCATCCTTATTTTGTGACAACACTGGTGTTACTTATCTTTGTGCAAATCTAGTCTTCCATTCGCAAATGAAACATATTTCTCTTGATTATCATTTTTTTTCAAGAATGTGTCACAAATGGTAATCTCAAACTTCATCACATCTCTATCAAAGATCAACTTGCAGATTTCTTCGCTCCAAGATCTCTAATGGAGCTTCATCTATGGGGGCATGTTAAGTTGATACCAAAAGGTCAAGCAAATACCAAGTCAAATACTAGTTAGCATAGTATTATCTATATCTTATTTTATTTTATTTAAATGTATTGTTTTATTAGCTGTTATATCTTTCTATTATTTTCTTGCTGTTACAATCCTTTTCATCTCCTTATTTTTGTTATTTAATCTCCAATGATTCAATGGAAAATTATTAACAACTCTTGAAAACCAATTACTTTCTTTAAGGATGAGAAGAGAAAAGATGAATTGAATAATAAGGCTAAGAATCTTTTTCTTACTACTATAGCTGCATCTAAATACTATTTGATTTCCTCTTGTACTTATGCTAGAGAAATTTGGGATATTGATGTGCGCCAACCTGTGTTACCAAAAAGATGATCTTTTTAGGGTTACATATTTTTAATGCAAGGAAATCATTAAAGGATATGAACTGCGCTATCAATGGATATTACGCACCAAAGATAACCAGAACTTCATCTTCTCTCACCTGATATTACGCACAAGTAAGATTGATTGCTTGTTCACCATAATCACTATGGATTGATAAGAATTATGAATATTTGTTATCAAGGACAACAAAGACGATAAGGAGGATTTCTTCAAAATGTCCAAGTTAGGGTTTACATCTAAAAAAAAGGTATTTATATGATCCCTCAATAGTGGCAAAAATGTAATTAAGACAAAAAAAAGAAGAAAATTCGCACAGTGCAGATCAAGATCACTCCCCTTGTAACGGGCATTATCTCCTTTTCATGCTCCCCATTACGGCCGTATTATAGGTTGTGATCTCCTCTGGACAATCATTTGATATCAATGACAGGCTCCATCATAGGTATATCATAAACCATCGTGATATTATCGGGTTCAAATAATTAACACTGTTACACCCTGGGTTACGGGAGTTATGATGCCCGTTATCTTTGCTGTTTCCTTCTTCATGTGTAACGGTTGGAATCACGGTCGTAGTTGACAGAGAAATATCTGTTCCATGCATAACAGTTTGAGTTACGATCGTGGTTGACATAGGGATCTCTTCTACTTCTTGTTTCCCTTCGAAGTTATAACAAAGTGATCCATGCCCCCTCATGTGATACACCCCATAACATTAAAAAGTTGTTCTCGTCTTCAAAAGGTTGATTGGCTAGAATCATTGAAGCTAAGTTCTGAAGTCCTTTAGCTCGAGCTCTCGTGATTGGTCCTTCCAGAAGTTGATTCTTATCAAATACTCCGAGCATAACCTCTAAAGGAACTGAAACAATTAAAGACATCCGGATCAATGCTCTAATGCAACAATATGAATTGTTTAAGTTACAATTCGGTGAAAATACCAAAGATGCATCTAGTAGATGTACTGCTATTACAAATTAACTTGTTGCTCTTGGTAAAAGGATTGTTAACCTTGATCTTGTCAGAAAGATGTTGAGAATTTTACCTAGGTCATGGAATGCCACGAAAACAGCAATAGAAGAAGCTCAAGATCTCGATAAGTTGTCTTTAAGTCAACTTAGAGAGAACTTAATGTTGTATGAATCTCACATGAAGCAGACAAATGATGTTGAAAGTAATAAGAAAACAATAACATTCAAAGAAAACAAGTTACTTATGATTTAGATGATGATGCAGATTCAAATGAAGCAGATGAAGACATCAAATAGATGGCTAGGAAGATTAACAAAATTCTTTCTTTTCCATTTTCCCTTTGATTTTTTTCTTTTTTTTTCATCCTAAACAAGTGTAAATGTTAATGCAAGGTCAAATCTCCCTCTTATCTTTTCCTTTTTTTTTAAAGTATTTCATTTATTTAGTTGATTGGTGACTAAATACACAATGTGTACATGTTTGTTAGATAATATACACATGCAATTATTTAACATATAATCATTTATTATAATATACATAAATATTGTAATAACATATTGTAACTAGATCTAGTTGTTTTATAGTTAAAATTAAATTTTTTTTTAGCTAGATAGTGACATAAATTAACAAATTTGATTAGATCTATAATGATTGTAAATAAGTATTATAAATACCAAAATAGAGAGGGGAAAGATATCAAGAATCTTTAATGAAAAAGATAGTTGTTTCTCGAAACATTAGGAGCTCTGTATAGGCTCAAATTAGCCAAAACCATCACCATCTTCATCTTAGTCACTACAAGAAGATATTGATTATTTAATGGCACATTCGGTAAACACTAGAGAGATAGAGAGCATATTTTAGGGTTACAAGTATGAAAGAAAGACACATCTATGAGAAGTGGCAAGAGAAGCAAAAAGAGGAACATAGAGAAGAAGTGATCTTTATATACTAGAGGGTTTTGATATTGGGCCAGCTTATTCGGGTCTTAACATTTGGTTTGTCGTCTTTCAACTCTCATAGTGGGAGCCATGTCGATGGAAATTAGATTTTACAATTAGCAAATGGTTATGGAAATGTTGGAAAAATCTTTAATGGCTATTTAAGAAAGTTTGTCTTAGTTGAATGCAAGAACGAACGAAATTGATTGGAATAGAATCAACCAACAAATCATCAAAACATTTCCAATCAACTGGATTCATCATTTTTTATGCACACTATTGAGCAGGTAAGATTTACATTTCCAAATAGTAAATTAGAAAGCATAAATTCACTAGTAAATGAAATGGAATTTTCTTACAATTTGTAAATTTTAATATTAGATTGTTTGAGATTGAACTTACCTTTCTATGGAGCATTTCAAGACATTTTTTATCATCACTTTCTCTTGCAATCATAAACATAATAAAAGAAAAAATTCACCATTTTATGGTAATGATCCAATTACATGGTGCTTCAAGTAGAGTATTTCTTGGATTTTTACCACATAGAGGAACAAGATTATGCAAAAATAGTATCTTTTGCTACGCAAGATTCTACTAATATGTGGTGTAAGTGGATGGATGAGTTGCACAATTTTAAATCATGGGATCATTTTGTCAAAGCATTCATGATACGTTTTGGGCCCTTTGCATATGATTAACAAGAAGATAGATTTTTTTTTTTTTTGTTGATCATCATGAGAGCAAGACTGATTCTAACGAAAAAGTTGGTGCACATGTAGATATAGATGCTATTGATATAATACGTGAAAATTAAGTATAGCAAACATATGCTTTTGATGCATTTAGACATGTATCAGATTCATCTAGCATTGATATTGCTTTCGATTTTGAGCATCCATAGCTATGTACTTTTTGAGATAGTGTTTTGATCAACCAGTAAGAGTTTTGGGTGAAAGTAAATGAGGCAAAATTGTATATAACATGTTGTTCTAGATATAGATAATTTAGTGTTGGAAAAACAAGTTGTTATATACAATAGGGTTGATAAACCAAACAAAGATGTTCTTCATTTTAGGAGCCTCACATTGGATACACTAGTAGATTGGGTATCCATTGCTTTTCAAGCTAAAGGTAAGGGTTGTACTCATCCTTCAAAATCAAATAATGATTTCTCATTTTGATGAGTTAGCTCAAGAGGATTTCTTTCATCAAATTACAGCTACTACCATCAATTCCACTTTTCAACAAGAATTAGGTAGTCATCATTTCTTTTGTACTGTGCTATCATAATGGCTGCGATACAAGAGTTAGGATAGGACTTGGGCATTTAGTCCTACAACTCTTTTCGTTTTTTTTTTCTTAGATTACATCCATCAATGAGTAGCACTTGTTTATACGTTTCAAATGGTCATACTCAATTCATTTGAATTTTTTTTTTTTTTATGTAGCATAAACGATTACTATGCACCAACTTATGGTCTTAGGTGTATGCTGTTTGGAGATTTGTAAGTGTTGCCACCAGGACATATCAAATGTGGATGGATGAAACTTCTTGTAGTTTAATTTTTCTCATACCATATATACAACATCAATAACTGGTAGACGATAATACTACTTACTTCAATAGTTGAGATAAGAAGACTAATAGCAGACAACTAGATCTAATAGCAACCACATCAAATGATGATTTTCAACCTTATGGTCAAGGTTGTTTTCAACGAGGGGAGACAATGTTACACCTCAATAGAACAAAGACAAGCATCAACATGGATAGAACAACAGAACATGATAGGGAAATATAGTAATAAGGGATTGTAACTTGATCTAGTTATTTGGTAGTTAAAATAACAAGTTTTGTAACTAGATAGTAATAAAATTAGCAGATTTGGCTAAATCTACAATGATTATAAACATATTATAAATAACAGAAAAAAGGGAAAAGATATCAAGAATCCTTTTTGAAAAAAAATAATTGTGTCTTAGTACATTGGGAGCTTTGGCTAGGCTCGAATTAGCCAAAACTATCGCCATCTTCAACTTATTCACCTATAAGAAGATACACCTTAGTTAGTAGCAATTCAGTAAACACTAGAGAGATAGAGAGTATATTCTAGAGTTACATGTACGAAAGAAAGACTCATGTCAGAAGTGGCAAGAGAGGCAAAAGAGGAAGATAAAGTTGAAGTGATTTTTATATACAGAGTGTTTGATATTGAGCCATGCTCAGTCGTGTCTTAACATTATGATGTTTTACTATTATTAACTCCTTTAATTTTCACCACAATTTTCAAATATTTTATACATCTTTTTTTTCTCTTTATCTATAATAATGCATGTATTCAAACTTGATTTAGTGTGCTTTGATAAATTTTTCCATATAGTTATATATAACTTTTGCACTTGCAAGTGTGAGTAACTAGTTGTATGTATATTCTCTATTATCATCATCATTTACTATTATTATTGTTTTCCTCATACAAAAATAAATTTTCTACACCACCTATTTTTTTCCATATCAACTTCAACCCGTAACAAATAAAATTATGACTTCTTTGTTATAATTTTTTTTTATCAAATAAAATAACTCTTTTAAATCTTCCAAAGAAATTGTTAACTCATTCAAATAAATTTTCATTTCTAATTCCAATTTAAATTTTTCATCTAAAATCTTTAAGTCACCACTTGTGTTACAATAAATGAAAATTATGCGATTTCTAGGATCAACTTTATTACTAAGCCAAAATATTTACAACTGCACTCATGTATTAGACATGGATTAGAAAATTATAAAAAAGGGGTAATTTTTTTAAAATTTTTTAAAATAAAAATTTAAAAAATAATAAAAAAATCATGACAGTTGCAAAGAAATTCTATTATAAGATATAATCTTTCCACATTAAAAATCAACTTGAAATCATAACTTCAAAAAACAATTTCTTACCAATTAGAAATCGTGTCTTTATTTTAAATATTGTATTTTGGAGATTATTTTTTTAATTTTTTTTTTATCATTGTGAACTTAAAAAGGAAATACAATTTATTTTTTTCCCATTCCCCCCATTGCAAGACAAACTACAATTTATATCATTAAGATTCTGAAATAATAGGTTAACATTGAGGAGAAAGGATGTAATATAAAGATAAATAATTTATAATGAAGGGCGAAGGTGTCATTTTTTTGAAAAATAAGAGGGTTTTATGCCAACCCTAATATATATATGTATGTTTTATCGGTAGAAACATGACTGAAGATGAGGAGTCGCAGCTGAAAGCTACCACCAAGGCCGCTAGCCTTTCTTTCTACACCTCCAGTGTAGACCCTATACACCATTGATGTTGGGTTGACCTACACGATCACATAATTGTTTTCATGAGTCTGAGGCCATAAGCCTTCTCTCTATGCGACCAGCCTTCATGCTAGCATTTAGATATGAAATTTGAGGAGTTTCCAAATTTTCTTTATAACCTAACCTATGCTTTCTTCTCGAAAATCATTCATAAACATAAAAATCTCTCAAAAATCTCTCTGATCGTGATCCTTACATTAAAGGAGATCAAAAATCAAGATCTAAGTATTCGCTTTTTTTTTTCAAAGGAAATTAATTTAGAAGAATTTAGGAGAAGACCCTATATAGCTTATTGGAGATTTCGTTTGTTTTGAGGAAGAAGAACCAAGGAAATAGGGAAGTTAAATCTTTTCTATTTTTTTGGTGATCTAAAAATGTAAATTTTTGAATTTCTTGATTTATATTGAAGGGAGTCAAGTTTTGGGGGAAATTTAGAGAAAGCCCTAAATGATTGAAGAATTTGTGATTTATAATCAAAGGAGGAAGGTGCATACAAACCTAGATTTGTAGTTCTTTTCAGATTAGGGTTTAGATGATAAGAATATGATTGTTTTATGGAAACAAATTTTGATATAGTTTTGCTTATTATGATCAAGTGTTTTCGTGAAATTATGGTTCTGCTCCTAAACTAATTCAGGTATGATCTTACCTTGCTTGTTATTTGTGATTGTAGGATTAGTAGCTATAAACTGATTAATTGCTATCCAATTTATAAATTTGATTTGCTGTCTGTCTATGGCTGGGTCTAGTAGATTAGAAAGACTGTTGCTACTAAGATGACGCCTTAATGATCTATGTGTGGCATTGTCCCGAGTGGAGCCATAAATAGAGATGATTATGGTAGTTTACGAGTGGTGCAAAAATAGTATGTAGGATGTGTGGAAGTTCTCAGCACCAATATATGTATATACTATTATTTTCAATACTTATTGTTTTTACAGAGTCATGAGTTGCTTTGGATTTAGGGTTAGGTGCGAATGACCCTAGGCTGTGTTGTTAGTTGGCTAATCAATGATAATAAATTGTGGTTGCTGCATTAATTATTAGATTGTATGTGAAATTGTTTATGGCCTGTTCATGTGCATGTGTTTGTGGTATGATGTATTAGGCCTTTTGCTCATTCTTTTTTATTTTTTAGGAATAGGTGATGATCCTGTCGTATTCAATCTTTTTAGGTATGATGTCTATGTGGACTATGTGGAGAACGATAGTGGACCTGATTATCTTACTGATTTTTAGATATGCTTTAGATTAAAGATAGCCCTTTGAAGACCATATGAAGTATTACATTTTCCTTTATGGATTCAAAAATTTTATGAAAATTTCTTTTAATATTTTAGGTTTAATTTGAGTTTGCTTTAGATTTTGCCAACAAAGTTATCTAGAATTTTTGTTTTATGAAATATTTTAAATAGGTATCCTTTATGTGATTAATGATGATTATATCTCTATTTGTGGATTAGTAGAATAATAGTCTTAGCATGTCCTTATCTTATAAGGATACGTGGCAGGTTGTAATGCCTTTAGATTAGGGCATTACAAAGGATTTAGTGGGTATTACACTTTGTGCTATGTACACATAATGTATAACTATCAATAATATTCTAAAGTGTAGACGTATGAGTAGTGGTTGTAATTCAATCATGTAGAAAGTTATCAATAATATCCTAATTCATGAAGATTAATCACGTTAGAATTGTCTCTTAAACACAAAATTCAAAAGATTAGAAAATATAAACTTTCTTACTTTACTAGTGGTAAACGACAACAATGGGAAAGAATATGGCATTCTTTTCTTTTTAATTCTGCCTATATGGCCTTTGTCATAGCTCATTATTACTATTGTGTGGAAGTGTGTGATGTATCATCAAACTCTGTGATTAAATTTAGTGATCAGTCAACTATTAAGTATAGAAAATAGGAGGGCACCTTTTATGGCTAAGACCATATATGGCTGATGTTAAAGATAGAAATACAAAACATAGTTCAAAACTAGTTAGATAAAAGGTTATATTACAAAGTAGTATCATACACAACTAAAAATAGTTACATGTGAAATATCCTAAATTTTACTAAGTTAATTAAAAAAATGTGAATTAGATCGTAATAAATATGGGAAAATTTGAACCATATTAGAACCTAAACTAGAAATTTGAGCTAAATAATTTAACTAAGTTAATTATATAGTATAATTAGGTGAATTAGCAAATTTAAGCTAGTAATTGATTTCAAATGGAAATAAAGATTAAACCACATTAATTCTCCACTTCATCCTCCTAAATAAATTAAACTAAACCCAACTATCAATTTGGTCATCTACCTAAAATACAATTTCCCTATTTCAACAAATTCCTCTAAATTTGATACCTAAATTTCTCAACATCATAATTATAACCAAATATCTATTTCAATAACCTAATTAGCTAAATTTATTTCACCATCTTCAAATTTGCTAAATCGAAATTCCTAAATTAATATATCTATTTCCTAAGCTCATTTAACATCTAATTACATTTTAAGACCTTAACTAAATTGCTAACCCAACCCCATGAACTGTCTTAGCTTTAAACCCTTCTAAAAATCTTCTAGAACTCATCATGTCACTATTTTTTTTTATCTATTTAATTTTCTAGAAGAATTTTTCATTGTATTTATCCAATTCAACCTCTTGAAATGCTCTAGAATGTTCCTTAAAGGAGCCACATTTTGTACAACTCACTACCCCATCTTTCTTTTTGCAAAAACCCTAAAAGAAACCTTAATTTGGCACACACATAGCCTCCATTTTCAACCAAATTTTTTTTCATTTGAAATTATCCTTTTTACCAACCCATAAGCTCAAGAACACTTTCTATGTTGCCAATTAATGCTCTTGTTTTTGTCTACTCTCTTTTTACAAAATAAAACCCTAATGCACTCTAAACTAGCCACCATTTTACTCCCCCTCCTAGTAGAAAATTTCACTCATTTTTCTCTCAAAACAATCTTTCAAACACTACAAACTCATTTTTCTTATTAAACCCTAATAGGTACTAAGTCTTCTATATTTTATATTTTCTTTAAGCCATTTAAAACTCCTATTCATCTCCATATTTATTTTTGAAATTATGTGTTATCAAGAGTGATTTTGTTTTAGAGGCAGAAGGAACTTCATCAAATTTTTAGGAGTAGGGTAGCGATGGTTTAAGCTTTGTTTTGCTACCTCAAGTAAGTGTTTTAGTTAATTTATGTTGTTAGTAAAATGTATTAGTAAATAATAGATTATGTTACTAAAAATACAGAATATAAAATATATGATGTGGGTGAAATATCATGTATTAATTAGTTTAATGAAAATATCTTGATATTGACATTGTTTATGTGTGTGATTTAATGAATTTGTGAGATAAATATAATTAAAATGGATTATCATTATATATATTCCGTTTTGATGTTTTTGTATCATTTTTGTAATGATTTTTCATGGTGAAACTAATTAAATAGGAATATTATATTGCTGGATGGAAATTAATCCCTAAGAATATAAGCTTTGTGATAATATTTACTATACTAAACAACTTTATTTTTTGGTAAAATTTTGAGAATGGTGTTTTATTATTTTAGGATGTAAACTGGCAAGTTTGAAAAGTTTTCAACTTGGTTTACTATTTTTAAAGGCCTAATAGACAAGATAAATAAGAAAAATAAATAAAATATCAAATGAAATTATTTTTGCACAAAATTTTTAATAATGATAGAATAATATGTCTATTGGTAACTTGAAATTTTTTTCGATTTTTCAAGGTCATTAACTATTTTTAAAAAAATTATTTTTTTTGCATGACAATTTGTAGTAATCTCAATTTTTTATGTAAATAAAATATCAAATTAATTTATTTTTAATCAAAATTTAAATAATGATATTTTCTTGTATTTATATTGAAACGGAAATTTTTGTGATTTTTGGAATTTATTTACTATTTTTTATAAAAAAATTATTTCAATTTTGGCTGGTATATAAATAAAATATCAAATTAACTTATTTATTAATTAAAATATGCGAAATGATGTTTTAATATGTCTATCTTCAAACTTGGAAATTTTTGTAATTTGTTTACTATTTTTTAAAAAAAATTTAAACTCGTTTGGCAATATTCCAACCCTATTTTACAATGACAAATTGCATGTTTCAGCTTAAATAATTGATTTAATGGTTAAACCAGCTTGAATGAATATTTAGTTAACTTAGATATTTACTAAGTTATTAGGACATTTTCCAAACTAAAATTGATAGAAATAAGTTTATTGGTCAAATATGATAATGTAGGCATAATAGAACTTTTACTTATAACAATTAAATAAATAAGTATAGAATGGACTTACATAAAATAAAATGAATTCTTGTGGGTCTCGACATACTAAATGGACTTAGTTGACAATTTATGACCCAATTAAATTGAATGAACTCTAACCATATAAATGAGTTTAAATTGGATATTTAGCAAATAGATGACCTTTTATAAACTCAAGACCTAAAAAGGACTATAAAATAGAATTGGTAATTGTTTTATGTTTAAATGGGCTAAAATAATTTAAATGTTCATAATTAGTAGGAATATGATTAATTTGACAAATGGCCTAAAAAGGCCAAGATAGTAAGAATAGGTCTAACTTAACCTAAATAGCTAAAATGGACTTAGAAATTAATTTAGGTCCCATTTGGCTAATATTAATAATTTCGGGTTTTAATAATTGGTTATAGGTTAAATAATAAAATAGATCCAATTGGACTAAATAACTACAAATGAGTTTAATTAAATAAAATTGGTCTAGAAACACAACCTAGGCCCAATAACGTAATTTCTAGCCACTAGGTCTATTTACACCAAATAGGCCCAATTTAAATCCTAAAAAATCTTATTTAGCGATTCAGGACCTAAACCTTCAAATATAGACAATATCTAACTTTACACTTTATGGGCTTAAATTCCATAATACGGACCCAATGCCTAACTATTCAAATTGGACTTGTTCCCAAAATATTTAGTCCATTATCGATTCAAGGTATTGAAATACCTATTTGGGCTCAAATTCTTTTTGTGGGCCAAAAAATCCTAAAATATCCTTGGTGGACTTATATAGGATATTAGAAGGTCTAATAGCTTAATTAGGATCTAAATTAAATTCCAATTGGACTTGAATATAATTTTAAGTCCAATAACCAATATTATTCTAATTGGACTAGATCTAAAATAAAGTCCAATTTCATCTAATTTAACATTTATATCCCTTACTGGGCTTAATTTCTAAATCGTAAAGCTCATTACCCTCAAAAGTTAAATACCTAGAGAATTTCTTATAGGGTTTAACCTAGGACCCCTAAAGCCCAATACACCAAAATAATAAATTCAATTCAATTCAATTGGCTTAGTCCAAATCACTTAAGCCCAGTTACCTTGAATGAATTTAAATCAGTTATAACCCAAAGACCGTATATTATGTAAGACCTTGCTTTAATTGATTAATTAATATGATATGAATCATTGATTTGTATATTTAGTTCTCATACAAATTAATCTTCCTTGAACAGATACATCATCAACATATTGTCTTTCATGTGATCAATTATTGTCTGCGATTCATTATCAAGTATGCAGTGACTTGTGTGTTGCTTGCTAGGGTAGGCATCGTAAAATGAACTAACATTTAAAGATGACTTAATTAATTATTTGAGTGTGCTTCTTTCGTTTAATTTGGTCCGAGGAGCGATAACCTTACTAGGCAATGCTAGCATGGTAGTTAGGTGCTTAGGCCATCATTGATGGCTCGACAGCTAGCTAATAAGGTAAACGGTATCATGATAACATCTATTTAGGTTTAGTGAGAAGTAGTATATGTAGTTTACAACTATAAGCACCGATTGGCTGCATATAACTATAGACTGAAATAAATTACGATGCGTAGCGACTGTGAACCCTAGAGGAAGCTATTTTCTTTTTCGGCTATATCATATAGGAGATATAGGTATTTAGGTTGCCTATATCAATCCTCTGAGCAGTTGCAACTATAGATCCCCAGAAGTTTCATGGCTTGCTATCCGGAGTGTGAGTGCTCTTGTGTTATTTGAATCGCCTTAACGATAACCTTAAACTATTGTTGTTGCATTGCATGTAGTCTAGATATCTTTGCTATATCGTGTGTGATTGCATTACTGTGTCAGGTTTCGACTCATTCCTTCTTTTTTAGATGTTGGTGATTTCAACTTCGTTGCTTATGCATGTCTTAGGTATGGGACGGATTAGTAAAGTTTATTGACGAGCGGAGTGGCTTAGAATGTGGGATTATGTGCTCTTCTTAAATAAAAGTTATAGTTATCTTTTTAAACTTGTATTCTCTTTTCAGGGCTTGGTATATGCTTGTGATTGTAAAAGCTTTTATCAAATATCTTGTATTGATTTTCACCTACCTTTGATACTTTGTTATTTTTCCGCTACTTAATTGAATGTTTTCAAAACCTAATTATACGATTGCAAAATCTAAAATTGGTTAGCAAACGAGCGTGATAAACAAATGGTTTAGAGTAACCTTAGTGCATAACGCCTAAGTGTTATATATGAGGGGCTGAAGACTCTTTGACCCTATTCGGATCGTGACAACATGTATAGCTAAAAATCATAGATAGTTAATTTCTATAATAATATAACCTAAATAACCATAGGTAGAGACAATTTTACTAATACTAGTCTTCTAAGGAGATTAATCGGGTTCAATTTTCTATTGATCTCTCACTCTTTTTTTTTCTTTTTTTTTTTAATTATGTATTACAATTTTGGAGGAGGGTTCGAATCTAATCGAATCACGGATTCACAGTTACCAAAAAGCCCATGATGACACTTTCATTTATTATTGTTGGATTTTTATAGAAGAGATAAGATATATCTACCTTCTAATATATTAAGAGACTTCCCTAGCTAACTCAAAAAGATAAGTAAATAACAAAAAAAACAACTAGGCTGCAATTAGATCATGGTAGAAGACCTTGATAATATATCATATCGCGTTTGCCGAAATTAATTAGTTAATAAATTTGTCATGGGTTAAAAACCACGATAAAATTTAGGACATGAACACTGTAGGGCATATTAAAACATGGGGGCTTCTGCTTAAGCTTTCACGTGAATCATGTGTATAATATACCATCAATTTTATGCAATGATGTAGTTTACAACCAATATCAAGATTATAATTTCTTCAAGCAAAAGCTCTTTGGTGATGATTACTATTTCATAAAGCCCGCAACAATGAAGACAAAAACAAGAAACTTTGTTATACTTTAAGCGATGGCTTCCAATTTTGTCAAAGTTCGAATCTTCAGTGATTTTTTAGTGACATCGTTTGTTTGGTTTTTTCCTTGGAGTGAAATTGATTTATCGTCCGATAGGGAACTGTCTAGCTCGGTATTTGCTTAAAGAAATGAAATAGGTTGCTGTCGATGTTGAGCTGAGGAGACTTATAGATATTTCTTCCAATGTTTTTATCGTTATACATACATACATACATATAAATTCCTGGAAAATGGTTGGAAAATAAATTATAGATGATTTCCTATGTCAATCAATTCTAATGCCATTGTCAATTCGTCATAGCCCTTGATCGATACATGACTTATTCGAACTAACTATAAACTGAATTATATATTTTACTATTAAAGTATTTGGTTATTTATTTGTTGATTATTTTTTTATGACATATTGGAATTAGTTTTAAGCTCATGACCTATATATTTCACTAATAAATTCTTTTGTTATCCATCTACAGTTTTATACTTGTTTTCATATCATGCAATCTAAATTCTAATTCCCTCTATATTTGCACTAGCCAGACTTACTAACTATGATAGTGACGATCCACACTAATTTCATAAAACTATAAAGGAATAAATAAATAAACAAGAAGGCCAGTCTCCTTTCACAACATTATATTATATATTTAAACTTTTTAATCACCCAAGAAAAGCTGAGCTTTGTGAAAAAGGCATTTGACGTCAATTTCAACGGACGCGACATTTTTGCCCTCTACTTTAAAATTAAAGCTCGATGTGAATCAAAGTATTTTAAACCCACATCCATGACACATCATATAAATATATACAAATGCTAAAAGCCAAACGTGGAATCCGAACATAAAGTTACGAAGTTATCCACTCAATGCATGAAGTGGATTAGGTTGGAACCGAGTAGATAATAATAGGATCAATTGAGACAATATCACATTGAGCATTTAATATCATTGACGAAAAACGTCGAGTCTATATATTCGCAAAGATCCAGTCGCACTAATTAGGCCCCTATATCTCTTTTTGCTCTTATTATTTAAATTTGAACTGTGAGTGCTAGGTTTTAAATATAGAGGCACGGATAAATTTAGTTTTCTTAGAGAATTTACATCTTTCATAAAGTTTGCTATATGAGAGATTTATTACGGACTCATTTAGGATCGACTAAGTCTTAATATTTGAATATCAAATATTCAAATATCAAATCACACTTGATAAATTATTAAATGTGTGTGTATAGCTCTTGGTTAAGAAATGAAATGCAAGAAAGAAGAAATCAATGATTATCAATTGTTATTCCACTTTCAAATGCAATACACTTTGTACCATAAATTGATATTCCAAAGATCATGATTTTTCCTGAGAGTCATATTGTTTAGATATGGATTGCATTCTTTATATTTCAAATTAATTAGTTATTAATTAGTTTGAATCACCATCATGAATGGATGCAACTCAAATGCATAAAACTCTTGAAAAAATTGATCAAAGTTGCACTCTTTTAAAATTGACCGTTGAGAAAAAAACGTAGATCCTACAGGCATGACAACAAGCATGTCAAAGCTAGTGATACTCTTGGCACAAGGTTAACCATTGATCATAACCGTGATCGTGCCCATGCTCCATGGCAGTTATATCACTGCCTTGATCATGGCTGTGATTGTAGCCGTGATCTCCACTGAAAAAAAAAAAAAAAAAAAATAACTTATCACGGCTTTGCTTATCACAATTTTCATGTTTTGTTTCATTATTCTTCATTTGCTTCAATTACAAAATCCATATCATGGACTACATAATTAATAATCTAGTTCAACAGTAAGGGACCACGTACATGATAACAAATCCATATTACTTAAAATAAAATAAAATTATGTATTCTAGTATCATCAATTTATATAAAAACTGTGCTAGTTAAAATCCTAAATAAAATATAGGATATGAGCATCTCTCTATCACAATTTCTTAATACATCCTAGCCTAGCTAGAAGGCTAATAGATACATATATAATAAGCAACTTGGTTTTCTTCAATCCCACAATAAATAGACAACAACTATTCTATATGTAATGTAAAAGTATACACATAAGACATTGAACTCTTCACAAGTGCTTCATCGTTCATTGAATGTTAATGATGACGACGACGACGATGACGATACGCATATGGGGATAAAACAGTAGAAGCCACCTGTGTATAGAGGGTCTTGTGTTTCACAAAGGGCAAATGGGCAATTGTTTGTTTGTGAGTGCCTTTTTCATGTAGGGTAGAGACAGCACTAAGACAATGATGTGTTGTTCTTGTGTTATCACTTAACACACCCAGCATTGGCCACTAAAATAGGCCAAAAGTTGAGGAATGGAGATAGGATTTTTGAGAGAGACATTCTTCCAATTTTGAAGGTTACGATACAAACACATGCAAAATTAAGTGGAGAAAAAAGTTAATTGATTCGTAGATTTGATTTATTGGGTATTGTACTTTTTACATCATTGTATAGCAATGAATGCAATTATATTTTCCTTGAAATTTAATACTGTTACGCATATCATAATTTGGATGATACACCAGCTTTTATATGTATATTTATTTAATAATATATGTACATAATACATGTTCTACGTTCCATTACGAGGACTCTTTGATTTGGCTTGTTATGCCCATGTTAGAGCGCTCCAACCTTCCCATTTTCAAAGAGTCGAAAGGGTATAGCAAAGAAAAGTGAAAGGTCCAAATTACAATGGATAATAGAGCATGTCTTGTGTGGATGACTGCTCATGGGTCAATAAAAGTATATGTTAACATGCAACTCCCTTTGAGGATAAAAATTTAAAGTTAACCAAATGTGGACGGTGAGACATACTTTTAAACAGGTGCTGAAAGGATTTGTCAAAAATATAACCCCACCACCACATTATAGAAGTATAGGTGATAAGGTTGTTACAACTGATTGATTATGAACGTGGTGTCAATTGAGAAAAATCTTGAATTGATGACCTATACAGATGTCGAAGAGAGAGGTGTAGAAGGAGAAATAGACAAACTGATTTTTTAAGTATGCATGTATTATAAAAGATTAAATAAGATAGATTCTATTGTTTTTGACTTGTTCTTTGTGAAGTGGTTGCTTTGATCTTTCTTAGAAACGTTTTGGCAAAATTTCTACATTGCTCTCGATCTTAGTAATACGCAGAATATCTCCAAATTAGAAGAGAAACTTCTTATTTATAGATGTTGGATACTAATGTCAGCTTTTAAATTATTCCTAAAGATCTAATGGTTGAGATCAAAACCTTGTCTTCTTTAATAATAGGTTAGATTCACAAATGGGCTTAGAAAGAACTTTTATAATATAAAAGAAGTCCATTAATCTTTTAAAATATCTTATTTTCAATATAAAAGGGCTTAAGTCTTATTAGTCAAATAAAATCCAAATTAACACAAGAGGATATTTTTGGACTTTACTTTTCCCGCACTTTAGTAATAAAAACAAAAAGAAAAGTAAAAGTTCTTATCAAGTGGACTGTAACGTAGACGAGTCACTACCTTGAAAGTAAATTCCGACACGATCGTGGTGCAGATCAAAGAGTTTCGTCCACTCCCAAGGTTAACTCAGTCAACCTCTAATACATGCACTCGTAGTAGGGCTTGGAACAATAAGCTATAATTGCTTAGAAAGAAAAATCTCCAGAAAAACACAAAAGATAATTTTTTAAAGCACACTCACTATTTTTGCAAAAAACGAACTTTTTTACTTATACTAAAAAAAGTAACCAAATTCAATTTTTAATCATTAAAAATTTCAGTTTTTTTTTTGTTATAATTATTAAAACAAAACATTAGTTTCTGAAAATTAAAATTTCAGTTATGGAAATTGAAAATTTTCAGTTATGAAATCTAAATGGTTTCGGTTAAGAATTTTAAAAGTTATTTTAAATTCACTAAAAATAAAGAACAAAATTTATGATTGCAACACATGTGGTTTCATTTTCAAAACTCTTTCTTAACACATTTAAGCCCATAATGAATCACACTCCAATAAAAACATAATATTTGAAGGACAAATATCCCATGTGTGATAGAAGTTATAAATAAACTCAACAAGCCATTTTTCTCACAATCCCCCACAAAATGGCTTGATAGAAAAAGAAAGAAAGTAAGAAAAATAAAATAATAATATTTATGAGCATAGGAAGAGATGTATACTTAAGCATTAATGTCTTTTGATTGAATTAATGAATAGTGAAGTGGGGCTGAACTTCAAAAACTTGGATTTCAGATCCCTACTGTAAGTCCCTGAATTTTTTATAATTCTTAGAAGATAATCCTAGAGTTAAATACCAAAACCAAGACTTTGAAAACCGACCCAAGTTAAAACTGAATTCTAAATAAGATCAAATATGAAAATTCTTAACCTTGAGAAAAAGAGAATCCTCAAAACAAGATGGAAAATCCAACAATCGTTCGATTTAACATTCATATGCCAACTAAATCATCTATTTGATCCCTAACATGCAAATCAAGATGATATATCTAAATAACGTTCAATGATAAAATACTAAAACCTTAAACCTTTTTGGTAAATTTTAGAATAAAGAATTTCAATTACCACCAAAAGTCAAATAAAGTCAACACATAACCCTAAATAATCCTAGGAACTGAAAAATATTAAATAAATCATAAAAAAATAAAGTAAAACATAAATTTTGAACAAAAAGTAAACATGGTCAAAACCCCAAAAATTTTATGATCTTATGAATAAATCAAAAAACCGGAAGTCAGACCAGAACCCTAAAGTCAACCTAGAGCAATAACAAACTCTAGTGAATTTAAATCCGGCAATCCCGTGCCTTAAACCCTTAAACAATAAAATTTAGTTAATAATAGGTTATAGTTTGTAATAATATAGTGAAGCTTAAAAATATGAGATTCGTCTAAAGTTAGTTCATTTCGCCTAAACGGAACAGATTTCAAAAATCATATCCTGGTACACCAAATAGTAAAAATATTTTGATAATACCGTTAGAGTTGTAATAATACGAGGATTCCAAAAATATCAGTTTTAGAATTTTTCGGAATCTAAAAATATTTGATATAGCCGTTTACGCATATTTTTATTACTAGTAGTATTTTATTTATCTAGTCTACTATTCATTGTACTATTTCTACTATTCACAACTATTAATCTATTTATACTTTTTCTTACTACCTATACATCTACTTTCTTACATTTATATTTCCAATACTATTTTATGTATTATGTCTTATATATTATTACTTTTCATTACAAAAAGTACAAATCAATCAACTCTCTCCCTCTCTACCCATACAAAACCGGCACCTCCTCTCTCTTCTATAATAATTTATTTTTTTATTTTATTTAATTACATCTAATTTCCCTTACATTTATCTATAAATACCCCTTCCCTCCTTCACTTCTTATACACTTTTCTTTTACCTTAACAAAACTCAATCAAAATCATTCCTCAACTTCTCTCTCTAAATTTCTCTTCCCAACTCTCTTTTTTCTTTCCATCCCATTACTATCTCCATACAACCAACCATAAAAATCTTTCTCCCTTCCTCTCCACATAAACTTTAGGTAAAAAATTCCTAATGTTTCTCTTTCATGTCATGCAACATTACATGATCATAGTGTGTGTTTCTTAAAACCAAGGTGTTGAGAAGCAACAAATATATTCATGTTTTATTCTTGTTCATGCAATATTTTATTATATTGTTATGTTATATTATTTATTCTTTTAATCTAATTTCTATATGTTATTAAATATATTTATGTATTTACATATATATTTCTAGAGCATATAAGCTCACTAACATAACATTTATTTGTTCATGCACTTTATTTATTTATTTCTTTCTTACAATTTATTTATTTATTTCAAGCAATTTCATTAAGACTAGTCTTTCTAGTCTTAGACTTGTCATCATTAAGTCAAAACCATTTTCCTTATTTCTTTTTGGACTTGTCCATAATCTAAGCCCGGGGAGCCTTAAAACAAATCTAAGACTCCAATAATTATCTTATTTGTTTTCTTATTTTTTTAAAAGACTTGCTCATGTCTAAGTCCATAAAGTCTTGATACAAGTTAAGACTTTCTAATACTTGACTTTTATTATGTGCTTATTTTATATTTCATATTTCATATTAATTATTTTTGTCATATTATTTAATTATAAACTCATGTTCATGCATGATCATATTGTTTTTGTCTTAATAAAAATAAGAGAATTTCTTTCTTTGATAAAAAAATAAGTTAAACTCACTATAAATATATAATTTTTGTTACTTAGAAAAGGTTCTATTAAAATTTAGAATTTTGTTCCAACAAAATGCTTTTTAAAAAATTGTAGCCAAGTTCATCATAGGTTTTAGTGTTGTTATTAAGCAAGACTTTTTCCAAGTTTGACTAAGTAATTCTTTACTCTCTTTTCAAACTACCAAAATAAAATTATCAATTAAAACCTTAAGGTTGATAATTCCTTATTATATAATTTTTTTCCTTAAAAACTTATTTTGAGATTATCATCAACACTTTAGCAAACACTAAAAACCAAACAACTTTTCTAAGATAAGTTTAACATCAATTCACTAATTAAAAGTCCACTTAGGAATAAATATGTGTACAACTTAAGGAATCAAGTTTTATGAAGTAAAAATTCATTTTCTTTTTATAAAATTAAGAAGATAATAGTTATAAGAATAAACACTCACTTGTAGCAAACTAAAGATTTTTTCTCACAAACATATAAAGGTTCATGTTTCGAAAAATAATTAGTTAAAAGAGTTTAACATAAAAATAAAAATATTCATAAACTTAAACTAAATATGGAAATATGAATTTCTTTATATTGAGTTCCACATTGACAAATATAAGAATTAGAATTTTGAAAGAACAAAACTTAAGAAACCCTTTTGAAGAGGGTTTTTGTCACAAAACCGTGTTATATATAAAAGAATTTTTGAATAAATAAGACTTTTAGAAAATAATATATTGGATTATAGTTTTTCTTGTCAATCAAATCACATATTTACAAAATAGCAATTTAAATCATAAGTCAAAGAATGACGCATCGCTAAACTCTATCTTTCATAAAAATTGTTTAAAAATTCTATTTCAAGACAACATCACTAGAATCATACATAAATATGAGTCTGTGTATATATTAAAAGATTTTTCAACTATATAAATGTTTATGAATTTTAGATGAAATAAATTGAGAAAAATTACAATTAGAGGCTGGAATTTTCATGCAAGATCTATATCAATCTGTCTTTAAACTAAAACAAATTTAAATGTTCAAAATAACCCTAGAAGTAGATAGATCTTTTCGAGTAGGTAAAAAACGATATCTTATATGCAAAACTCTAAGTTAAAATAAGTAAGTTATGACTATTTTAAGTTGGGATTTCACATAATCCAAATTTTGACGAAAATAATTAAATAGAATTAGAAAGTTTAAGTAGAACTTCTATGAAATACTCATTCCAGGTATTTCTTTTGTCTAGTTGACGAGGAATAGGGGATTTCCCTGAGGATTATTATGATGAAGAAGATTGCGATATGGACAAGTGAGTTTTCCCCTTAATTTCATTACCTTGCTTGTACTTGTACATAGCTGTGCACTAGATTTATAGATACAAGATGAAAAAAGAACATGTATGGGGCATGGGTTTATATGTATATGCCTTAATGTATGTATGACAATGAATGCTAAGCATATAGAATCCACAAATGATTGTTTAAATATATCGTTAATATTATATGTTGCTTATGTGTGTATGATGATTGTTTGATCACCTTTAAGTTTACCTTAATTATACTCAACCTTATATAAATTAAATGGACACGCATTGCATCCGTCAAGTCACATCATAAAGGACTACTGCTCCTACGCAAGGAATCAGAAGGGCCAGAGGTCAAGCTTAGTCTTAGGGAACTAAGGTGTACGGGATACATCTTAAGGATGAGCTGCACCAATCGATCATTGAGAGCAAAGCGCTCAAGGTCTAGCAATGAAGATGGCGAGGATCTTCATACCTAAATTCCCTAACCTTGATACTGTTCTATATATGGTTTCTAGATGACCATATATATCTATGTAATCATGTGATTATTGCATAGCATGCATAGCATATGCGTGAAAATTAATAAACTTGTTTGAAATCACGATATGAATAAATAGGAATTTCTCATTAAGCTCATTATAAGCTTACACCCCCATAGGCTTTTGTTGAAATAGGTATGTTTGCAGTTACGATTAAGGATCGTAATATTAAGGAAATCTTTGAGCTCTTGTGGAAGAAGTGGAATCATAGGATGGATTTACTTTCATGTAATTTTTTTATAAGTTATATATATGATATGCTAATATTTGGAGATTTCTAGGAAGCATATTTGTTTAGTTCTAAAGACATTAGCGGGAGTATGCCCATAAGAAATATAATTAACCTCGTTTATGTTTTATGTTAATTATTTTTCTTACCTTGTTATTCAATTGTTATCAAAGTAAATTGCATTACTCTGATGTTTTCTCTCTGATGTATTGTACACTTTGTACATGATATGAAAGCCTTTATGTGAATAAGGAAATCATTCCTAGGCTTTAATATTATGTACGGTGGACTGCTACGTTTAGAGTACCTCTTGGAGTGCGACACCCACAACACGTATCATTCTCTTTACTCTTGTTGTTCCACGATGTTTAATTTAAGCGCTTTTAATGGCCATATGCATACCTCAAGTTCTCATGAGTGCTCTAGAAAGACAACCTAAGTCTTTCATAGAAGGTGAACTGACTTCACACTCAAGTAGAAGGTTTCATCAAGTCTATACTCTAGAGCATCCAATATAGCGGGCTATGAAACCATTAAGAGTCATTTAGACTCATCCTTTGTAAATTGACATCTATCACGTTCATGTGATATGAACCACCATAAAAGGCTATGGATCTGTCATAATCAAATAGTGCATCCATGAAGTCCGTTTCAATAGGACCACTGTCATGCCTTAGAGGGGTATCTTAAACGTAACAGTCTGCCACATGCCATATAAGACTCTCGAATTACTATCCGAGTCCTTCGGGAGTCTTGTATAGATGTAAGGCATCTCTTTACAACAATAGAATACTATATTCAATGGAGTTAAGAAGTTTAATGCGACATTCGGTAGCCTTAGATAATAAATCAAAACACATACATAAAAGTTACAAAGTCTAAGGGGCATTCCCCCGCAAAAGAATATTAAAGGACCATTACAGTCATGCAGAGTCCTTTTGGTTTCCTTTGGATGTCTAAACAAAACTGAATATAACTTCTAAAGGAAACGCCTAGCTCCTGTACCTGAGCTGTAGCCTGCCTTGGCCTAAGCTAAATGAACTCGTGCGGAAACAAGTAAAAACTATAGAGGCGTAAGCTACACTCGGCCATTGTACGCCGGTCCCATGTATGCATGATCTTGATGATTTTCGATAATGAAACTTTGAGAGCTCCTAAAGCTCACAAGGCTCCAACAATAACTACTTTTTGAAAATCCAATTTTTCCAATTTGATATTTCACTAGTGTTTTGGGATTTCTTTCTTAGAATTTTGTTGTTATCTAAATAAAAATGAGCCTTCATCATCTATACTATCCAAGACCTTCATTTCCACATAAAAACTTACATTTTTCACTTTGCAAGTATGTTTTTAAATAGGCTTTTCTCAAAAATTCGAATTTTAGAAAATCCAATTCTTGAATAATTCCTTTGAGAAAACTTGTGTAATGCATCAAAATTTAAGGCTTTATTATATCCATTACCTAAGGACTTCATTTAACACATAAAACATTCATTTTGAGCTTGAATACTAGGTGGTAACATAGGCATCATCTAAAGTTACGAATTTTACAAGTTGAATACTTAACTCAAAATTTTCCATCTTGATTCCACTACTTGTTTTACACATTACTCATATCCAAACTCATTTCAACTTATAAAAATCATTACTTAATGATACCTATTACTCATACCCTTCATATTTCATATAAAATATGCGTTTCAAGGTGGTTACAAGTGTTTTTAAAACAAGTCTTGAAAATCATACGAATTTTCTTTTGAATATTTCTAACAAAAACCTTTTCTTTTTAAGTTCTTTGTCTCATCTTCATAAAGATCTACCAACTATCACATTTATATATACAAGACTAAACCTTTATGAACATTAATAAATGAAAACACAAAATATCTATATGAACATGAATGTCAAGAAAAATATGAGTGTCTAAATGCTAGATCTACTACTTATAGTGCATGAAAATGAGTTTAAAAGCATGAACACATATTTTCTATGCAAGATCTCTACTTTTACATGCATGAACATGATAATATTTCAACAAAAGCTCACCAAACACACGATCTACTCTTGTGATGGCTTGATATTCATGTATTAGTGTTTTCTATCCCTAGTATTTGCTCATGGAGATTTAAAGTAAAAACACACATGAATAATCTTGCCATTACAATATTAAGTAGTAGTAAAGCTAAAAATCACCACTAAGGAGAGATTTGATGAAGAAATGAAGAAGAAATGGACTTAAAGTGAGTATGCGAGGGGGGGGAGGGTTGGGGTTCACAGCACAAGGAGAGGAGAAGAGAGATTTTTTCACTTTGTAAAGTTTTGAAGAGTAGAAATGAAGAGAGAGAATGAAAATGAGTTTATATATTAAGTGTATTAGGGTTTGTTTGTATTAATTAAAGAAGAAATAAATCAAATAGGGGGGGAATTTTGGGGGAGGGGGTGCGCCGGCCACTAAAGAGGGAGAGAGAGGGGGTGAATTGATTTTATTTAAATTTGTAATTTGTGTAATAAAATGTAATAAATGTAATAATGTAGTAGGAAATAAAATTGTCTTGGAAAAGAAAATATAATGAGTAGTTGTAAAAACGTAAGACTAGGCCATGGGTAGTGTGTAGTGTAGGTTGCACTTGTGAATAGTAGTAAATAGTCGACAAGACATTTACTTTACCGGTAGTAAAGAAAATACGGAAAAAAGGCTATAACTGTAATTTTTATTATCACGCCCCGAAGGATACCCTAAACGTGGCAGTCCGCCGTACACAATATTAAAGCCTAAGAATGACCACCTCAGTCATGCGAAGGCTTCCATACTATGTACAAGGCGTCTAACACAGAGGAGACTCATCGGTAATGCATTTTATGTTGATACAACTTGAGAACAATGTAAAGGAAATTCAATTCACTATTCTTCAAAAATACAACTCATTAACTTCAATTACAATTCATCAAAAGATTCTACTACATAAACTATTACAAGGCAAATAATAAAACCTAGCTAATAACTTCAAACATTCTTATGTCTTGCCGGAATCCTGAAGTCATTCTCGACTTCAACCATCTCAGTCCCCACTTAGCATTCTTGAGATAACCTGTTCATTTAAACAACTATTGGGGTATAAGCTACACTAGCTTAGTGAGTGAAAACTTCCAGGATTACATTTATAACACGTCATACAATCAAGTGATTAGTCAGACAAGTGATATGCATCAAACTCGTGAATTCAACAAACATATGACCTGCCGGAAATCATATGTGGATGGACTTACGCCCTCCATCCCGGGTTAGCAGATTAACGAATCCTGCGGTACGACCAAGACCGTTTCAGCTTACGGACAACTATAAACTATAAAATCGTTTAAGGTACAACGATAAACCAACAAATGCTAATGCTCCATCCCCATCGTGTATGAATGAGTTCAATTTCATCTTCAATTCCGAATAATCAATTATACCAATTCTTTTAAGTGATCAGTCAATAATCGCAGACAATCAATTCTAATTCATCTATACAAGCAATAGTTAATCACTCGGCTTCGATATTCTTCCATTCCATTTCTCATATTAACAGCAAGCATACATAGTTCCCATTCGTCCCCATCATGCATATCCATTTTATCTTTACCAAATATCTAGTGCAACTATTATTACAATCACATACAATAAATGAAATCGGAAGTAATACTCACTCGGCCATTGGATCACCGGTCTCTTAGTATAAGTAATCCGGTGGTAGGGAATCGTCGATATCGGGGTCACCTAAAAAGGAAGAAATACCCTAATAAGTATTTCATCACTTAACTAGTCCAAGCTATCTCACACAATCTATCAAATTCGTAATTCTCGTCCTAAGCGGGAATTCCAACTTAAAACGGCCATAACTTGGTCATTTTAACTCGGAATCTCGCAAATTATATATCGATTTCTATCTACTTCGAAAGATCTATCTATTTCTAATATTATTTTTAAGTTTTGAAAACATTTAGGTCTCGGAACAGAGGGATCAGATCTGATCAGTAACGGTTTCCGATTCCGAAAAATAGTTTTGTAAATGTTTGTAATGTTTCTACTATGTAGATTAGCTATACATGCAATATGAATGATTTCCTAACATGAATGACATGAGATGAGTTTAATGTATGCATGATCTTGATGATTTTTGCTAAAAGGAAATTTTATAACTTTTTATCTTGCAAGACCATAATAACAACTACTTATGAAAAATCTAGTTTTCTAACTTTGATTATTTCCATTTGTTTTGCATTTATTACTTAAGAAAATATAATTATTTTTGTTAAAATTGAGTCTTCATTATATCTATTACTTATGACTTTCATTTCTTCATAAAAATTTCCATTTTGCACTTTGTAAACATGTTTTCAAGTGGGGTTGATTCCAAAATCCGAATTTTACAAAAATTAGTTTTTGAGTGATTCCTTTAAGTAAAAAAAAATCATTTGATACTTAGAAATTTAAGGCTCAACCATATATAACTACTAAGGGCTTCATTCTTACACAAAAATTTGCATTTTACGCTTTGCAAATATGTTTTCCAATATGATCTACTCAAAAATCCGAATTTTAGAAAATCCACTTTTTGCATGATTCCTTTGGGAAAAACTTGTTTAATGCATTAAAATTTAAGGCTTCACTATATCAATTACTTAAGGACTTCATTTAACACATAAAACATCCATTTTGAGCTTGAATACTAGGTGTTCTTATGGCCTTCATTCAAAATTACGAATTTCACAAATTGACTACTAACTTAAAATTTTCCATTTTAATTCCATTACTTGTTTTACACATTACTCATGCCTAAACTCATTTTAACTTGTAAAAATCATTGCTCAATGATATCTATTACCTATATACTTCATTTTTCACATAAAACATGAGTTTTGGAGTTGATACATGGGTTCTAAAAATTAGTCTTGGTTGGGATCCGAATTTACAAAATTCATTTTTGGTTATATCTTTTGATAAAATCTATCTAAGCTCATGAAAATCCATTCCTTACATATCCTATCCTAAGAGCCTTTCATTTCTTAAATAAAAACTTCATTTTTGAGTTGGAAAACATGTTTTTAAAATAGGCCTTGGCCAAAATCCGAAAATAGAATTTTTATTTTGAAAATAACTTTTGAAAATCACTTTTGATTCTTGTAAAAAGAAGTCTTGATGATATACATATGTTAAGCCTTCATTTTCTTAAGTAAAAATTATATTTTGACACTTGGAAAGTGGTTTTTAAATATTGGTCTTGCCAAAATACGAATTTCACCAATTTTGTTCAAGTTCAAATTTAAAGTCTACACATAATATGAACATACACCTAGATGAAACCCATGAAAACAAACTTTAAACTCATAGATCTAAACTTTGCTCATCAAAATTTCTCATTTATGTTATCTATACCCTAAGCCCTTCATTTTAAATGAAAAATACACATTTTGAAGTTGAAAAACCACTTTTCTAACTATGGTTCCATTTTCATCCGAATTTTCAAAAATCATTTTGCTTGAAAATAAAATAGATCTTGAGTTTCCTATAACTTTCCTACCATCATCATATTATAGCAAGTTGTTCATGAACATAAACAAAGATCTAATGCATCTATGAACTCAAAACTTTAGATCTAGTATTCTAAACTAGTTTTACATGCATGAATCACTAAGATAGACATGTGAATGCTAGATCTATGCATAAATCATAAGGAATAACAAAAATAACAACTTAAATAACAAGATCTATGGCATAAACAAAAATCAAAGCCATAAAAAGTTAGATCTACAAAATATAATAACTTTAAAAAGAAAATAATTATAATACAAGGTAATAAAAGTGGAGAAGAGAAAGATTTCATTTTTGGCATCATCATCCTAAGCTTTTAAGCTTATGGAAGTTCATTTGATGCATGAAACCTTCATTATACTTTACCTATATCACCTATGGAGCTTTGGGATGAAGATTTGCTTAGAAAATCTTTAAAAATGAAGTGTGGAAGCCATGGAAGAAGAAGGGGGCAGCTTTGTTTATTGGAGAAACATGAACAAGAAGAAGAAGAAAAGAGAGGAAATAGAGAGAGAAAAGGTTAAAGAATGAAAGAGGAAAAGTGAATAAATGAAGGAGTGAGAGAAATGAGTGTTTTAATTGTAATAAATGAGAAAAAAAATAAAACATGGGCAGCCAATTTTGGACATGCTGCACGTGAATTAGGAGAAGGGAGGAGAGAGAAATTTGTTTGAATTTTGACTTAAAATTGATTTGTGTAATAAATGTATTATGTAGCTTTCTTAAGAAGGAGTAGAAAATAATTATTTTAGTCAAATTATGATTAAATAAAAGGACAATGGCAGCAAAGATGGGTCAAAAATCTGCCATGAATTGTGGGATTATGTGTAGAAAGATTGAAGTGAAAAGGAAGTGATATGTGTAAGGTGTACTTGAAGGTATGGGTTGTAAAAGTACTTTATTAATAAAATAAATTAAAATAAAATAAAATTGGAAAATTTATTCCAAATAATTGTAGCAGAATTTTCATAATAAAAATTAAATAATTATTTGAATTATTTTAGTATTTTAACAAATACGTTACCGGTACGGTCAAAATACGCGAATATGGGCTATAAATAATATTTTTATAACCCGAAAAATTCTAGAAAAATATTTTATGGGAATAAAAATATTTTTAAAATATTTTCCAATTATTAAATTAATTTATTTTATTTTTAGTACCGGGTCTTAAACAGAATCTGATCCCGTAAAGACCCGAAACGAACTAAATTTTAGAAAAACAAAATTTTCTATAACATATAAAATATTTATCTAAAAATATAAGACTTTATAAGAATAATAAAATTTTGTAATAAAATAAAAATGAATAGTGCAAAAGTCTAATCAATTACCGGTAATAATGGAAATACGATAAAAAGGTTATAACCGTAACTTTTATAACCCGAAAAATTATATAACTGATATATTTAGAAATCTTATGAAATTACGAGTCTAACGGTACTATTGGTATATTTTTATATCTCGAGCCCCGGACACGCTTTTCGAAGTCTGTATCCGAACGGGTTCGAAATAGGTCAAAAATTTACCAATCTGATATTTTTAAACAAACTCATATTACTATGAGCTATTCTACATATTTAGCTACGCCTCGGCCTCTAGGGTTAGGGGCACTAGGTTGCCGGACTTAGGCTATTGCATTCCGATTAAGGTTTCCGGGTGATTTTTCCGGTTTAGACCTTTGCCAATTTGGAAACTGATATTTATGTTTATACAACATTTTTAATTTGAGAAATCTATTTTTAAATTTTATTTTTGTAAGTATTTAATATCTCTTAATATTTTCGGAATTCTTGAATCGAGTTTTATTTCCGAAGGTCAATCATTATTTACTTTTTAATAGTTTGTTTTTGGGCTTTATATTACCCGATTTTATAAGTTGGAGTTAATTATGGAATTTTTCGTACGTCGTAGTTTTGAATTTGAAGACCACTATGTTCTTATTTTATTTTTTAAAGATTTTCATTTTCTCAAGATTAAGAAATTTATGTATTCGTTCGCGTTTTTGGGCTAGTTGAAATTTGGTTTTAATTTGGAGTGATTTCTAAGGTTTATTTTCGAAGTCCATCTTAAAATTATTTATTGAAATTTTCCGGGGCTTACATTTATAGCCTAGAAAATTATAAAAGTTATATTTTGAAATCCTTATAAATTTCGGTTCTAATGAATATTCTGGATATTTTTCTGAGTTCTAGTCTCGGGCTTGCTTTTCCATAATGGAGCTTGGGAAGGCCCGAAATAGAATTTTTCTGAAATTAAAACTTGCTAAGGTTTGAAATATACTTTAAAACAATAATTCACGTTAATTTATTTTTTAAAATTTCTTTTGATATGAAACCGAAGGAAAGCCGGATCTAGGGTTTCTAAGCTTCTCTCACACAGCCTAAACTAGACCGATTTAGGGTTTTGCTTTTCTGTTTCCGAAGTTTACTTGACTACTAGGAAAACTGAGGCTTACAACCACCCAAACACAGGGCTATGGATTGGCACAGCACTATTTGACCAATTAAGGTATTCGATGTATTACTTTAATCTATGGGCCTAAGTCCCATTCCCCTTAATGAACAAATCTCTTTGTCAAACCTTTAGTGAGAGGATTTGCTAAGTTCCACTCAGTTCTTACATATTCAAAGGAAATCGCTCCATTTTTTAAGAGTTGTTTGATAGCACTGTATTATATTTATTTCATCTTAAGAATGCTGATCATACTTACATTCACATTGACTTTTATTTTTTGTTACTGTAATGAATTTTATGAATTTTTGAATTGCATACTCCACTTAGATCCCATGTCTGCAATATGAATACAGTCAATTAGCCACAATAGCATAATTTTTCTATTATAAGATAATAGGAGATTAAGCATACAAAAAGAACTGGATGCTAACATATGTATCATCATCTAGCTGGGTAAAAGAACTCCACTCACAACAAAGGAAAAGCAACAAATATATTATTTTAGTCAATGGATCATTAAATAGGATTGGAAGATGCCAAAATATTACAATCAATCCCCAATTTAAGCGCCAAGAGTAAATTGATTGCATGATCAATCATGATATGACTCTCTTTCCATTTTTTCAAGTAAGGTGATATGACTTTGTTATTATTGATTAATAACCATATCCAAGAATTAAAAGAAACATGATAGATTCTCTTTTGTTGTCATTTCATGGACTAATAAGTACCACCAGCCAAAACACTAAGTCAAAGCTAGCTAGAAGTTACATAGAAAATTTACTTAAAGCAGCTTTAGCTTGACCATAGACAATAAATAAACTTGTGTACCCAATCATGGGAAAGTTATCTGAAATACTCTAAACCCTTACCTAGTTATTTTAGAAATGGTTTAATTGAATAGTATAATAGATAACTAATTTTGAACATAGTTAGATAGTTTAAATGAATAAAATGAGTAGACAATAGAGAAATGAATAGAAAATTTGATATAATCAAATTAGTAGATAGGTTAAATTGAGATTTGAGATTTAAAATATTCTTTTAAATCCTCCATATGTTTCAATGATTTCTTTACGAATTAAACTTTTTGTTGGTTTCTCTCAATCAAGGATTTTGATGATAACAAAAATTAATGAAAATAACGATTATTTTGAGTATGTTTATCAGAAAGTTATCCAGAAAGTTTATTCAAGAGGATTCAAATATATGATAAGTCAGAAGCTTAGGCAGAAGGAACATCTATTATGAACAAAGGAAAAATGATAAGTCAGAAGCTTAGGCAGAAGAATGTCAGAAGATACGATATGAAGAAAAACAAAATATTTGATAGATGAAGACCTAGCTCCAATGATTAAATATATTTGGGAAATATATCTAATCTGTTCCACAAAAGTTGGTTCATAATCCACAGGGAGCTTGTCCGAAGTCAGAAATTCATGAAACAGAAAAATAAATATCCCAGGCGTGATACTTTGAACAGATTCAAGACGTGATCATCAAGAGGAATGTTTGAAATTGTTTGTTTTAGATATTCATGCAAGATTGTAGAGATTTGAAGTTATCTCACTCTCGAGGAAGCTTATCAGACGATTCAAAATTCAAATCCAGATGAGGATAGACTTGAAGAGATATTGTACTGGACATATCCGGAACAAATCTTCATTTTTGCGAGAAATCTGGAAAACAAGTTAATCTGGAACGCAGCAGATTGTTTTCAAGTGTTGAGAAGAACAAATATATACGAACAACTTAAATAAATAGAGGGCAGAACGTAGAACAAAAATAACGAGAATTAAAAAAGTATTCAAGAGCGAAATTACTGTCATTATTTTCATTGTTCCTACGTATTGTTCAAAAACCGTCGAGGACCTTTACTTTATTCTCCTCAGATTTTGATAAATTATTTTAGTGATTGTGAGTTGCAAGTAGGCTCAGTAGATTGGTTGTTGAGAGAATCAAGCTGAGTGAATTGTGAACTTCTTGTAACTATTCTTATTTATTGGATTAGTGGAACAATACCGTGTGGATTACCGGTGACCCTGGCTTGGAGCTAGAAGAGAGGATTAACGCTCAAGGCGGAACCTCTATAATTCATTTTGCATTTCTCTCTTACTCATCTCTCTTTAATTTGTGTAATTTTAATTTGTTTTATTGCATTTGATCGTCAGTCAGAAGGTTAATCAGAGAGTGTTGTTCTTATTGTTCTTGAGTCAGAGAGTTGGTCAGAAGGTTCCGAGAAGAAAGTTTTCAAACTATAGTTTAAATATTCGTGAGATTATTCATATAGGATAATTTTGGTTTATTATTTTTAAAGAAGTTTTTCATCAAATTCATTTATTTTATAAAGATCAAAAGCCATTTTATTAGTATAACCAAGTGTGTGAAAATTTGGTCAAAATTTTTATTATAACCAATTCAACCCCCCCTCTTGGTTATCATTTCGGGACCAACACTTTTCATTCTCTTCAAATTCTTCAATGAGACTCCTTTTTCCTTGATTTCAATTTCTAAATCTCAAAACAAATATTTTTAATGTTTTTCAAACTCCTAAACCCCTAAACTTTAGCTATCTTTCATATTGTAAAATCTTATAAAATTTTGGAATCAATTACTTACTTAAAAATGTCAGTTTTACACCTCAACCCAAATCAAATAGCTGATTTTGATAAATTAAACTTTCGAATTATGCTTTTATATCAAGTTATAAATTTCTAATATATACGTTCTCAAATTATTTTCTAATTAGTTTTGATACTAAAGATAATTATCAGAAATGTTTAAATTCAATGCCCTATTAAAAAATATCTCTAATTTCTTCTTTTCCTTTTCCCCTTTTTCTTTTTCAATTTCTGCTCTCTTTTTTCTCTTTTTCCCTATCTTTCTTTCCTTCTTTCCCCTTCTTATTCTTCTTTCTCTTTTCTTTCTTCAATTTCAAATCTCAATCTCAGCAAGATTGAACAAGAAATCAAGATAAGAAATGAAGATTGGAAGAGAAAATCAAGTTAGAACAAGAAAAAAAAGAAGATGAAGAGTAGAAAAGAAGAATCAATTGCATGCTCTTACCAAAAAGTTAATTATAATAGTTTTATATTGTTTTAATTGTTGTATATGCATATATGTGATGAATTAGAACTAGAATTATGTGGAGTTTGTAATTAAGTTGATAGATGGAAGATATAGAAACATATATGTTAATACTTGAATATGTTTATACATGAATGAGATGGGGTTTGATGAGTGGTTTGGAGATGTCTGATGAATTGAAATGAGTATAGAAGTGTTAAAAGTAATGAAAATGAGTTGCATGTTTCTTTTATGGTATTTTAGTTGATGTAGAATGTGTAAAAATTTGATAAAACAAAGTTTGAAAACAAGAAAATTTGTAACTCAGGGGAAACCATGAATAACAAGCTTGACTTAGCCCTTGGTGGACTCAATTTTTAAAATTTGATGAATCATGGTGTGGTTGAGGCCTTGGTAGGCTAGAGTTAGACAATTTTGGGCAATCATGGGCATGATTTTTGACCTAGAGATGTTATTTTGAAAACTTTTCATCAATCACGGTTGTGGTCTGATAAACCAAGATTATTCCTATTTTATGAATGCCAAAATGGACTTTTATTGATCATTTTATTAATAAATATTATGAATTTGGCACTTAAAAATATTGATTTAGGTTTTCAGGTCTTTAAAGGAGTTATTTTATGGAAAAAAGGAAAAACGGGTCAAAAATGCAAAGTTTGGACCAAAAAGTGGTTAACACAACAAAGACATGCCATGTCTTTCAACCATGTCAAGGAAAAACACAATCAAGGTCTAAATCTTAAGTTTTGAGAAGACACAACAGCGACATGACTTGTCCCAAACCGTGTCAATCTGGAAAATTAACTTTGCAAGGGACATTTCTAGGACAAGCCATGTCCCAAGTCGTGTCAATGAAGAAAGGAAAACGACAGAAAGTTACACGACTAAGGGACAAGCCATGTCCCCAGTCGTGTCAATTCCACAGTGAAGAAAACAGCCAGACATGCTTAAGTGACACGACTTGTCTCCAAGCATGTCAATTTAATAGTAAATTACTTTTTGAGAAATGGCTTGTTTAATGAATAGTAACCCCCTATTTATTAAAATAAGATTCATTGGACATTAAAGAGGGGTGTTACTTTGGAAAGCCAAAAGACCCATAACTCCCATAACTCCCATAACTTCCAAATTCCTTCATAATGAGCTTTCAATATCATTTATGTGAAATCCATTATAAATTGAAGATGGAGGAAGAATCAACAACAGCAAGGAAGAAAGAGAGAGCACATATAGGATTTATACAAAAGTTTTTCAGAGTTTCAACAAGTCAAGATTATCTTGGATTGAAGATCCATAATTTTGAGCTTCATTTTCTCGGTGATATCATGAATTCTAGTTTGCTTCTAGAATTTCATGTATTTTCGTTAATTACTATGGAAGAGTAATTTTTCAGATCCGGGTTTTGTTGAACTCTAATTTTATTTTGAGATGAGGATTTGGGTTTAATAAAAGATTGATGTTCTTTTGTTCAATTGCATGTTTCTTAACTGTTTCTTAAATTTGTATATCCGGAATGCAAATTTATGTCTAATTTTCATTTAAGTTAATTGAAAGATTGCTTTCATGAATTGATCTATGCAATTGATGAGATTCGTTTGTAATTCTAGACATAGAATAGCAAGAATCTTTGTGACTATTGAAATTCCAATGAGTTCATGTTCTTAATGCAGGCTTAAGTTGCTATTGATTGAGAAGAAATCCTAATTGATTAACTTAGGTTTAGAAAAATTGATAGATTCAAAAGAATTATCATTTTGCTTGAGAAACTCAACAGCTTAAGAACTAAATCAAATCTGTCAATTCCAAGGATTCACATGATAAATTAGGTGAAGACAAAACTTAGATCATTTGTGTTAATTGAATCTTGCTTGTTATTAGTGCTAGTGTATTTGTTTCTCATAGTAAATTAAATATAGTTAGCGGTATATTAGTAATAGGAAATCATCAAAATTGTCGGTTATATAGTAGAGAAATGGTAATACTAGTACTTGATATCCAGATCCTAGAGGACAACACCCGTATTAATTCTATTATGCAATTGATAGGTACACTGCCTATTGCCTTTATAGTAAATTAAGAACGAGCCTTTATAAATTTAAAACTAAGCTTGAAGGCAACTATCAAGTTTTGGCGCCGTTGTCGGGATCTGGTAAGCCAATACTAGGAAAAGTTTTAGTATCTACTACTGTAACCATTTTTTTTAGGGTAATTCATTTTGAGTGAATGTGTTCTTGATTTTTCATAATTGTGTGAACTATGAATTTCATTGGATTTTTGGTTTGTGTTGTGGAGGTGATCATGAGTCTTATAAATGCCCTAATCCATATTGTCATCCTTCTAACTCATGTTATACAAATGCATTATCCTCTAATGATTTTTATCAACAATTTCCAGATACTGACTTTATGACTCTTAATGATATGATTTGCAAGGAGTGTGGTGGACGTCATTGAACTTTTGAATGTCAAAGTGAGAGACCTATCTCACATTTTTCTCTACATTCACATTATGACCATGCTCTAGCTACATTAAACACACCATCTTCCTCCTTGAGCCATACTAAAAAAAATCCTCAAGACAAATCTATTTTAGAACGGATCATTGATTCAAGAAATGATAACGTGGATTTGTTTTTTAGGATGATGTAAGCGCTTTTTGAAGCAGACTCATGGCAATCCTGTGCTCCTGAAATTTACAAACTCATAAGTTTAGAAGAATTGGCCACTCTTCTAGGACCACCTCAAGAATGGGTATGTAAGTTGATTGAATCTTTAGAAACTCTTAGGAGACATGAGGAAGTACCTGTGGAGATAATTACAAGTCTTTTCAATGCATCAGGAGAAAATGATCCAAATATACAACTTGAGGAGTCATTAAAATTGAAGGATGAATTGGTAGAGAAGAAAAATGAAATTGAAGATCATAGGGTAGATCTAAACAATCATGAAAATGAGTTGGAGTCTATTAAGGAACAAGGTGATTCTGAGGAGACTAAGGTGTTGTATCTTAATCCTTTCCCTAGTACTCTAATTCTTGAGAACACATATTTGGGGGACATTTCTCAAGTTACCCCAAAAGAAGAGATGTTTAGAGAGATGGAACAAGAGATAGCAATTGAAGATATTAATTTCTCTCCATCTATTGAGATCATTGGATGTTTAGGAGATCATGAGCCTATTGGATATATCATTGATTTTGTGATAGAACCAATTTTCCAATACCCCTCTCCCTATGAAAAATTTCTAAAATTTTTGCTAAATCTTGTTGTGCTTAAAAAGAAAACCAGGATGAGAAATAAATTTCTACTAATTTTGGTAAAAACTTGTGTCTGGGACACATCTGTTTGGGATCCTGGTGGATGAGAGTGTCATTTTTGTTAATAAGACAAGCTAACGACGTTAAACAAGTGCGCTTCTTGGGAGGCAACCCATGTCTAACTTTACTTTTCTTTTGTCTTTTTCTTTTTCTTTTTAGACTCATGATCATATCATTTTCTGTTATTAGTTGATGGCTAAGTGTTGTTCTTAATGGTGGGATCGAAATTCAAGAGGAAACAAAGCAGAAAACTCCAGGTAAATTGATGAAATTCCAACACAACTAAGACATGACTTGTCTTGAATCGTGTCTTTTACGAAAAAAATTGTGTGAATGAGCTTTGGAGTGAATATTAAATTGATACGACTTGTTCCTAAGTCGTGTAACAAACTATGATAATAGATTTTTGAAAGTGCCACGGTTGGGACATGGATTGTTTTTAACCATATGAATTCAACAAGTTAAAAAAAAAAAGAAACCAGAACGACACACCTAGGGACACAGCTTGTCCCTTGGGCGTATACTTTTCTATTTCGTGTGCACCATTGAAGACACGCCTAGGGACATGGCTTGTCCTTAGGGCGTGTAGCTTGCTGTGAATTGTCTCAAATAAGACATTCAAGGGACAAGTCATGTCCCTTACTCATGTCCAAAGGCCCTATTTAAACAAATTAGGTTTTCAAAAAAAAAAAAAAAACACAAAGGGGCTTCCAAATTCTGCACTAAAAAAAAAAAAAAAAAAATTGCAAGGCACACTATCACTCATTCTCACACATCCACTCCATTTCAAGAGAAAATCCAAGGACTTAAGGTAAGTTTTTTCTTATCTTCTCTCTTCTTTCTCTCACTATAAGCTCATATTGTTCATGAAAGGATTTAGTTGAAGCTTTAAACTTGTTGCATGTGAGTTTAATCCATTTTTGATGATGAGAAACGTATATAGTTCTTTGATGCATGCGTGATCTGAATTTTTTTTTCACTTTTTGGCATGCGTGATTCGTTAGATCTAGAATTGAAGGATGAAGATTGCTTGTTTGCAAGTGGGTTTAGTTGAATGCTTGTGTGATCCATGGTCGTTCTTGATGTTTGTGTGATTCATATGTTTAATCAAGTTGGGTTGATGGGTTGTTGTGTTGAAATCAAAGGAAGTTTAGAAATTGAAGTGTGGGATCCCAACTACAGATTTGGGGAAGACGATGATGTTCTTTAGGTGTCACTTGGTCGTGTCATGCTGGGAATGAATTTTTTTTAGAGTTTTTGTTTCAAAACCTATTTAAATTTTAATAAGATGACTTGGTAACATGACTTTTGTGTGTTCTTGCAAAGCTAGACTTAGATTAACAAGCTTAGATCTTATTTTCCTTCTTTTAATGTCTCAATTGTGATCGAAACTGTTGATTGGTTTTAGGATGAGGTAAAAGCAAGTAGCAAGAAAGCATTCAACTTCACAACAACCTACTCAACCCATGAATGGAACAAGAAAAATACAACGTGTTCTTGGGGAGGCAGTTAGCAAGAAATATGTTGTTTACTTGGAGAGCATTGGCTAAATATAATGAGGATGAGGAGATTGATTCCTTGATTGAATGATGATGATTTTTCTGATTTCTGATATTTTGATGACTGTATTTTTTAGCACTCAGTTTTGGTTTAGACTCTTTAGGGCTCACTAGTAGGATCATGAGTGCTAACTTTTGCTTTGATTTGTTTTGTTTTATTTTGTTTTGTCTTTTGTCTTGCAGCCTAGATGCACTTTGTTATGACTTGCTCTCACAGCTGCTCAATTTTGCTGAAGAATATGACTATCTTGCAGGTGGATGTTGATTCTTAAACAGGGAAGTTCATTTTCTTTTTCCTTTCCTCACTTATTGCGTATATTTTGACATTGGGGACAATGTCCCAATTAAGTATGGGGGAGGGATATTTTTGAAAGGAATAATTTGTTTTTCTGTTTTTCATGATTTTGAGCTTGATTTTGAAATATTGTCAAAGTTCCCCATTTTTACTTTGCAAATGTGCTTTAACAATAAATATTGAAAATATACTCTTTTGTTTATTAGCATTCATATTAAAAAGCGACTTATAGTACCTTACTCATCTATTTTGTGATTAGTATACTTAGTGGAAATTGTATGATGAAATCTAAGTAGGGTAAACTTACTTACTATTTAGTAATGGAATTTGGAAATTGAGTGAAGTCCTTAGTTGAAATTTAAACGGTTATATTTCTAAGCCTCTTAGCTTATATATTCTTCTTTCAAACATTTTGAGAGCTCCTTTAACTTTTTATGAAAGGAGTATGTGAAATCAATCACTTAGTAATTCTTTTTGAAAATCAATTATTTAAAAGCTTAGTTGATATGGGCTGGCTTTGGTCCCTCAGAAGAGTGAAGTCTGATCCCACTATTGACTATACAAGCTTCCTATAGATAAAAAAAAAATAATAATAAAAAAATGAAAAAAAAAATCATAACCTTTACTCCGCTAACTCAGGTAAGTGAGTTAAGAGTATTAAATCTGAAAGTTACAGTGAGTGAGAGTTTATTAGGGTCTCTTTAAAACCAGGTCACTTGGGTGATGAGCCCGAGATGTGCCAACTCAAGGATCTCACTATAATAAGAAGATGACTAGGCAAATAGAGCTGAAAAGATATAGGCTACACCCCATCCAGAGGAAATTCCTCTGAAGGCTATTAAAAGAATTCTTGCTCATAATAATAATAATTTCAAAAAGAAAAATCTAGAGGAATGATGGATACCAAATACTTTCATTCTAGGTTGCTGAGTTTAGAGAAATGGTTGAAGGCTTATATACCTGTTAATTGGTGGTGAAATGTAACCGGGTTTATTTCACTATTGATTGACTTTGGTTCTATTTTGTGACTTTGGAAACTGTTATTAAATGGTGAGGGTAAAGTTTGACTTACCTGGATTAGCCTTAGAATTTTGATTAAGGTATGCTAATTACATTTACACAATAAATTTGAGTAGTAGGTACAAAATCAAGTCGCTATGATCCAAAAATGAATGTTATGTGAGTTTTAACTTGTGAAAATTTTTGAGTATATTTGATGATAGATTTTTATTGTCCTTTATTATTTGCTTGAGGACAAGCAAAAACTCATGTATGGGGGAATTTGATAAACCAAAATTATTCCTATTTTATGAATACCAAAATGGACTTTTATTGATCATTTTATTAATAAATATTATGAATTTGGCACTTAAAAATATTGATTTATGTTTTCAGGCCTTTAAAGGAGTTATTTTATGGAAAGAAGGAAAAACGGGTCAAAAATGCAAAGTTTGGACCAAAAAGTGGTTAACACAACAAAGACATGCCATGTCTTTCAACCATGTCAAGGAAAAGCACAATCAAAGTCTAAATCTTAAGTTTTGAGAAGACACAACAGCGACATGACTTGTCCCAAACCGTGTCAATCTGGAAAATTAACTTTGCAAGGGACATTTCTAGGACAAGCCGTGTCCCATGTCACGCCCCATAGGGTATCCTAAACGTAACAGCCCACCACATACTAAATAAGACTCTCGAATTCCCTATTCGAGCCCTTCGGGAGCCTTATATAGATGTAAAGCGTTCCTTTACGACAATAGAATACTCAACCAATGGAGTTAAATAGTTTAATGTGGCATTCATTAGCCATAGATAATAAATCAAAACGCATAATTATACTTTACAAAATCTAAGGGGCATTCCCCCGCAAAATAATATCAAGTCTATTACAGTCATCCAGAGTCCTTTTGTTTCCAACGGAAGTCTATACAAAAAGAATGAAGTAAACTTCTATGGGAAACTCCTATCTCCGGTACCTGTGCTATGGCTTACCTCGGTCTAAGCCAGATAAACTCGTGCTGCAATAAGTAAAAACTATGGGGGCGTAAGCTAACTAGCTTAGTGAGTAAGAACTTTCATATCACAATTAAGTACAATTCATTCAAACAAATGATTATTCAAGCAAGTGTATGCATCAAACAAATGAGTTCAGCAAACATATGACTAGCCGGAAATCATCTGTGGATGGACTTGCGCCCTCCATCCCGGGTTAGCAGATTAACGAATCCTGCGGTACGACGCCGTTTAAGCTCACGGTCAACTAAACAATAATTCGTTTTATGGATCACGATTAACCAACATATTCGTTTTATGGATCACGAAAAACCAACCAATGCCAATGCTCCATCCCCATCGTGATATGAATGAATCCAATTACAATTGAGTAGAATATACATTAGTTCAATTCTTTTAGGTGACCAACAAGTATTCACAGACATTCAATATAAGATACTAGCTAATCAGTCAATAGCTTAACATCCGGTTTCGATATTTCTTAAGTTCCATTCCACACATCAACAGCAGACAAATATATATAATTCCCATATACCCCATCATGCATATTCATTTTTATCTTTGCCTACACCACTAGTGCCACTACATTACAATCACAATCATTAATTGAGAGTGGAAGTAAAACTCACTCGGCTATTGGACGCCGGTCTTTTTAGTAGTAATAGTCGGGAGGTAGGGTGTCGTCTTGCTCGGGATCACCTACCAAATAAGAATAATCCTAATGAGATTCTCATCAAGTAACTAATCCAAACTATGCATCTAGACTAGATGAATTCGGAATTCTCGCTATTTGCGGAAGCTCCGACTTAAAACGGCCATAACTTGGTCATTTTAACTCGGAATTTTGCAAATTTTATATCGATCTCTATCTACTTCGAAAGATCTATCTATTTCTAATATTAATTTAAAGTTTTGAAAACATTAAGGTCACGGAACAGTAGGGTCAGATCTGTTCCGTAAACTCTCAAATTCCGAAAATTTGCTTTGCTTTTGATGAGAAATGTTCCTAGTTGATGATTCATGTATAAATGGTATATGAATGAATTTCTAACATGAATATCATGTAATGAACTCTATATATGCATGATTTTGATGATCTTTGATTTTGGACTCTTATGAATTCCTAATTATTAGGAAATTCCTTAATGATTCCTTATAACAAGTAATTATTACCAATCTTACATCCGTAATGTTTTTATGATTTTATCCTTAGAATTTACTTATCATCTAATTAAAAATGAGTTCCCAACATCCATATTAATCATGACCTTCATTCATGCATAAAAATCCACATTTTTCATTGAGTAAATATGTGTTTGAATGGGCTACTTAGAAAAATCCGAATTTTGAGATTTTCATTTTCTTGCAATTTCCTTATGAGAAAACTTGTTTAATGCATCAAAAATTGAGGCTCCAATATATCTATTATCTAAAGACTTCATTTAGCTCATAAAACATGCCATATAAGCTTAGATACTAAGTGTTTATATGGGCATCACCCAAAATTACGAATTTGACTACACATCCATAAATCAATATTTTTCATTCTAACTTTACTTCTTGTTTTTACATTTTTATCATGCCTAAACTCATCTAAGCTTATGAAAATCATTCCTTCAATATACCTATTACACATACCCTTCATTTTTCTTGTGAAATATGAGTTTAAAAATGATTTGGTGGTTTTTAAAGTAGGGTTCCAAATCCATCCGAATTTTCAACAAACCATTTCCTACAAAATCTTTTATTTTTCAATGTTCTTGCCTCCTATATATGAAGATCTACTATCTAACATCTCTATACATATGCAAGACTACGATTTTATGATCATCAATGCATGGAAATCAAAATAACTCTATGATCTACTATCTAATAAAAATGATTTTGGTGGTTTTTAAAGTAGGGTTCCAAATCCATCCGAATTTTCAACAAACCATTTCCTACAAAATCTTTTATTTTTCAATGTTCTTGCCTCCTATATATGAAGATCTACTATCTAACATCTCTATACATATGCAAGACTACGATTTTATGATCATCAATGCATGGAAATCAAAATAACTCTATGATCATACATGTAAATGAAAATGTGGGTGTCTAAACTTTAGATCTACTAACTATAATGCATGAATCATAAATCTCATGGTATGAACATCAATATATATACAAGATCTCTACTTTACATGCATGAACAAGATGATATCTTAATATAAACTCATCTAAACACTAGATCCATGTCTTGTGATGGCTCGATATTCTTGTTCATGTGTTTTCATGTCCCTAGCATGAGCTCATCGGGATTAAATGAGAAAACACACAAGATATAGCCTTGCCATTACAAGATCTAGGAAGAACAAAGCCTAAAATCAACAAACCAAAGGGGATCAAAGGTAGAAATGAAGAAGACTTGAGTTGGAAATGTGAGAGGAAGAGGGAGGGGGGCTCACGGCACTTAAGGGGAAAAAGAGAGAGTTTTCCTCTTTTGAAAAGTTTGAAACAAGTAAAAATGAAGAGAGAGAGAGAAAAATATGTTTATATATGAATAGATTAGGGTTTATAATTGAATAAAAATATCAAAAACAAAACAAAAGAGAGAGGGAAGGGGATGGGGGCGCCGGGCATCCTGGGGGGGGGTTGGTGTGTGTGTGTGTGTGTGAAATTTGATTTTTTGTAATTTAGTTAATTAAAATGTAATAAATGTGATAATCATTTAAGAGACAAAATTTCTTTGAAAAGAAAATTGAAATGAGTAGTTGTAAGGATGTAAGAATAGGGTATGGGTAGTGTGTAGTGCAGGTTGTACTTGTGAATAGTAGACAAGACATCTACTTTACCGGTTGTAACGAAAACACGGGAAAAGCTATAACTGTAATTTTTATAGCTCGAAAAATTATAAAATTGATATTTTTGGAATCCTTATAAAATTACGGTTCTAATGAATATTCCGGAACATTTTTCTGAATCCGTGGTCCGGGGCACGCTTTTCCGTAATTTAGCTCGGGAAGACCCGGAATTGAAAAATTCCCGACTTTAAAACTTTCAAAGGTCTAAAATATCCTTTAGAACAATAATTCAACTTCATTTACTTTATAAAACTTCTTTTATTATGAAACCGAAGGAAAGCCGGATTTAGGGTTCCTAAGCTCCTCTCACTAGACTCAAACTGGACCGGATTAGGGTTTCGCTTCCAATTCCCGAGGTTTCTTAACTACTGAGAATACCGGGGTTTACATCCCAATCGTGTCAATGAAAAAAGGAAAACGACAGAAAGTTACACGACTAAGGGACAAGCCATGTCCCCAGTCATGTCAATTCCACAGTGAAGAAAACAGCCAAACATGCTTAAGTGACACGACTTGTCTCTAAACATGTCAATTTAACAGTAAATTACTTTTTGAGAAATGGCTTGTTTAATGAATAGTAACCCCCTATTTATTAAAATAAGATTCATTGGACATTAAAGAGGGGTGTTACTTTGGAAAGCCAAAAGACCCATAACTCCCGTAACTCCCATAACTTCCAAATTCCTTCATAATGAGCTTTCAATATCATTTATGTGAAATCCATTATAAATTGAAGATGGAGGAAGAATCAACAGCAGCAAGGAAGAAAGAGAGAGCACATATAGGATTTATACAAAAGTTTTTCAGAGTTTCAACAAGTCAAGATTATCTTGGATTGAAGATCCATAATTTTGAGCTTCATTTTCTCGGTGATATCATGAATTCTAGTTTGCTTCTAGAATTTCATGTATTTTCGTTAATTACTATGGAAGAGTAATTTTTCAGATCCGGGTTTTGTTGAACTCTAATTTTATTTTGAGATGAGGATTTGGTTTAATAAAAGATTGATGTTCTTTTGTTCAATTGCATGTTTCTTAACTGTTTCTTAAATTTGTATATCCGGAATGCAAATTTATGTCTAATTTTCATTTAAGTTAATTGAAAGATTGCTTTCATGAATTGATCTATGCAATTGATGAGATTCGTTGTAATTCTAGACATAGAATAGCAAGAATCTTCTGTGACTATTGAAATTCCAATGAGTTCATGTTCTTAATGCAGGCTTAAGTTGCTATTGATTGAGAAGAAATCCTAATTGATTAACTTAGGTTTAGAAAAATTGATAGATTCAAAAGAATTATCAATTTGCTTGAGAAACTCAACAGCTTAAGAACTAAATCAAATCTGAAAATTCCAAGGATTCACATGATAAATTAGATGAAGTCAAAACCTAGATCATTTGTGTTAATTGAATCTTGCTTGTTATTAGTGCTAGTGTATTTGTTTCTCATAGTAAATTAAACATAGTTAGTGGTATATTAGTAATAGGAAATCATCAAAATTGTCGATTACATAGTAGAGAAATGGTAATACTAGTACTTGATATCCAGATCTTAAAGGATGACACCCGTATTAATTCTATTATGCAATTGATAGGTACACTGCCTATTGCCTTTATAGTGAATTAAGAATGGGCCTTTATAAATTTAAAACTACGCTTGAAGGCAACTATCATGGTCTATCCCTTAGTAGCCTCGGGTTGGCAAAAAAACTTTGAAACTCAATAATCACAGGAACGATTCTTAGCTCAGAGGCCATTTTATTTAAGCTTTTCCAAAATCACGGCCATAATCCATCCCTTGCTAGCCTCGGGTATGGGATTTCCTACAACGATGATGTTTTGTAATTTCATCATAACTTTTTCATCTGACCTCGGATTAAGGTGATTCAAATGATATGGAAATCTTAAAAAGAGATCTACAACTTTTATGTTTTAAGTTTTTGCAAATTCTAAAAATATCAAGGCCTAAATTTTGATTGATTCCAATTGCTACATTTTCCAAACAAAGTTAAAAACTTATGTTTGCTTGTTAAATGTGTATAGTTAAATATAAAATGAACTTAGCCAATAAACCTAGGTTCAATTTGACTAAATGGACTTGAATGAACTAAAATGAATTAGATTGATTAAGTTTAATCAACTAGGCTATGTTAACATAGACTTAAGTTAATATGAATCTTAGATATAAAATGAACTTAGTTAATCAATCTTAGTTCAACTTAACTAAATAGTCTTTGATAAGCTAAAATGAGTTAGATTGAATAAGTTTAATGAAAATGACTTAATTGAATTAAATGATTAACTTTAATCGAGTTGGCTAAGATAAGTTAAAATGGGTATAATAGCTAATACTTAGATTAGAATAATATGTCAGGATAAACCCTAAATAACATGAGGAATATGTTGTTTCAAATGCATGATTGCTCAGAAAATGACTACTTTTGAATATAATGCTTTATTGATGCTTTTGCAATAAAATACTATAATCGAAGTGAAAAGAAATACTTTGATAGACAAAAGAGAACTGTTCGTATTTAGGTAGAGTGATATTCATAGTTATAGCGAGATTCCTATTTAGTATCTAATCAAATAGGATTTTAATAAAAGTTTGAGATAAGTGAATAATGAGTATGATTTCTTATATGAGTTTAATTCTTGAATCTATAGACATGGATACCTGATTTATCTTTTGAGATGGATTCTGAAACACCCTCTGAGTCTCTATTTGGATTTTATATAAAAGGTATGCAGTGACTTGCGTGATGACTGCTAGATAGGCATTCTAAAATGAGCTAAAACTTAAACTTGACTTAATAATTGATGAGTGTTTCTTGTGCTTGTGTTGTTGAATTTGGTGTGAGGAGCAACAACTCTATCATGGTGCAATGGCATGGTAGTTTAAGTGCTTAAACCACCCCTGTCATGATGCAATGACATTTATAAGTGGTACAACGAGTAGTTGATGGGGCAAAACATATCGGCGTAACTTTACTTAGGCTCAGAATGAAGTAGCATGTTTTAGTTCACGTTTATGAGACCGGTTGAACTAATTGATGTTTGGACTAAGGTGAGTGGAGTGTGTGTAACTGCTATGAACCATAGATGAAGCTATTTTCTCTTTCTCGGTTAGGTATAGGAGATATAGGTACCCGAACTTCCTATATCAACTTCTCGAGCAGCTGCTGTTACTCAAGATCCCTAGATTCCTAATGGCTTGTTCTGGAGTATGAGTGCTCCAATATTGATTTATTTATTTTAATGAAAAGATAATAACTTATCGATTGATGCATTACATTTATTAAGCTCGTGTGTCACTCTGTATGTGATTGTGTTACTGTGTACTAAGCTTTGACTCATTATTTTTGTTTTTCCAGGTATTTTATTGAGTTAACTAAGATGATTGGTGATGATGACGGCACCGATGTTGATGATGATGATGTTGATGTTTGATTTGGGTTATGGGCGATCCCAGAGATTTGAGAATAGGAGTGAAATGAATTAGGACTGTGAATGTATTTTATTTTATTTTAAAGAACTAGATTTATTTATTGAATTTTTATTTTCTTTTATTGGGCCCGGTTTATAATTGTTAATCTACTTATGAGAGTAGATTATAAAAATTTTTGAAAAGTTTTGTTTCTCAGAAAGTTGGTCTGCTCTGGTGAAAGTAGATAATAAAATATTTTGCAAAGTTTATTTTGAAAGTTTAAATCCAGTTGTTTTGTGAATCTAACTAAACGGTTTCATAACTTAAAATCTAGTAGCAAATGTTCACAATAAACATATCATTCAAGAAAGCCTGAGCGTATAATAAATGAAGTATTATACGTGATGTTAATACTGTAATAAAATTTTTAGGGGTTACATTATCCCTATCAATTTCTTTAGGTAAGAGATGAAAATGTTTGTTCTTTTTAAATTAATTTGTAAAAAATGGTCCATAAAAAAAATTGTTAATTACTATTCTTACATCATACCTAATATCACAACTTGAGTACACAAGATTTAAAATTGTAAGTACATATGCAATTTCAAAATCACATATTCAAATAGTGAATCTATGTGAATTTCAACTTTTTAAGAGTAAAAAACAAAGTCGCATCAATTAATTTTGGAATAGTATTTTCCAAATTAGTATAACACATTTTATCCTTTTCTAGTTTCTCTGGTGATTAAAAGTTAACATAAAATAATTATCTCACATCCTTGATAACTGTGCAATAGCCATCATGAGGCTTTAAGTTACTAAAATTCAAAGCACAGGATTCAAGAATGGAGAAACAATTATAGGTTCCACGTTTTTTTTTAAATGTATATTATGCATAAGCTAAAAACTTTCCCCAGTTCATTCTATAAACAAAAGAATAATCGTGATGATTAGTTCCATTACGACAATGATTTACAATAAACATGCATGTTCAGTTGTAGATAAGAAAGGCTTCAATGGGAGAGTAACATGCTTACTTAATTTCATTAGCTTTCCACGGATACATGCATGAGAAAAAGGGAGAGAGTTACCAGATAATGTTGGGCGACAATGGCCGAGATTGTAGAGACTATCATTCCTCCTGCATTCTCTCATTAAGGGAATGAAAGTCCATGACCAGTAGATAGATTAAGACAAAGCAGCTTCCATGGATTTCTTCAATTTAAAAAGTGAGAGTCGTAGCTTTATGGTTCATTGGAAACAACATTCACATGTCTACTTCACACTTTTTGTGTTCGTTAAGATATCACGCATGATGTTTGTTTCATGGAAATAAAAGATAAAACAAACTATGTCACTCCACTTACTACCTTTTTATAGAAAAAATTTATTATAAGATATGAGATTCAAAACAAAACATTTTACCTCTTGACCTCCTAATATACTCAATTTTCCCTTTAACATTGTCAGTTCTGCTTTCAGATTGTTAGTAATAAAAACAAAAAGAAATGTAGAAAGTACTTATCAAGTGGATTGTATCGTGGACTAACCATTGCCTTAAAAGTGAATTCCAACATGACCATGGCACAAATCAAAGAGCGTCGTCCGCTCCTCAAGGTTAACATAGTCAACCTCTAACACATGCACACATGGTAGAGGCTTGGAACAACAAGCTTACAATTGCCCAAAAGAAAAATCTCTAGAAAACACAAAGGAATAATTTTTTAAAGCGCACTCACTACTTTTACAAAAACCAAAACTTATTTACTTATACTAAAAAAAGTAACAATTATAGTTTTTAATCATTAAATTTTCTGTTTCTTTCCATTATAATAATTAAAAAAAAAGTCGATTTTTGAAAATTAAAATTTCATTTATGGAAATTGAAAACTTTTGGTTATGGAATCTAAAAGGTTTTGGTTAATAATTTTAAAAGTTAAATTTTAACATCACTAAAAATAAAGAACAAAATTTATAATTGAGATGCAATGCTCATGTGGTGTCATTTCCAAAACTCTCTCTTAATACTTTTAAGCCCATAATTAGTCACACTTTAATGAAAAAAATAAAACCATAATATTTGAAGGACAAATATTGTGGATAAAAGCTATAAATAAACTTAATGGACCATTTATTTCACACGAGAAAACCAAATTACGTCGAGAGCAGAATAAATCAGTCGAACGATCCTTGTTCCGTGCTTACTAAGTCGAGTCTCTTTATGACAGCCTTATTAGACTTAGTCTTTCAAGCCTTGTCACTAGCTTAAAAGATCAGCCCATAGCATTAAATTGGGCTCCAAGCCCAATTACCAAAATGACTTTCTACAAAGTATATAATATGAGAACCCTTGTTAAAAGAACTAGAGAACTTAAAACTTTTGAGCATATCACTAATTTGTAAACCGACTTGTTACTTTATTTTTTTCTAATTTGTACATAGATTTGCATGAATCAACCCCAAACCATATAAAAGAAATAAAATAAAAAACAAAAACAAAGTGCACCATATATTTCTTTACATACTTTTTGTTGCTTAAGTGTTAAGAAAAATAATACATAATAAGATTCAACATGAAAAACAACTTGACAAAATGGTATATATAAAAAAAAAGAATGTGAGACCATAACGCAAAACTTCTACAATCATCAAATTATGGGTTTACAATATTTTTTTTCACTAATTATACTAATGGATAACTAAACCTTCATCAAAACTAATTAATTCACTAAAACACAAAACCACCTATCTAATCTGGATAATTGAGAAAGACTGATAAGAAACGTATATAATCACCTTGTATTACATTACAACATGAATTCAATTTAAGAAATTTTACTATTATCGAGATTCAATAGGTCATTCAATTATAGATCTAAAGTCACATGCTAAAAACAAACCTCATGAATTGATTATTGGAAGGATGGAAGGCATGGAATGGTTGTCAAACTCACGATTTTATTCATTAAAATGTATAATATCGGTAGAATTGTATGAAACCATGCAAATTGGTCAAATCATAAATGTGTAGAATGGTACATTTAAATTCATAATTGTACCTAAAGTTTGCACATAAATGATTTTGCATCCAATATAATTAAGAAAAAAACATATAAAATTCTAAACTCATAGAACCATATATTTGATTGGCGATTTTGACAACTATGGCCATAATAGTCCACCACGCATAACACGTAAATACTACAAGCTAAAACTCTAAACCATTTATGTTGCTAAACTAATTTTAATTATGAAAACATATATTAAATTTTGAAAGATATTTGTGAAGGATAAAAAGTCAATGGAAGTGGTAACTAGATATATTTAACAAAGGTTGAAAAGCCCCAAAACATAAACAAGTCTAAAAGGTCAACATCGGGTAAAAAAAGTTTAGGAGCAGTTAAACTAAGACCAACAACTATAGCATAGCTATATGTCATCATAGCTTTCATATTGTTCAACTTGTCACAATATAGAGATGGTAACCAAGATAATCATGTGGATCATCCTTAGCGAAGATACTTACATCAAAACTTGCAAAGTTAAGAAAGTGGTGAGCCGCAAGGACTCAGCATGGTCAACCACAAACACATACACATGCCACAATAGCATGTTTACTTAGATTCTAATACAACAACTAACAATTTAACATAATTATTAAAGTGCACAATTAACAACAATAATGAAGTGCTCACAACAACTTTGGTAAGTGTGTCCAATACCTCACATTAGAAGTATTAGGGGTTGAAAGGGATAGTTAGACCTTATATCAAACAAAGAAAAAGAAAGAAGGTAATCTCTCGTGAAGTTCTCCATCGAATTTTTATTGGTAGGTTAGAAAATCATAATCATTTATCTATTGTCATGCCCTAAGGGGTACCCTAAACTTAACAGTCCGCCACACTCAATATTAAAGCTTAAGTATGACAATCTTAGTCATTCCAGAAGCTTCGATATTAAGTGTAAGGCGTGCTCTCACAAATTTAGGCACCATACATGGAATTATGAAGCTTCAGAAGATATAATAACAAATTAAGAAAAGAGGATTTATAATATTCATTTATTAATAACAATAGTTTTGCAAATCTTAGGGGCATTCCCCAGCCATAAATCTATTACAAGGATATTTCTATGAAGTCTATATCTTATCTAACACTAAAATTTATCTAGAAATTCCTTAACCAAAAGGAAAATACCTGGTTGTAGGGTCCACGTGGCCTCAACCACAAATAGGTAAACTGCAAAAGATATCTATAAGGGTATAAGCTAATAGGCTTAGTGAGAACTATTTGCATAAATAAACTTATTATGTAATGGAATTCAGACAAGTTATTTAAGCAGACAAATGAAATGCAATATATACGTAGGCAAACAGGACATAATTTTTAGGAACTATATATTGAATGGATTTACGCCCTCCATTTGGGGTTTGGTGATACATAACCTCAAAAAGTAGTTTTGGTTAAAAAAATTGTACTTTCGATCAATACAACCAAGCATATTAAGTCTACTTGAATTGAGCCATGCTTTCGGACTTCCGCCAAGCATTTATTTCCATGTCGCCAAGCAATCGTTTTCGATTTAACCCAAGTGTTGCTTTTGACCTGAGCTACCATCCTTCTCACCCAAAGATAATAACCCAATGCAATGTGACTCACTTCGTGATATGCACGAATCAATTTATTTATGATGTCATAGCATCATTCTTATCAAATTTAAGGTGATCATAGCATTTCATACAAATCAAGGACTAATCTAAAACAAACATCTAATCAATTCGGCCTCGATATTCTTAGGATCCTTTCAACAAGTTTTTCACATACATATCAATTTGTCTTTTTTTAATTATAACGCGACTAAACTACAAGCACAATCAAGTAAAGCAATTTAAGGAAATAAACTCACGATGCCATGTTGACACTTCTCTAAATGGATGAGTCGTTCACACACTTCACTTAGTCGAGATAATCTTCGGGGTATAGGTATCCTTCCTCGGAATTAGCTAGTGAAGGAAAATACCAAAAATGAGTATTTTTGATGACTTTCTTGAATTTTCATAAAACAATGTCATAAGAATGTTAAAGTTCGAATAAGAGAGAATTCCAATTTAAAATGGCCATAACTTGGTCATTTTAACTCGGAATTGTGCATATAATATTCCGATTTCTACTTACTCAAAAAGATCTATCTATTTCTAAAACTATTTTAATTAAACTAGATCATTTATGCTCCTAAACAGTGGTGATCAGATTCACTATGAATTTTCCTTAACCCAAAAGCAATTTGTTTCGAACATTAAATCATTCAAAAAAATTGTTTGATAAATACTTAGTTATCTATATAGTTGAAAAATTCCTTTTTCATAGTTACTTAGCTCATATTTTATCCATGCTCAAGTGTTTGTCGTCCAACCATGTTTCTTGGTAAAATAATGTTAATTAAGAGTTTAGAAAACTATAGTTTATAAGAAATTCATTTTGTAAATCCTTTTGAAATGAATATTTTGATTTCCTTTGTTTTCAAAGGATTTATGTTTGTCTTACTATTTTTCTAAATAACTTTTTAAATAAAAATGAATTTCTTCTTTTCTAATTTCTCAACATTAAAGCTACTTTTCCTATTTGTTTTATTTGAAAAATCTTGGTTTTGGAATCTCTTATTTTCGTTTTAAGGGATCTCCTTATATTATGAAAATTATTCTAGTATCAAAGTCATCTTTTTAAGAAACAAGAAATATAGAAAGGATTTAAAAAGCTTTTTCAAAACAAAAATAGTTTTTAAAATTGTAGTGAGTTCTTCTTAAAGCTTGGAAAAGAATTTTACTTTGATTTAACCATAGGTTTTATATTTCATGTAAAACTATCCTTTAGGTGATAAAATCTCATTTTTATCAGATATAATTGGAGCTTTGAAAATTTGGACGACAATTTTAATGGGCATGATTTATGAGAATAATAACAAGCAAAAATAACATAAACAATAAATAAAGTCAAGTATTGGGAGTCTTAGCTTCTTCAAGACTCCCGGGACTAAGAAGTGACTAGTCCCTAAAGAAAAATAAAATAAAATAAAGAAAAATTATTTTGATTTGATGAGGACAAGTCTAAGACTAGAGACTAGTCTTAAAACAACAAGAAATAAATAAATTGCAATGAAAGAAATAAATAAATCACTTTGCATGGAAATAAATTGCAAGTAAGCTTATATGCTCTAAAGAATATATAAGTAGATATATAATAATACTTAGTTAGATATAATAACAATAATATGAACAATATAAAATAACACATAAACATAAATAGATTTTCATGAACAAGAACAATACATGAACATAGTGTAGCTTCCATAACATTTACTTTTTGGAAACTCACACCATGGTCATGTAAAGTTACATGACATGAGAGAAAAAATATGTCAAGAAAAGTTTACCTAAATAGGGTTTTTGAAGTGTTATGTGGTAATGGGTTTTGTGTATGTAGAATGTGGTTTGAGATAATTTTGAGATAGTTTTGAGAGAGTATTTGGAGAGAGTATTGAGAGGAAATTTTTGGAGAGTTTTGGTAGTAAATTTATGGGTAGTAATTGTGTGAAAGAAGTGAAAGAGGAGGGAGCTATTTACAGGAAATGAGAAGTGAATTTTTGTGTGATTAAAATAAAAGAAAAATTAAACAAAATGAGGGAGAGAGACAAGGGGTGCTAGCCATTCAAGAGAGAGGAGGAGATGAGTTTTATTTTTTGTATTTTTGTTGATTAAAAAAGTAACAAGTAAGATAGATGTGAAATAAAGTTATGGGAAATGTAAAAAGTAAAGATAATAGATTATGATGTTGTAAGAGTAGATGTTAAAAAATATAGAGATAAAAAAATAGTGTAGAATAGTAATGAATAGTATAATGTAAAGTAGATATGACTAATAAAGTACCGGTAGTAAGAAAATACATGTATAATTGCGATATCTGTTATTTTTTCTTACCAAAAAATTATAAAACTGATATTTTTGAAAACCTTACATTTTTACGAGTCTAACGGTATATCCAGATATTTTTACTATTCTGAGTCTCCAGACACGTTTTTTAAGAACTATATCTGTTCGGGTTTAAAACGATTTGCGATTTTACTAATCTGATCTTTTTAAGCTTCCTTATATAATTACGAACTATTCTACATGCTAAACTCTTACTTACTTTCTCAGGATTGCTTATACGGGATTGCCGGACTTAAACCATTACGTCTAACTAGTTTTATTGACTTTGGGTTCCCGGTTGACTTTCCAATTAATGTTTAAACTAAGCCGATCACAAAACTTTAGAGGTTTACATTTATAATCACTATACCCTAGGTCAACAATTCTTGATATCCTATTTGCTTTATACACCATATGTCGATATAGATCTCTCCTATCAATTACCCACTTGAACCTCTTGAGCCTAGCCCTAATTACCATCTCATTCAAGTGGAGTAAAAGCAGCCACTAGACCTGTGAAAAGTAGTCATTTGTTAATCTGTAATGACACACATACAAGCAACAACTCAATTATTTATTGGCCATGTTTAAGTGATTAAATAATTCATTTTTAAACATCAATCACAACCAACACATAAATTCACTACGTACTTGGAATTCGGTACCAAAGATACTTTTCTATTCAATGACCAATACTGTGAAAGCAGAGAACTAGACAAAGAAAATTAGAATTTTTATTAAATTTCTCTTTTGTTTCAACTAATTAAAATTATTTTAGATTAACTGGTTAATTATCCTTAATTACTTTATTAGTCCTTAAATAGATTATTAATCAAATTGATTCACTTATTTATTTACTTAAAGATATACTTAACTAAAGTCCAAATCCAGTTACCATAAGTCCCTTAGGCATTAAGTTTTATTTTAAAAACCAAATCCAAGAGATTAAGTGAGAACTTATTCGCTTCCTAATTATTGAGCAGGTTCAAGATTATTTTATTTTATTTATTTTTTGACTAAATCTAATTAATGTGGGTCGACTCAAAAAGATTTCAGATGGAATTGACCCAAAGGACGTTAAATGGAATCCAATTCCTAGCGCATTGTTTTGGTTCATTTGAATTAACACCTATATATATACATATATTTGTTATTGATTTAAATAATGAATTATCATTTCCCATTATTTTAAGAAATTAAGTTGAAAAATAAGTTGTCATAAGCAAGATCAACTTTACAAAATCAAACCATTTCTAAAAAACTTTAATTCAAAATCTTTGATGTAAAATATGAAAATTTATGTTTATGATACCAAATTCATGTGGGATTAATGTTAATCTATGAGACTCAATTTGCCAAGAACAATCATAATTCAAAAATTGATGTGTTAAAGAACTAGCTTGAATTTCATGAAGAATAAGTTAAATATGAGGTTGAAGGTTTGAGGTTCTTCATGAACATTCAATAAAATTTCCATAAATTTTTCCAAAAACTCAATTCAAACATAAACTGATTCCAGTCCTTAAGTCATAGTGAATCAAACACTATTTCATACAACAAAAAAAAAAAAAAAATGCGTCATTTCACATTAAACTTCCACTTGAAGATTCAAGATTCTATTTTCAATACCCAAAACCGATATTAACCATTTCAAGTACATTGAGCCCTCAATTAACTTTCTGGGTTTTAGAAACTTAACCTCAAGTCGTAAAATGCCTAAAACATATTCCAACCAATTCAATTATTACCATTTTATAGCTATTAACACTATCTCAATTCTATCACCTCTAAATGTTAAATAAAAAAATTCAAACATCATAAACATTACTCAAATCCAAATTTTGAGCAAGCTTCAAGTTCTTAAACACTTTTATTTAACTCTAAAATTTATCAAAAAACAATTATGAAAACCCAATACTTTAAATTAGCACAATTAAATCTATAATTAATCCAAATTAATACCAAATCACTCCAAACTTCATATACAACCTTATACCAACCCAATTAATAACTTAAATTCCAATTATCAAGAATCAAACTCAAGAACAACCTAAAATCAACCTTTTCTACTTGTCACACACATATATAAATATCAATCATCAATCAATTTCACAAACTCAAATCAGACTTCAATTAGCAATTTAAAAATACCTAAATCATTAAAGAACACATAATATCATCATTAATCTTCTTCAAGCACTATACGCCACATATGGCTTCATAAGACACAATTAAATTTCCATTTTGCTAATTGCACATCAAAATTACCATATGGTGCCAAATTTGCATTCCAGGCCCAAATTAACATTTTAAAACCTCAAATTAGCATATGAAGAACACTTAAATCATTAATATATACCATTAATTACACATTTATATAATTGAATAGAGCTAACTTGTACCTAATTCAACATCATATTCAATAAGTCAAAGATCAAATCATCAATTTTGCATCTATAAACACAAAATCATCAACTTATTACACAAAATCAACTCAAAGACACACTTTACTCCATCTGACATGCCACATACATGCATAGATTATTCAATCAAACATCAATTAAACATGTAAAATATCAATTAACATTCCAATAATTAATTAAAAGGGTAAATTACACTAGAAGGTATGAATGTTTGGGGATAAGCTCATTGAAGATATTAATGTTATGAGTGGTTAAAAAGATACATCAATGTTTGACAAAGTATATTAAATGGAAAAGTTCATTTGAGGTATGACGTTATTTAGTTCTCAATTAATTTTCTTTAATTTCTATCAATGGTTAATTATTGATACTTTATTTGGCTTATTTTGCTAAACATTAATACCTTTTCTTAACCACTGAAAATGTTGGTAGCTTAAATGAACTTACTCCCAAACTGTTTTAGTACATTAGTTTGGTATCATTTTGGCATTATTTTCAAATTGAACTGATATAGATGTGATACCGATGAAAAACTAATAATTTTGCTCATAAACTGACAAAACCGAATCGATACAGATTTGATATCGATAAGTTACTGATACAGATAAAAATCCAATAATGCAAATAGTAAATTAACTTACCATCAAACGTTGATATCTTTTGAAGTAATTTAACTTAGTTAAAATAAGAGTCCATAAAAAAACCCACTTAATCACCACCATAAGTATCACACCACCAGTAAGCATCATCAAATATCAATTCAAGCTCAAAATAAGATAGTTATATTTTTAAATCACAAAATTCCAAAGATTCAATTACTTACCTCAATTAGTCACTTGAATGATGGCACCTCAAGCACCATCCCCAACTTAAACACCTCGTAACTTCTTATTTCACTCTTACATAAATAGTTTGTAAACCGTAGAAACCACACATTAGCTTATAGGTAAAAACATTTTTTACAGCATATCCATAATTAAAGTCCAAATTAAGTTTAGCTTAATTCTTACCTTATTGATTACATCTTAGAGATTAATAATTCGTCTAAATCCAATCTTAAAGCTTCAATTACTTCCAAAACCTTGCATAGACTATATCATCCATTACTTATTTCTTCGAAAAATATAAACTGACCTTTAGTTTAAGAAGAAATTGATCGATCTTACCTGCAATCAAACTTATATCTTGATCTCCTTCAACTTTGAGCTATGGATTCTTCTCATTTGAATATGATAAATACAAAACAAGCTATGGAAGCTTCTAAATCATTATACCAATGGGTAGAAAGTAAGACAAAGAAAGTAAAATTAATTTGTAGTAAAAATAAACTAATTTTTGAATTTCCATCTTGAATACTACTTAAATTTGCCTCTCTAAACATGCAAGATACTTAGTCACCAGAATTTCCTCACTTAATTTAAATACTTCGGGGTAAATCGATAATTCAATCCTCAAGTATTGTGTACTTGATTTTACATTTTACTAAAATAACCTTATTTGATTAATTAAATGTAGGGTCAATTTTGTAAAATTTGAAATAATCCATATTCTTTAAACCCTTCTTTACTTATTTTGTTCTATTTTCACTTGAGATTTTTTACTTTGATTTTAGATTTTCATCTGGCACTATCATTCCTTTTCAACCTTTTATCTTTTGCTCCTATTGAGCTTGGACTTTTCAATTTCTAGTTTGATTTCTTTCAATTTGATCCATTTCAAACTCTTATCCATTTAATACAGACCCTGGACTAAGAACTGAAAGAAACGCTTAATTTTTAAATCAAATGAGTCACCACTTGACATGGTCAGGAAAATTTTGTAAGTTAGAACCAGTGAGTCAGTTGGTTCTAACTTGGCTATAGATCCACATTTGAAATTAGTTTTATATGAAAAAATTATAGGTACGAAGGCCATCTTATCAAAACCGCATAGTTTCCACTTAAAATTCCTTAATTAAAGTCCATTCTTTTTATGCTCAAAATTTATAATGATATAATAATTACATGTCATTTACAAGTAAGCAACAAATTATTTTAGTATTTTGCAAGAAATAAAAAAATTAATTTCATATTTACGATAAGATATGATGTGACAAAAAATAGTTTTTTTTTTCAAATTTTACGTTGCCACAAAGATGCCTACATACTCGCTAATCATGATTAGACAAAACATAGTTCATTTTATAAAACTATTAGTATGCTGGTGGCTTTTAAGTTTTCAAACTATTTTCAATTTAAGTTTTGTCATTTTTTTTTTGCGTAAGACTAAATTTTCAAGTATGATCGTACATGCTATCAAGTTGAGTTTTTATTTTTCTAAATATAAATTTTTCTATGTGTGATAAAAAACATTATTCATTATATCACCCACATTATTTATTATTCTAGCATGCATATCTTTATTTACAAACTCCTTAACTTTAATTCACATATTTTTGCCCTTTTTTTCTATCATTACTTATATTTTACTCTTTTTTTCTTTTCAATTTTTATTTATTATTATTCAATTAATTAAAGAATGAAAGGAATTCTCTTACCTAGGTTAGAGAATAAGTGCCGATTTGATGGTGTTGGGAAGGGGTAGGGTCGGACTTAGGCAAGCAGATCAAGTAGTTTGGTTCGAGTTACAACTAAACTGAGGATGATCGGCGATGTGGAATCAAGTGGCTTTAGCAGCTTTTTTCGCATAGAGGGTGTGTCAAACAGCAAATTGGGGCGTGTTAATCACTCCAACAGCATTGGTTTGTCTCGAAACAACCATGGATGGTGGTTCCAGAATCTTCAAATGGTAGTCAACGGTGGTTGCTAGTCGAAGTTGATTCCAATAGCTTCTGACTTATCCAGACTTACTAATTCAAAGTTTTGAATGCACTAGAACTTCCTTCAAATTCCCCACTGCTTCCTCCTATAGAGTCTGGGCCGTGTCTCAGTCCCATTGTGGTTGATCATCCTCTCGGACCAACTACTGATCATAGCCTTGGTAAGCTATTGCTCGTCGTATGGGCCTCCACGGAGGCCCACTATGTCAAAAGTGAGAGAAACCCCATCCCCCTCTTTCCTTTTTTTGCCCCCATGTCGCCACGCGGGAAGGGCATGTGGATTTCAAAAAGGGGATTCTATCAACTTGTTCTGACCTAGAATAATAAGGAATGCCCACAAATTATCATATTCGTAAAGCAGAAACATAGACGAACTCCTATTAGTGTGAAAAATAAAATATACCTAATTAGTCAATTCAATTGGAATTAGTTGTTAAGGCATCCACAACTCTAACTAGTTTGTCAACATAACATTTTCATCGAGCCATCTAGTTTCGTTTATGAGGAAAGCTATTTGGTTTCGGATTTTTCTACCGTTACATAATTTTGGTATTGTTATATTTTTTGTGTTATTGGTAGTTCGATCGTAGAATTTCTTTCTGTATTTCTGGAATATGAGTGTGTAACTTGATATTTTAAATTTGTGCTAAAACGCCCACAAAAATTAAAAATTGAAGTTTTCAACTTAGAACCCTAATTTCTTTTGAACTTTGAATCGAGCATTTTAGGGGTGATTTTTGTTATGATTCTTGATTGAAATGTGATTTATAATCTCCAATTTATAGATTTCAAGCTCGAATCAAGATGGAAATGAACTTAAAAGCTTTGACTCATAATCATGAAAATTAGGATTTCATTTTCAATTTTGATTTAATGTTGATCTCATGAACTTTTGGCAACTTGGAAAGGATGTCTAGACATATTCAATCAAAAATAACTCCAAGAAGCTTAATTGTCCTTCAATTTGATCTATATCACCATTAATGGTGATTAGAGATTTGGTCTTCATCTATTTTCCCAAATTTTCATGGTTAGTTTTGACCCTTTAAAACTACAAATCAAGACAAAAAATTGGTCTCAGTTTGTAATACTTTGTGTATACTTCATGATTTTATCATTAATTTAGTGAAATCATGAAGTAAAGCTAGTAACAAATGGCCATGAAAGAGGCCATATGAACTGCTCTATGTGCAATCTCAAGAGGGGATGGAGGAAGAAGATGATGACATCATTACTGACATCATTGTGGCCAATCAGCACGTGCCATGTGGCACACAATGCCTCCTTTAATAATCGAATCCTTGACCTTTCCAAATGCATAGCAATGACTTATCCATACAAATTGTTGGTTTGTGCCTCAATTTGATTTACACTAAAATCTGTTTGAAGTCTTTAACCTGGGCTGTGCGCCATTTAATTGGGTTCACAATTATATATAATTTAAACTTATATTATATTAATCCTAAAAAATTTTTTAATACTATTGTACTAGTTGTTTTTTTTATAATTTTTTTTATTTTCTACATAAGTCTATTTAAAAATATATATAACTTTTTGGTTTAATATAATATCCATTTTCATCATATAGTAAAGCCTAAATTTGACAAAAAATGGGGTGTTTACAAATCGACAAAAACTAATTCTTTTCTTATAATCTAATATCTTTCCTTTTTTATTATCATCAATTTTTGGTGAATCTTCCAACCGCAATGTTTGTAATCTTATCTCATCATTTTATGCACTTATCTTTTATTACCACACACAGATACCCACCCACACCCACTTAACCTATGGTTTATTATTAGTACCATGAGCCCATATATGTTGAACCTAAAACCTAACAATCTCCTCATCTAACTCATATGGAGTTTTCCACCACACTAGCTATCTGTCAACAATATATAACCCTAAACTAAGGCATTACAACCGCCACGTGTCCCTCTCTTAAAAGAGACACGCAAAGGCTATAAATCTCAATACCACAAAATGTAAACATATAGAAATCTTGATGAACCCATATTTAAGGGTACTCCAGAAGGAACAAAACCTGTGAAACCTGTAATTTATAACTTTCAAATATCTCCTATAATATAAACTAAATCCAAGTTGGCAGAACAAAAGCCAAAAATAATCCAGAAAAGATCTAACTTCCAACTTAAATTCATATAATCCTGTTTAATAAACTATTACATAAAAACCCATACTTCAAATCTTCAAAAAGATAAATAATCAAAATATTTTTTTAAATCTTCAAAAACTCAAGAAATCCTTTTTTATATGTCTTGTATAACATCCTATTCCTCTGCAGGGTTATAAGGTCCACTATCGCCATCCCCATGATCAAAATACAAGTCATAACCGGACAAGTCATAAATAATATCTCCATCACCTATACTTGAAAAAAGAAAGGAATGAGCGAAAACGCCTAGTACGCTAGTTCACAAACAAAATGCAAATTCACAAACAACATGTATATATATGTGCAACTAACTAAATGCAAACAATAGGATTATTATCTTCATTTAGCCTGCAAAACAACGCAGTTCAGAATCATAGATCTCTTATCCCAAACCTGGAGTTACTCAAACTCCTGAAAAACAACCAGATATAAAAAATAAATAATTGTATACATATATTGGTGAATGAGTACTCCCCAAACACTCGCGGCCATGCTGCCAATAAACCTATATCTGCCAGAATCATCTCCAAGTGCAACTCCACTAGGGACAACGATATATAAGGATCATCAGGGTGCCTCACTAGTATCACTATCTACCAGGTCTTTACTGGTCAAAGCCAATGACATCCAGAAAAAAACAAATTAAGCCAAATAGAATTAAGTTCATTTATATATCTGTTCCTACAGACAACAATCATAAAACTAAACTTGCAAGCAAATACGACAAACAAGGAACGGTCGTATCTTTTCCAATTCCAGGAATAATCTCTCAAAATCCACAAATTCTTAAAAAAACAGGAAATCTCCCAATCTCCTGAATATAACATATAACAACAACAATATATGAATCATCACATCAAAACCCTAATTATCCAATTCTCCAAAATCATCTAAAACCCTGACCTCTCAAGAAATCACAACTGCAGAATCTCTTCGATCAATTCCCTAGAAAACCTAAATCTCCACAAAACCCTAATTGCATAAACCAAAAATACAAACAAATCCATCATTTTAATTCGATCTTTTAATGAATCTATGATTTAGAGGATGAAAACTTACTTTGATTTGACTCTAAATCTAGAAAATCGCCAAAGACCGCAAAGAAACTGTAACCCTAGAACATCACCAATCATGAACGAGCAAAACCCTAAATCAGAAATCATTTCGATGAAATCTACATATGTAATTAAGGGATTTAATTACCTTGAATGGATCTCAAATTCCTAATCGTTCTCCTCAAGATTCAGATATGATCTTCAATCTTCTTAAACACCCACTCTTCAGATCTCCAAGAAAATTAGAACCGTTTCTCCAATTCTTCTTCAAAACAAAAGAAAATCCTAAGGTAATTCATAGATTGAAAGACTTTAAAGGAAAGATATGATTTTGATTACCTGAATCGATCTTCCAATCTCCTTTGACAATAGAATCAAATCTCCAAACCCGATATGTATGTTTTCCAATTCTATCACAAATTCAATAATCAAACCCTAAGAAATCTAATAATCCATAAGATCTTAAAACAAAAATAGTGATTCAGTTACCTGATCTGGACTTCTGAATCCTTTGGGCTATAAACTCTCAAAGGATAAGAATCTAGGTTTAGGGTTTTGTGGAGAAAAGACAAAGAAAGAATATATAGGGATTTGTGACTTTTCATCTTTCATATGTTTCATGTGACCAAAATTGTATTAAAATTAGATTTTGTTGAAATTTAACCTTATAATTTATATCAATGGACACTTTTATCCTTCTTTATGTAATTTTACTTGTATTTATATCTCTTCCTCCTAAAAAGAACTTTCGTCCTCGAAAGTTACCTAGATTATTGAAACAGCTCGGGGTATCTTGACTTCATGTCTTCTTCCAATTCCTATGTTTCTCTCTCTATTTGATTAATCCACTACACTTTCACGCACTTAATCACTTTTCTTCTTAGAAATTTCTCTTTTGTATCCAAAATCTTTACCAGCTTCTCAATTGTCGAGAGACTAGGTTGCACTTCCAATGGTTCAAGACCTACCACTTCATCTGAATCTTTGACATATTTTCTGAGCATGAAGATGTGGAACACGTTATGTACGCCTTCCAAATTAGGTGGTAAGGCCAATTTGTAAACAACATCGCCTATCTATTCCAATATCTCATATGGTCACACATATCTAGGATTCAACTTCCCTCTTAGCCCAAATCTGATAACTCCCTTTGTTGGTGAAATTTTCAGCAAAACATGCTCTCCCACCTGAAATTCCAAAGGTCGTCTTCGTTTGTCATAACTCTTTTGTCTACTCTGTGCTTGCAACCTCGCCTAATCAGCTTGACTTTATCCATTGCCTCTTGTACTAACTCGGGTCCCAACATCTGTCTCTCACCTACTTCATCCCAGTGAATAGGTGATATGCACTTTCTGTCATAAAGAGCTTCATATGGAGGCATGCCAATCAACGCTTGGTAACTATTATTATAAGCAAATTCCACTAATGGTAAATGCTCATCCCAACTTCCTTTGAAATCCAAAGCGCACGCTCTCAACATGTCCTCCAAGATCTGAATAGCTCTCTCAGATTGCCCATCTGTCTGGGGATGATAAGCTGTGCTGAAAAAGACTTTGGTACCCAATGCTTGATGTAGACTTTTCCAGAATCTCCCAACAAATCTGGTGTCCCTATCAGATACAATGGTTACAGGTATCCCATGCAATCTTACTATCTCTTTGATGTATAACCTTGCCAATTGATCTATTCGATACCCGTCTTGATAGGTATAAAATGAGCTACCTTATTGAGTCTATCAACAATACCCACATTGATTCATACTTATCTCTTGTCTTAGGTAAAGTCGTAACGAAATCCATGGTGATGTGTTCCCACTTCCACTGCGGTATCGGCAAAGGTTTCAACTCACCTGCCGGTCTTCTATGCTCTATATTTATCATCTGACATGTGTGGCACTTGGAAACATATTCTGCTATCTCCTTTTTCATATTATTCCACCAATACAACTTCTTCAAGTCTTGGTACATCTTATTTCCTCCTGGATGGATGGAATAACTCGAATAATGTGCTTCTTTTAACAAAACTCTCTTAAGATCTCCTTGCATTGGCACACATAATCTTCCTTCATACCACAGAATACCTTCATCATCTATGTAGAACTCTGGTACCCTACCATTCTTCATTCTCTGCTTAATATCCAGGATACTCTGATTATCCGTTTGAGCTATCTTGATTCTATCTACAAGAGTATGTTGTATCCTCAAATTTGCCAATCTTTCACCCACTTGTCTTGTAACTATTTCCAGCTCAAGTTTCCTCATATCATCAATCAAATGGCATTCTGTTGTAATCATAGCTGCAAGATTTTCCACTCTCTTTCTGCTTAAAGCATCAGCTACAACATTCGCCTTTCCTGGATGATACTGAATATCAATGTCATAATCCTTGATAAGCTCCAACCACCTTCTCTGTCTCATATTCAGCTCTTTCTGGGTAAAGAAGTACTTTAAACTCTTATGATCCGTATATACCTTGCACCTTTCCCCATACAGGTATGTCTCCATAGCTTCAACGCATGTACTACCGCTGCTAGTTCCAAATCATGCTAGGATAGTTCTTCTCATATGGCTTCAATTGTCTGGAAGCATATGCTATAACCCTCCCCTTGCATCAGCACACATCCTAAACCTTGAATAGAGGCATCGCTGTATATAGCATACTCCTCACCACTCACTGGTAAGGCTAGCACTGGAGCAGACACTAACTTATCCTTCAGCAACTGAAAACTGGCTTCACACTCTTCACTCCATACATATTTAACTCCTTTCTGTGTCAATCTCATCAATGGGCTAGCAATCTTTGAAAAGTCTTCTACAAACCTTTGTAATATCCTGCCATTCCAAAAACTTCTGATTTCTGATATTTTGGGTCTTGGCCATTCAACTACTGCTTTTACTTTCTCAGGATCTACTGATATTCCATTTCCACCAACTATATGTCCTAAGAAAGAAACTTCTTCCAACCAGAACTCACATTTGGATAACTTAGCATATAGCTCCTCTTCCTTCAATCTGGTCAGAACCAATCTCAAATGCTCCTCATGTTCTTCTTTAGACTTAGAGTACACCAGCACATCATCTATGAAAACCACGACAAACATATCCAAATAATCTCTAAAAACTCTATTCATTAGATCCATAAACACTACTGGCGCATTTGTGAGACCGAAAGGCATGACACAAACTCGTAGTGTCCATACCTGGTCCTAAAAGCAGTCTTCTGAATATCCTCTGCCTTAACCTCAGCTGGTGATATCCTGATCTCAAATCAATTTTGGAAAATATTTGTGCTCTGCCAGCTGGTCAAACAAATCGTCTATCCTTGGCAATGGATACTTATTCTTGATTGTCCTCTGGTTCAATTCTCTATAGTCAATACACAACCTCATACTCCCATCTTTCTTCTTTACAAATAACACAGGAGCTCCCCAAGGCGACACACTTGGCCTAATGAACTTCTTCTTAAGTAACTCATCCACTGAACTTTAAGTTCTGCAAGTTCTGTAGGAGCCATGCGATATGGAGTCTTAGAAATTGGTGTAGTATTTGGTACCAAATCTATACTAAACTCCACTTCTCTTTCTGGTGGTAACCCTGGTAAATCTTCTGGAAAAACTTTGGGTACTCACTACAACTGGTATTTAAAATATCTAATTTTGCTTGTCCTCTTTTACCATAGCTCAACATAGATCCTCCCACAACTCATAAGTAGGAAGAATTGGAGGTCTTTGCACTACTAGCTTATATACAAACTGGTCTCCATCAGGCAAACTAAACTCTATCACAAGATTGTGACAATCAATCACAGCCTTATATTTTGTCAACCATTACTCCCAGAATACATCAAAGTCTAGCATATCCAACACCATAAGATTGCAGGCAAATGCCTACCTTCTATCTCAATATCCACACCTCTACAGATTCTATTAACACAGATCCACTTCCTAATGGTGTATTCACAGACATACATACAGGCATAAACTCAACCGATACACCACAAATAGATACGAAAGATTCAGATACACAAGAAAAGTTGGCACCAGTATCAAACAAAACATATGCACTATGCAGGAGTATAGGAAACATACCCAATAGTGTCTATACTAGAAGTCTCACTACGCTGAAGAGCGTACACTTTTGCTGGTGCTCGCTGTCCTTGACCAAAAGAAAAAGATCTGCCAACTGAAACAATCTGTCCTCCAGCCTCTTTACAATCTGTAGCTCTATGTCCTTTCTGCTTGCACTTAAAACAAAACACCTGAGGAAGAGTCTTTTCGGTGCAGAACCTACTAATGTGCCCAACTCTACCACAAGAAAAACAAGCATTTTCAACCCACTTGCAGTCATTCAATTTATGTGGTCTAAGGCATTTGGGGCATCTTTTATCTATACTCTGTACTGGTGGCCTAAAGAACTGTGTAGGAGGTCTCTTCCCTCTATCCTGTGTCATCATACTGGAAGTAGGTCTCTTGCCTAAGTAAATCTGACCTCTCTGGGGCTCCCTATTCTTCATTTTGTTCAATCCTCTTTACTGTCTTTGCCTTGTTTACAACAACTGAGCAATTATTCAGGTCCATCGAATTCACCTGGTACTGAATCTTAGGCTTTAGTCTAGTAATAAATCTGCTAACCTTAGCCTCTTCACTCTCCTTCAAAGCATCAGGAAGGAATCTCATCAGCTGTGCAGCTCTGACTCATATTCTTCCACTGTCATCTTTCCTGTTGTAGGGTGTAGTACTCCTAAATCCCTTGCTTTACACTATCGGAAAGAATTCTTTGAAGAAAGCTTGGAACATCTGCCATGTGATAACTCCAGTCATGTGTCTTTTCGTGCTCAACCACCAATTATTAGCTTCCCAGTCAGCAAATAGGAGGCATACTCAACTTTCTTTTTTCTGGAATATCAAGGGGCAAAAGTCTTTTCAACTTCCTATCCACATCGTGCATCTAGAGGCTTACCCGGTACTGGTTCGAACTTGTGCACCGAATCTATAAACTTATTCAAACTGAGAACATCTATAGGTTTGGCCCCTTGACCCCCATTTCCATTCAATCTTTGGGTCTCCAATCTCCAAGCTTCAACATTAGCCTACACCATTTGCATGTCTTGCCTCATAGTCTGCTGCTGTTGGGTAACTACTCCCAACAAAGCATTCACTGCCTGCATCAACTGTGTGGCATCAACTGGCACTTGTCCTCCTGTAGCAACATTAAGCAGCTGATGTCCTACAGGTGGAGGTGGTGGTGGTAAATCCTGATTCTGAGCCTGTTGCTCCTCTTGCCTATTATCCACTTCCTCCTCTTCCACTTGAGGAACCTACATCAGCTGTTCTTCTTCTAGGAGGCATTTGACACCACAAAACACAACAAGATCAGCAAAAAGGGTATGCAACTTGAAGATCAAAACTTAAAATCTACGAGACAACAACATCTTAACTAGAAAAGAAAACATCCTAAACATGTACTACCCACTCATCAGTGCTCACCATCCTAAGGAGTCAATTTCTTAATTCTAATGATTCAAAACCTGCTCTGATACCAAATAAGCTGTAACGCCCTAAACTAAGGCATTACAACCCGCCACGTGTCCCTCTCTTAAAAGAGACACGCAAAGGCTCTAAATCTCAATACCACAAAATATAAACATATAGAAATCTCCATGAACCCACATTTAAGGGTACTCTAGAAGGAACAAAACCTGTGAAACCTGTAATTTATAACTTTCAAATATCTCCTGTAATATAAACTAAATCCGAGTTGGCAAAACAAAGCCAACAATAATCCAGAAAAGATCTAACTTCCAACTTAAAATCATATAATCCTGTTTAATAAACTATTACATAAAAACCAATACTTCAAATCCTCAAAAAGATAAATAATCAAAATATTTTTTTAAAATCTTCAAAAACTCAAGAAATCCTTTTTCATATGTCCTGTATAACATCTTATTCCTCTGCAGGGTTATAAGGTCCACTATCGCCATCCCCATGATCAAAATACAAGTCATAAACAATATCTCCATCACCTATACCTGAAAAAGAAAGGAATGAGTGAAAATGCAGTACGTCAGTCCACAAACAAAATGAAATGCATAAACAACATATATATATACGTACAACTAACTAAATGCAACAATAGGATTATTATCTTCATTTAGCTTGCAAAACAACACAGTTCAGAATCATAGATCTTTGATCCTAAACTTGGAGTTACTCAGACTCCTGAAAAACAACCAGATATAAAAAATAAATAATTGTATACATATATTAGTGAGTGGGTACTCCCCAAACACCCGCGGCCATGGTACCAATAAACTTATATCTACCGAAATCATCTCCAAGTGCAACTCCACTAGGGACAACGACACACAAGGATCATCAGGGTGCTTCACCAGTAGAGGTCATCACGAGGCGGTTCTAAACTGTGAATCGCTGGAGGACCCATCGGAACGGCGGGTCCTAGCGGTTCCTCTGCAACAAACCGGTGGTTCTGCCGGGTTGGGAATAGCCATTCTAAACCCAGAATCGGTGGTTCCGACTAGGCTAGCATAGAAAATTTAAAAAAAAAAAAAAACAAAACACATACATCACAAATTGGGCTAACTTTGTTTAGCAAGTGACTCTAGAAAGAGCTTCTTTCTATTTCCTCAGGTTGGGTTCTAGTGTCTTTTGCGGACTCCAGTCTATTTCCATAGGTTGGAATCATATCATGGCACATACATAGACATAGGTATAAAAAAAAAATTACAATGACCCAAAAATGAAGAGAGGGAAAAAAAAAGGAAAAGGAAAAGTTTGAAGAAGATTTACTATAAACGTTCGCCAACATTATTCTAAATGAAGAAACGAGTGAAAGTATTGTCTAAAATCCCTAAAAAATAATTAGAGAAAATAACTTAGGTGTTTTGACAATTTTACGGAGTTTTTTGTATTTAACAAACAAATGAGTTTTACATTTATTTGTTGATTTCACTTAAAGACATACAATTTTCTCTTAATAAATAATGAAATAATTAAATTAATAAATGATGCTTTTACATATATTTACACAACTTAATTTATTTAAGAAATATAAAAGAAATTGAAACCAAAGGAGGGGAAAAACTTTCAGAATTCAAAAAAAAAAAAAAGCAAGAAACTGTTAACTGACCACCTTGTTGTCGATAGGTTGTTATTTATTATTTATTTTTTTTTTTTGGCCAAACAATAGGTTGTTATTTACTTTTTACTTATTTTTCAGTCTTTACATTTAAATTTTCTGCATTTTCGTATCAATTTTGTAAGAAATTTAATTATTTAAAATATTTAACAATATCATTTAATTAATTCATTCATTCAAATCAACCCTCCTAAAACACAAATCACATTTTCATTTTTGTAATTTAACCAAAAACATTACAATACATAACAAACAGAAGGAAAAATAAAGTAAAATTTATAATTCTGATGTGAAATAGGGGAAAGGTCTTAATTGTTTTCAAAAAAATTGAAGGAAAGTCACAATTACAACATCCATACTGATTACTTTTACTAATATTCTTTAAATCTTAATAAGAGAATCATAATACCTAAATCTTTATGTTAAATATTGACTTTACAAGAGTAACTTTATTAGAATAATTCTAATTATTTATAGCGGACTGCTATTATAAGAGATTTTGAGTTTCCAATAAAGAGAAAAAAAAAAAGGGCTTTGAATCAGCACGTATACCTCTTTTTTAGTGTCATAGACTTTTGCTATTAATTTGCATTCCTGTGAGTAAATGGTGTCATCTTTGGATATTAACTTATACAGACATACTCAATTACAATTAGAAAATTCATATCCAATTTAATCTTAACACAATAAATTAATTTTAGGGTTTTTTTTTTTTAGTTTTTCGATTAATTTATAAAAAAAAAGGTTCACGGTTCGCGTGGAACCGGAAACGGAACCACCAGAACGATGGTTCCATGGAACCATGAACTGTCCTGGCTTTGGCGGTTTTGGTTCGGGTCTGGAACCTATCAGAACCGTGCCGACGTCTACTCACCAGTATCACTGTCTACCAGGTCTTTACTGGTAAAAGGCAATGACATCGAGAAAAAACAAATTAAGCCAAATAGAATTAAGTTCATTTATATATATGTTCCTACAAGCAACAATCATAAAACTAAACTTGCAAGCAAATACAACAAACAAAGAAAGGTCGTACCTTTTCCAATTCCAGGAACAATCTCTCAAAATCCACAAATTCTTAAAAGTAACAAGAAATCTCCCAATCTCCTAAATATAACATATAACAAGAACAATAAAATCATCACATCAAAAACCTAATTATCCAATTGTCCAAAATCATCCAAAACCCTAACCTCTCAGGAAACACAACTGCAGAATCTCTTCGATCAATTCCCTAGGAAACCTAAATCTTCACAAAACCCTAATTGCATAAATCAACAATACAAACAAATCCATCATTCTAATTCGATCTTTTAATGAATCTATGATTTAGAGGATGAAAACTTACTTTGATTTGACTCTAAATCCAGAAAATTTTCAAAGACCGCAAAGAAACCGTAACTTTAGAACATCACCAATCATGAATGAACAAAACCCTAAATCAGAAATCATTTTGATGAAATCTTCCTTAAACACCACTCTTCAGATCTCTAAGAAAATTAGAACCGTTTCTCTAATTCTTCTTCAAAACAAAAGAAAATCTTAAGGTAATTCATAGATTGAAAGACTTTAAAGGAAAGATATGATTTTGATTACCTGAATCCGATCTTCCAAGATTTCCTTTGACCAATAGAATCAAATCTCTAAACCCGATATGTATGTTTTCCAATTCTATCATAAATTCAATAATCAAACCTTAAGAAATCTAATAATCAATAAGATCTTAAAACAAAAATAGTGATTCAGTTACTTGATCTGGACTTCTGAATCATTTGGCAGCTATAAACTCTTAAAGGATAAGAATTTAGGTTTAGGGTTTTGTTGGAGAAAAGACAAAGAAAGAATATATAGGGATTTGTGACTTCATCTTCAGTCATGTGTCTATCATGTGACCAAAATTGTATTAAAATTAGATTTTGTTGACAAATTTAACCTTATAATTTATATCAATGGACACTTTTATCATTCTTTATGTAATATTTACTTGTATATTACACAATAATAAGTTTGTCCCTAGGTAGAGTTTTAGTCATCATGTTTAGGCCATTTTCATTAGTGAAAATCATCTCTAGCTTCAAGAGCTTCATTTCTAATATATCTCAAATTCATTGATATCTTATATCAATATATTTAGATTTATAATAGAAAGTTAGATTCCTACTGAAATGTACAACACTATAGATGTCATAACATAATATTAAATCATCTTAAACTTGACCTAACTCTTCTAAAAATTTCTTCATCTGTAAAAGTTTCATGTTGGCTTCAGTATTAGCCATTTACTTTACTTTAGTGGTAGATTTGCAACATATTTTTGTAGTTTGAATTTCTAAGACACTACTCCTCTTTATAAGTAATCTTATAACCTAATGTAGAATTTCCAGAATCAAGATCTCTTACCATATTAGTATATGTAAACCCTTGTAATACTGGTTACTATTTTTACTCCCCGAAGATACCCTACACGTGACAGTCCTCCACACTCAATATTTAAACTCAAGTAAGGCAACCTTAGTCTTTCTATGAGTTTGAACATCGGTGTAAGGTTCACTCTCAACATACAGGGACCACGCTTGCTTCGTAGTAGTTCAGGAAGACATACATAGCAACAAGAATGCAAATCATAACTGTTTCATTTAAATCTATTCTATTACATGGACTAAAGGGCATACCCCCGTCAACAACGCTAAGAGTTCTTAGACTCACAAAATCCCTTATATTATCCTTCAAATACTAAATTAGGAAACATGATTAAAAGTCCATGTCTACTTCTAAATCCCGCCTCATCCCAAAGTTCCTTAATGTCTAAGAGCAGTACCTGATGTTCGCGGCGCCTCGGGGATAGCCATAAGTAGTCATACTACAATAGGATACTATTGGGGTATAAGCTAACTAGCTTAGTGAGTGAAATTCTATATTACAATTTCAACAACATTCAAGCAAGTGATTAATCAATCAAGTGGAATGCATCAAACACGTGAGTTCAACAAACATATGACCAGCCGAAAATCATATGTGGATGGACTTGTGCCCTCCATCCCGGGTTATCAAATTAACAAATCCTGCAGTACGACGCTGTTTAAGCTCACGGTTAACTGAACTATAAATTCGTTTTATGGATCACAATTAACCAACATATTCGTTTTATGGATCACGAAAAACCAAAAAATGCTAATGCTCCATTCCCATCGTGACATGAATGAGTTAAAATTTATAATTAAGTCTAATAATTGATTAGTCCAATTTTTTTAGGTGACCAAGCAGTATTCCCAGACAATCAATTCTAGCTCCTCTCTATACAAGCAATGGATTATCACCCAGCTTCGATATTCTTTAAATTCAACTTTACATATCAACAACAGACAATTATAATTCCTAAATAACCCCATCATGCATATTCATTTTTGTCTTTGCTTAGCAACTAGTGCAACTATCATTACAATCACAAGCATTAATTGAAATTGGAAGTAATACTCACTCGGCCATGGTACGCCAGTCTCTTAGTAATAGTAGTCGAGTGGTAGGGTATCGTCGTTCTCGGGATCACCTACCAAATAAGAATAGCCTAATGAGAATTTCATCACTTAACTAATTCAAACTATGCATCTAAACTAAACAAAATCGTGATTCTCACTATTTGCGGAAGTTTCAACTTAAAATGGCCATAACTTGGTCATTTCAACTTGGAATTTTGCAAATTTTATATCGATTTCTATTTACTTCGAAAGATCTATCTATTTTTAATATTATTTCCAAGTTTTGAAAACATTTAGGTCACGAATAGAGGAATTAGATCGGGTCTGTAACCTTTTCCATTTCCGAAAAGTTGTTTTGCACTTGATCAAAATGTATCTAGTTGATGATTCATGTGCATATAAAATATGAATGAGTTCCTAATATAAATGACATGTGATGAGTTCAATATATGCATGATCTTGATATTTTTGATAATAAAACTTTAAGAACTCCTAATTCTTACAAGACTCCATAATAGTTACTTCTTAAAAATCCAACTCTTCCAACTTGACATCTCATTAGTAATTTAGGATTTCATTCTTAGAAATTTCTTGTTATCTAAATAAAAATGAGTCTTCATTATCTATTCTATCCAAGACCTTCATTTCTACATAAAAATTTACATTTTTCACCTTACAAGTGTGTTTTTAAATAAGCTTTTCACAAAAATCCGAATTTTGGAAAAATTCAATTCTTGCATGTTTCCTTTGAAAAACTTGTTTAATGCATCAAAATTTAAAACTTTACTATATCTATTACCTAAGGACTTCATTTAACACATAAAACATGAAATTTGAGCTTAAATACTAGGTGATTACATATGCATCATCTTAAGTTACGAATTTAACAAATTGAATACTAACTCAAAATTTTTCATCTTAATTCCACTACTTGTTTTACACATTACTCATGTCTAAACTCATTTCAATTTATAAAAATCATCACTTAGTGGCACCTATTACTTATAACCTTCATTTTTCATGTAAAATATGAGTTTCAAAGTGGTTTCAAGGGTTTTTAAAATAGGTCTTAAAAATCATACGAATTTTCCATTGAGCATTTCAAACAAAAATCTTTTCTTTTCAAGTTCCTTGCCTTATCTTCATAATGATCTACCAACTATCACATTTATATATACAAGACTAAGCCTTTATGACCATTAATGCATGGAAACACAAAATATTCATATGAACATGAATGCCAAGAAAAATATGAGTATCTACATGCTAGATCTACTACTTATAGTGCATGAAAATGAGTTTACAGACATGAATATATATTTTTTGTGCAAGATCTCTACTTCGACATGCATGAACATAGTAATATTTTAATAAAAAACTCACAAAATATAAGATCTACTCTTGTGATGGCTTGATATTCATGTATTAGTGTTTTCTTATCCCTAGCATTTGCTCATTGGGATTTAAAGTGAAAACACACAAGAATAGTCTTGCCATTACAAGATTGTGTAGAAATAAAGCTTGAAATCATCACCTAAGAGAGATTTGGAGAAGAAATGAAGAAGAAATGGAACTTGAGTGTGTGTGTGAGGGAGGGGAAGGGTCATGGCAACTAGAGGGAGAGAAGAGAGTGTTTTTCACCTTTTTAAAATTTTAGAAGAGTAAAAATGAAGAGAGAGAGTGAAAATGAGTTTATATATTAAGTGTATTAGGGTTTGTTTGTATTAAAAAGGAGTAAAATAAACAAATAGAGGGGAATTTAGGGGGGGGGGGGGGGGGGGGGGGGATGCACCGGCCAACATAGGGGAAGAGAGAGGGAATGAGTTGAATTTTGTTAAATTTGTAATTTAAGTAATAAAATGTAATAATTAAATGGGAAACAAAATTTTCTTGGAAAATAAAATATAATAAGTAGTTGTAAGGATGTAAGAATAGGGTATGGGTAGTGTGTAGTGTAGGTTGTACTTGTGAATTGTAGTAAATAGTAGACAAGACATCTACTTTACCTGTAGTAAAGAAAATACGGGAAAAAGGCTATAACTGTAATTTTTATAGCCTGAAAAATTATAAAATCTATATTTTTGAAATCCTTATAAAATTTCGGTTCTAATGAATATTCCGAAATATTTTTTTGAGTTTCTAGTCTCGGGCTCGTTTTTCCGTAATGGAGCTCGGGAAGGCCTGGAATAGAAAATTTTTCGAAATTAAAACTTTTTAAGGTTTAAAATATACCATAAAACAATAATCCACGTTAAATTATTCTATAGAGGTTCTTATATATAGAAATTGAAGAAAAGTCGAATCTAGGGTTCCTAGGTTGCTTACACTAACCCTATTTAGGGTTTTGGTTTCCGATTTACGGAGTTTACCTGGGTATTAGAAAAACCGGGTTCACAAGCAATCCCAAAATTAGTATAACTAAGGCACTTGAAATCCGTATGAATTTACGAGCCTACTGGTACTAATATCATATATCTAATGTTTCAAATCCGGGGCACGCTTTTCGAAGTCTGTACCGACCGGGTTTGAAATAGATAGAAAACTCGTTAATCTTATATTTTAAAGCGTTCTAGAATTATTGCAACCTAAACTATATTCTTTGCTCATATTCCGACTCCTTGGTGTATGATTACGGGATTGTCGGGTTAGGCCTACCAGGGTTTCCCGGGAATTGTTGGCTTAAGTTTCCCGGTTGACTTCTCGGTCCAGATCATTGCCAATCTTGGAAACTGATGTTTTATATTTATACAATTTTATTTGATGTGAGAATATTTATTTTAAATTTTATCTTTGTAGATATTTAATATCTCTTAACGTTTTCAAAATCCTGAAATTTGGTTTTATACTTGAAAGTTTATCGTTACTCGCTGTTTAATAATTTGTTTTTAGGTGTTATACTTCCCGCTTTTTCAAGTCAGAGTTAAGCATAGAATTCACCATGCATGGCGGTTTTGGATTTGGGAACTATTAAGTTCTTATGTTACTTCTAAGAATTTTCTCTTTGTCCAAGATTAAGAAAATTTTTGGATTTGTTCAAGACTTTGAGCTAGTTGAAGTTCGGTTATAATTGAGAATCATTTTCAAAGATTATTTTAAAGGTGCTCATTTTGGAATTATTTACTAAAATTTTTCGGGCTTACAACTATCACCAAACTGCAAACATAATTTAAAAGTACCTCTAAGATACCGAAGAATCCATTCAACTATGGTCTAATGTTCTTTTCTTAGATTTGAGAGATAGCAACTAACAACACCAACAACATAAGCAATATCCAATATAGCCATACCATAGCATATATTAAACTACCAACTGCAAAAGCAGATGATATCTTCTCCATGTCTTGTTTGTTTGACTTTATTGAAAATTGAGTTTAAAGTAACATACAAGTGCAGAATAGAAAGATTTTTCCTTACTCATGTTGAATATCTATAATATGAAATATCCTTTCTAAATATCTCTCTTGTGATAACTACAATTTCCAACTCTTTCTATCATAGATAATTCTCATAGTGAAAGTTTGACATGTAGGTTCTAAGTCTTTAATAGCAAAAGACTTGTTCATCGCATTTTTGGATCTTGAATCTACTTGGCATCATGATTAACAATCAACATGTCATCCATATATAACAAAAGAATAATAAACGCATCACTATTAAATTTCTTTGCAAAGGCACAATAGTTTGATGCATTCTTAGCATATCATCTTATACTACTGTCATTGTAATAGCCATGCTTTTATTCCCAATATCATATTATATATAAGTGATTATAGTTGCTTATTAAAATAAATAAATAATATGTATATTTGAGTAGTGTAGAATAATTATGTTTGCATTAGTATAATAAATACTTAATATTAATTTACATATTGATGTGGTATATGGAATGAGTAATATTAGATTATATATATATATATTTCAAATGGAGTGTAGCAGATTTTTTAGGAAACCAAAAAGCTAAATAAATGCTTTTAGTTTACTTAAATTAATAACATTAATTAATTCTAATTAAAAACTACTTTATGACTTTTGTGCTGCCTTGAAAGTCAAACATTGGATAAACATTAAGCCAAAATACCCAAATTTCGTCCAAAATCAGACCACCCCAAAACAACCCCTCAAACAAGCACAAAACCCATTATTTTCTCTCCCAAAGCCACCCCAACTTCAAGACCAAGATCCACATCCAAATTCTTGCAAGTTGGCCACCAAAAGATCATTCTAAAGCCTTGAAAACCAAGCCCAAAGATTTGAGGTAAGTTTGAGTTACATTTGATGCAAGTTTCATAGTGTAGAGTTTGTTAAATGTGAATTTGATATGCATATATGTGTTGGTGATGTATTGATGAAGGTTTGGGCTACCAATGAAGTATAATATATGCATGTTTAGTAGTTGGAGTGTGAGAATGAAAATGGAATGATGTATGAGTGGTGTAGTAAGGGTTAAGTGAAGTTGAGCTTGTTGAAAGTTGTATTGATTGGAGGGTAGAGATTAAAGTGAAATGATGTTGTTTAATGAGTTGGAAATGTATAATAGATGAGGTGGAGTTCATATATCAAGTTATAGAGAGCTAAGAAAGTGTTTTGGTTGAAGTTAAAAGTGTTAAAGTTTGAAAAATTTCGTATAACTATCTCTACACCTGTCAAAACACCCCTGTTGCCAAGGGTGTAGTGCTCTCGGATCAAAAATTTCATTTCCCCTTAGTTGAAACGGCCTCCAAAACACCCCGTTGCCAAGGGTGTAGTGCTCTCGGATCAAAAATTTCACTTCCCCTGAGTCAAAACGGCCTTCAAAACACCCCGTTGCCAAGGGTGTAGCGCTCGCGGATTTCTTCCCTGACGCGACACTGTTTTGTAAATTAGTCATAACTTTTTCATCCGACCTCCGATTGAGGTGATTCAAATTGCGTTAAAAATCTTAAAAAGAGATCTACAACTTTCATGTTTTAAGTTTTTACAAAATAAAAACTTATCAAGGCCGAATTTTCGTTTCTTTTCAGCTGATACATTTTCCAAACAAAGTTAAAAACTTGTTTTTGTTTGTTTTATGTGTATTTGCTTTAACAAATGGATCTTTTAGACTAAAATGAGATAGATATATGATAATTGATGTGTTATGATGATCAAGTGATATAATTAAGCATGATTTAAGGATATTTGTATGATTTAATAAATTATTGATTATCTTTACTTGTTTTAGGATCTTGTGATAACTTATTTGAATTTACTTGAATGGTTAAGTATGAGATTAGTTAATATACATATACTTGAACTAAGTGTGAGTTTGTAATTATTTTTTTTTACAGTGATTGATTCTCTTTCGGTTATTCCCATTGACTCTCAAGCTAGTACAGGTACGCAGTAACTTGTTTGTTCTTTGCTTAGGATAGGCATATCTTTAATAAACTTTAATATGGAAAAACTTAAACCTTTTTGAATTGGATGTCTCTTACGCTATTTAAACCCGTATCTGGCCTAGATGGCAGATCGGTATCCGGTTCGGGGAGTAGCACCTTGCTCAGATTGGGGGCACGGTAGATTAGGCGCTTAGGCCACCCCTGTCTTTTGATAAGACTTTCCTAAGTGGTACGGCGGGTAACTGATGGGGAAAATGGTATCGGTGTAACATTTGCTTAAGCTTAGAATGAAATAATATGATTTAGTTCAAAGGTTTATGGGAACAGTTGGACTAATTGATGTTATGGACTAAGATAAGTGAAGTTGTGTAACGGCTGTTAACCCTAGATGAAGTTATTTTCTCTTTTATGGATATATCATCTAGGAGATATAAGTGTCCGAACTACTTATATCAACCCCCTGAGCGTCGTGATCGTTACTCAGGACCCTAAATATCCTTATTGTTCGGAGTTTGAATACTCCAGTGATGTTTGACTAATTAAAGATTATCTAATAAATGAATGATTGTCACATTGCACTATAGTTTAAGATCGTGTGAGCCATTACGCATTTGTTTTTGTTACTTGTGTACTGGGCCTCTGGCTCATATTTTATCCTTTTCAGGTATGGATGACGAATTCTATACAAGTATGGGATATGGATCGGATTTTGAGGAGTTCTTAGATGATTAAAAGTAGAGACGACCTTGACGTTGATGGAACCCTTATGTAATAGAATAGCTATATGTACATATATGCTTTGAAAACTTATGTATTAGTTAATAGGATTTTTGTTATCTTTTGATATATTTTGTAAATGGCTTGTTTACGAGCCTTGTATGTATGTATGTATGTATATATATATGGTTGTATTATGTACTATTAGTGATAAAGTTTATTCTTATAAGACATTTAGGCAAATAACTATACAAATTGATCCTGGATTACAACCTTACATATAATACTGCAGATTATATGTGGTTGGGGAACTGGGTTTGCCTATTTTAAATATAGGGGTAAATCCGGGGCCTTACAGTCATAGAGTCTATTTTAGACCATACAAGCTCTTCCTCAACTTGCAAACAAGATGCTCCTTTCCCTTGATGCTAACCCCATAGGTTGCTTCATATAAATTTCTTTCTCCACATTGTTGTGAAGGATTTTCGGCTTCATATCCAACTACCCAATCTTGAAGTTCAAATTGACAGTTGTTTTTGAGAATTAATCAAATTGAAGACATCTTCACCATTAGTGAGAAAATCTCATAATCAAATCAATGGCTTTGTTTTAACTTAAACCCTTCACAATTAATCTTTCCTTGTACCTAGGCCATGAACTATTCTCTTTAACCTTCAATTTGTACACCCATTTATTTTTTTTATAAGTGTCTAAAGGCCTTTACTATTCACATTGTTTTGATAGTATATTATATTGATTTTATGTGAATTATTAAAGAAAAAGAATACTTATTTGGGTTAAAATCTTAATTTTAGGGATAAAGGAAGATTTTGAGCTTAATGAAGATAATTGGATGAGTTAAGCAATATTTTGTTGAAGAAATAGGAATTTGGAAGATTTACAACATACATGGCTCTATACACAAGCTGTGTAGAATACTAGTGTCGAAGATAAAAAAATGAGCAACAAGCATTTTTAAAGTACACAAGGAGATACACAAACCATAAAGGATACTGTTGTAGATGATAAAAAATGGACAAAAGGATTTTTCACTGTAAGCCAGCATGAAGGCTAGCGACCTAACTCCCAAGGCCGGCGGCGTAAATTTCAAAGCCACCGGTGTACAAGGCGGCCTTCTTTCTCCAATCGACATTTTTCACCAGTTTGGGCATGAAGAAGACAAATTTTCCTTCTTATAAATTGCTCCCTTAACTCGTCTTTTTCATATCATATCTAGATCATTCTTCGTTTTTACAAACCCTAGAGATAAAAATAAGTATTTCATAGTAGAGAAATGCAATGGCTTATTAGAGATCACAAGACTTCATTTTAAGTGTTATAATCATAACTCTTTATTATTTTTTCTTGTTCTATCATTGTATAATGGAAATTTGTGTTTCTTAAATCTATTCATGTGCTTTGATTGTTCTTTGAATTGATATGTACACTATTACATTCATTGTTTGATTCTTATTGATTTAATCGATGGATTGATTGATGAGATAGATCTGACATGAATAGTGAAGTTTGAATGTGACTCTAGACATAGATTGCATGAACTTTCTACATCAGGATTTATTCTTTTTAAGGAATCATGAACTTTAATGCAATTTTGTATGCATCTAATGATGAAAGACATTTCCTTTAGACATATAAGGTTAGAATTCAATCATCTTGAAAGAGATATTGATGAAATCAGGGATTCTTGTAGTTCAAGAACTTAAACAACCATTAATGAATGTTTTGGAAGGAATTGGAAATAGGGTTTGTTGAATCAAAATTAGGATTAGTTTTGTGATATGATATCATTAAAAGTGTTAACACTCACTTTTGCTATGGTTTAGTAATTAATTAGTTGCTTAGATATATTAAGATCATTCGGATTAGATTAGCTAGATAGTAGAATTAAGGTAACCACTAGTAATTATAGATCCTAGTGGAACGACCCCTATGCTTATACCGGTACTATAATTGATAGATACGTTTACATAAGATTAGTCACAAAGTAAGAATAGGGTTTTAATTTAAATTGATTGATTGCGATTGGAAAATCCCACATCCTCTTTCCAAGGTCATTTGCCATTCAATAGTTTTACCAAATTATAAGTATGATTCTCATGCAAGGATTTCTTCTCTCCTTACATGGCTTTTACCCATTCCTTTTTCTATTCATTTGACGTAGATTCTTGACTATATTCTAATTTTCCCCCATCAGTTAGCATTACATACTCATTTTGAATTTATTAGGGTGGAAGGTTTTCTCTCTCTTATATATCTTCTCAACTCAATATGTTGATTAGGCTCTTAGGGCATCCCATAATCTAAAACTAAATCTTACCTATCTCCCTCATCATTATTTTGACCTTTAGGAAAGAACACCAGATCTACCTTAGTTGAATCTTGTTTAAGGATTTGGACTTCTCTAGCTTCTCTATGTCTTCAATGATGCTGTCTTCTCAAAAGGCCATATCTCTACTTTTGACAATTTGTCTTCTTTATTGAATCTCATTCCCTGTACCCATTTTCGTTATTTACAAAAACTAAAAGGATACATTACTTTGAATTTGCATCAAGTATTGATTTCTCATCTTGAGACCATGCATAAATAAATTGCAACCAAGCACTTGTAAGTGATCATTGAAAATATTTCTTACTTGTTTGTACTCTTTCTAGGATATCTCCATTAAAGCATAAGAGGAAGATAAGTTGATCAAGTTGACTGTTGTCCTCATTGCTTCTCTCTAGAATGATTTAGGTAGCTTAGTGTGAAATAACATCTACTTGACTCTCTCTATGATAGTGTGGTTCATCCTTTCAACAATGTTGTTTTGCTATGGAGTTTTTGGAATTGTCTTCTCAAGTTTAATAGCATGGACTCTACAATTTTTCTCAAAAGGGATCTTTGTATTCACCATCAATATCAGCTCGAACACAGTTCAATAGTTTTCCTCTTTCTTCATTGACTCTACTGTGAAATTGTTTAACCACATCCATAACGTAATCTTTCAAAATCAAAGCAAAAGTCCATAACTTTCTAGAGTGATCATCAATACACATTATAAGATAAAAAGCACCACCTATTGATCCATCTTTCACATAATACTTATCCGTATGGACCAAATAAAGTACTTGGGATTTCCTTGTAGGTGGACTTCTATGAAACGCCACCTTATGTTGGCTACCAGCAAGATAGTTAATGCAAGTTCTTAGAAATGCACCTTTCACATAAGGTAAAATTGCTTCCAAGCAAGTATTTAAAGTCCTTTCTCACTCATGTGAGTAATCTGTTTGTGCCAAAGCTTTATTGATGACTTATCAATCATATTCACCTCTTCTTTATCCGTCACATAACATCCCAAGAAAATATCTTAGGTGGACCAAGTCTTTAATCTCAAATTTAGGAGATAAGTACTTCTTTAATGTAGTCATTTCTTCTTGATTGTCACCTGTCACCACTATATCATCAACATATACGATAAGAATAGTAATTTTACCATGGAAATATTTGATAAACATAGTGTGATCCACATTGTTCTATTTATAATCAAATGCAATTATTGCATTACTGAATCTATCAAACCATGCTCAAGGTGATTGTTTCAAACCATTTAACTCTTCTTTAAAAGGTATACCTTCCCTTCAGTTTTCTGATTAGAAAAAACCTAGTGGAATCTCCACATAGACTTCCTCTTCCAATTGACTGTGTAAAAAGGCATTTTTAACATCAAATTGTTGAAAGGTCCCATCTAAGATTAGTTGCACAAGATAAGAGAACTCATATTGAATTTATCTTTGCAACAGGGGCAAATATTTCTTGATAATCAATCTCGTGATTCTAGGTAAAACCTTTTGCCACCAATCTTGCTTTTAGCCTCTCGATAGAGCCATCTGCCTTATACTTTATTATGAATACCCATTTGCATCCTACTAGCCTCTTACCCAATGGAAGATCGACAAGTTCCCAAGTTCCATTCTTTCACATGACTTTCATCTCTTCCACTATGGCATCTTTCCACTTAGGATCATTGATAGCTTCCTTCCACCCTTGTGGTAAAGAGACAGAATACAAGGAAGACAATAAAGCTCTATAGGAAGGAGACAACATATTGTAGGAAACAAAAGTTAGAGATAGGATGTTGAGTACATGATCAACTCCTTTTCCAATAGCTATTGGAAGATCAAGATTTTTATTAGATGAATTATGAGATGTAATTTCAGTAGATAAATTACGATTAGCAAGAGGTGAATTACCTGACTCTTTAGGAGTTGAGTGTAGGTCAGATGATTGGCTATAAAGAGTATTATTTGTGATGGGATTTGCATTAGAAATCTTATCATCACCATTGCTTCCATGCTCCCCCTGACCACTCTGTATAAGCAAATCAACCATAGGTTGAACAAAAGAGATCACATCTTCCACATAATCATTCTTCCCCTTAATTAATGTCAGATGAGAAGGAAAAAAGGCTTTTGCCTCTTGAAAAGTAACATCCATACTTACATAAAACATTTTAGTAGGTGGATGATAACACTTATATTCCTATTGGGTAACAGAGTATCCCATAAAAACACATCTCAAGGCTCTAAAATCAAGTTTTCCTCTAATGTATTTATTTACAAAACAAACATACCCAATGATTTTTGGAGGAAAACATAAGAATCGCTACCTTGTAGTTTAAAATTCAATGTCCTTAAAGGCATATGGTTGTTAAGATAGGCAACAGTAAGAACAACATTACCTTAATGAGCTTTAGGAACATTCATAGTGAACATAAGAGCTTTAGCGACGTCTAATATATGTTTGTTTTTCGTTTAAATACACCATTTTGAGCAGTAGTATTGACACAGCTGGTTTAATGTATAATTCCATGGGTATCTAAGTAGATATGAAAGGCTTTCTCCATATACTTTATACCATTATCAGTTCGTAAAATTTTCACCTTAGCACCAAATTGTGTATTGATCATTCTATGAAAAGATCAAAAACAAGAGAACACTCTATTTTTTTGCATGTAGTAAGTATACCCATGTCATCCTACTATAGCAATTAATAAATGTCACAAAACATTTGTAACCAAATAGCAAAACCACTAGGTTGGGCGTCGCACATCAACATGAATCATCTCAAATGGGACTGAATGTTTATTATCGATAGAAGCATATGAAGTTCTAGTATGCTTAGCAAGTTCACAAGCATCACAAAGTAATATATTACAAAACTTAAATAAATGGGGATAAAGTATTTTTAAAACAAAAAATGAAGGATGTCCTAATCACTTATGCCACTGAATAATTTGGTGATGAGTTGATTCAAATTCGCTTAATAAGGCATGAACTTTAAAGAGAGGTCCTTCAACTAGTTGATACAAGCCGTCATGTACTCTATCATAGCCAATTGTTTTCTCGGTGCTCAGCTTCTGTATGACGAAATGAGAAGGGAAAAATTCAATTTTGCAATTCAAATCTCTTGTAAGAGCACTAACAGATAGAAAATTATGTGAGAAACCAAAAATATGCAAGGCAAGTGGTAAGTTTATGGAAGGAGTACAACTTATAGAACTTTTCCTAAGAATAGGAGATAAGAGCCATCTATACGAACTTTATCATGACTTGAACATGAATAATATGTGAAGAATTTTTCTCGAGTACTAGTCATATGATATGATGCTTCAAAATCTATAATCCATGAGTTATCAAGGATGCCATTGGGATTTTGAACAACATGCGTAGCATTAAAGGCTAAATGGTATATGCCTGAAGAAGAGGCAGTGGTGGAAGGAGACTCAATCTTGGCCATAAGAAGTTTAAGAGTTTTATTTCTTCGTTTGAAAGTCTAGTAGTAGAATTGGTTTCTATTGGCAACTCAATATCAAGAATTTTAGATACATGAGCCTAAGAGCGTGTATTGCCAAACCTTTTACAACTTAACCACGTTGTCATACCCTAAAGGGTACTCCAAACATGACAGTTTGCTGCATACAATTTTAGACTTAGGAATCACTACCATGGTCATTCAGAAGTCTTGTATTAGATGCAAGGCATTCCCTTACGACAATATAATACTGGTGCAATTGAAGATAGATAGATTAATTTGATGGTAAGAGCATAAAATACAAACCACAGATAATAAAGATCATTTACAAAATACCAAGGGGCATTCCCCCGCAAAAGAATAATCGATCCAGGTATTAGTTTTGACATCAACTCGAGCATTTAAGGTTTCCTATGGAAGCCTATACAAAAGCTAAACATAAACTTCTAGGGGAAACTCCTATTCTTGCTTTACCTAAGTTGGCCAATTCCTGGGTCGCAACCATAGATATGGAAACTGCAACAAAAAGAAGTTGTGGGGGTATAAGCTATGCTAGCTTAATGAGTAAATACTTCCAAAATATACGTATTCAACAATTTCATATAATCAAGTTGTTTAATCATCCATATGAAATGCAACAACAATATGGGCATACAAGACATATGATCAATCGAAAATCATATGTTGAATGGATTTGCACCCTCCATTTGGGGTTAGCAGATTAACGAATCCTACGGTATTAACTTTGAATTACTGTTCCGTTTTATGGCTTACGGTCAACCCATTAACTGTACCGTTTTATGGCTCACGGGCAACCTATTTCATTCATATCGTTTATAGATCACGGATAACCAACATGATTAAATGCACCATCCCCAATCATGAAGTGATTATGTCCATGTTATTTATTAATCCAGATAATCATTAATACAATTTCATAGGTGACCAAACCATTTGCACACAATCAAAATTATGGCATATGGATATACATCAATTAATCACCCAGTTTCAATAAACTTATCACATTTTTCTCAATACATTAGGAAAGCATACATAATCCCATAATTGCCTATCATGCATTTCCATTTTTATCTTTACCTATCATTCTAATGCAACTACAAACTATAAGCATAATAAGGAATCATAAATAGGAAGTATGACTCACTCAGCCATGGTCTCTTGTCTCTATTCGTAATAATCTGGCGGCAGGGATTCCTCCGATTTGAAATCACCTAAATAAAAGAAATGCCCAAATGAGTATTTCAACCATAACTAATTCCAACTTATCAAACAAAAATTTTCAAGTTCATAATTTTCGTAGTAAGTAGAAATTCCAATTTAAAACGGTCATAACTTAGTCATTTTAACTTAGAATTTCGCAAATAAACAGTCGATTTCTATCTACTTTGAAAGATCTATCTAATTCTAATGTTATTCCTAAGTTTTGAAAACTTTTAGGTCCCAAAAAGTTTGAATCAGATCTGGTCAGTAGATAAAATCATGTTTTCGTAATTATTTTGTAAAAATTACATTGTTCCTACCATGTATATTAAATGCACATGCAATATCAACAAGTTACTAACATGAATTACATGTTATAAGCTATCTATATGCATGTTCTTGATGATATTTGAGTAAAAAGAATTTTTAGATAAATTTTTCTTTGAGAAGATTTCAAGAATACTTGATTTAGAAAAACTAGTTTTGTTTCTTGAAAAATCATATTTATTTTTACTAAAATAAAGCCTTGATGACCTATATGCCTAATACCCTCATTATTTTAAGAAATTTCTTCATTTGGGAGTTGGAAAATAGATGTTTAAATGGGGGTCTTGCCTAGTTACGAATTTTACAAGAATTGTTGGTTATGAAAATAGAGTTTGATTTATGTGTTGAAACTTTTCCTTTGTTTTTGAAATATTCTTTAATAAAATCCATTTGTTGTTGTCACAATTAAGTCCTTACTATACCTATTCCCAAAGGATTTCATTTCTCAATTAAAATCCTCATTTTGGAATTTGAAAATAGGTGTTTAAATATGGTTCCCTTCCAAATCCGAATTTTTGTTAATTTGTTTTGAGGTCATTTCTTGGGTAAAACTCATTTAATCTTTCTAAAATTAAGTCCTAATTAAACCTACTCTCTAAGCTTTCCATTTTTTTTTAATAAAACTCTTATTTTGGGGTTGGAAAATAGGTGTTTACATATTAACTCCTCTTAGTTACAAATTTTATGTTCTTGTTGGAGTTGAGACAAAGTTCTAACTTGACTTTTGTAAACTTTTCTTATTTTGGAAATATCTCTTAGTAAAACTAGATTCAACTCATCAAAATAATTCCTTTATGATACCTATTCCATAAGCCCTTCATATTCTATATAAAATCCTCACTTTGGATTTTATGTAAATAAGAGATATTTTAAACTCACTTGAAGACTAGTAATCTTGTAAACTTTTGTAATAATTTTCAAAATATCAAGTGGGCAAGTTTCCTCTATGTGCATATGACTAATAATTTTCTCAATAGTAAAATCTTCAGCTACAAGAAGTAGTTTCTTCCTTTAATCATTCTAATTGGGATGAAACTTTGATGAAAATGCCCCCAATTGAAGAGATTCAAGAATAACCACTAGCAAATCATGTAGGTGATTATAAGCGCTTGCAATGTATGAACTTGATCTAATATAGAAATGCTATCAATTATACTAAACTCAAAATATCTTAACATAAGAAATTTGTCCATATCTTATCTTTGAATCTTCAACGTTTCCTCCAGCAGTCTCCAAATTTCTACTAGATACTTAATAGTCATGTAAAGATCATATAAAGTATCTAACAATGCGGTGAAAATATGACCTCTACATACAAATTTATCATTTGCCCTTTTCTTGTGTTCTTCCTCTAGCTTAGCCTTTTCTTCTAAACTTGCATCTTCCTTAAATTCTTAAATATGTTGTATATTTAGATCAAGCACATAGGTAATGTTCAACACAAACAATAAAAAGAGCATCTTGTCCTTCTAACAATTGGAATTTGTTTTGTCGAAATTGACCCAATCTAACAAAATCCTGATTCATAACTCTAAGAACCACATTGATTTCACTAGCCATGATTCGTAAATTCTCTAAGATTTTTAAGAATAAATGAAAAAAGTTTAGCTTAATGAAATGATGATATAATGACAGACTTGAGGTACAAATAAATTTTCCATAAAGAATTTACATGCGTACATAAAGTTTGCTATGAGAGTTTAATAAAGTTGAATTCCTTAGGACACAACTAAGTCTTGATACTTGAATAGCATAAGTTCAAGTATCAAACCACACTTCGATTTATTGTAAGATTTTATCAATAATTGTTGTTTATAGAAGAAGGAACTGCGAAATAAAAAGAATGAAAATTTTGTGCAAGCATCTGTTTTTCATTGAAGAAGCAACACCTTTTATCTCTGGGAACTAATATTAATGATCATGACTTTTCCCACGAATTACAATGTTTTTTTATGTGGATTGTATCAATTAGATTATTTTTAAACTAATATAAATCATTTATCACAGATGGATGTGCCCTAAACATATGAAACTCTCCAAATATTTGATCAAAAGTTGCAATACTTTAAATATTACCATTAAAATAATTTATAGTTTCAACAAGTCCGGATCATTCAAACGAGTCAAGATCATCTAACATCAATAAGCATAGGTAGTCTATATCATTTCAAACTAATTGAATCACCTAGCCCTGATAGGCATAAGTAGTCCATATTATTTTAAATTAGACTAGATCATCATCTTGCACTGACACATTTTGTTCTAATTGTATGTTTCTTTATTTAAGACAATCCGAACCTTTTCACAAAAGGTCTGAACTATTCATATAAGCTTCATAAATCTCCTTCTTTTCCTTATAATTAAAAAGGGTATCACTATAGTCAATCATTGAACTTTCTAAACACAAATTTTACATCATATATCACATAATTTCAATCTATTCAACAAATTCTCTATAAGATTTGAAATGAGTTTCGAGCTTAGTTTTAGAATCCTATGGGCTTTGATTAGGTTTAGAAAATCTTGTTAAGGTAAATTGCATCGAAAGGTATCATCATTTTAAGTGGTTAAGAAGATATATCAACTTTGGCAAGATGAGTAAAATAAGATACCAATAATTGACCATTGATGGAAAATTAAAAAGATTAAATTAAAAATTAATTTAAACTTCGATATCTTAAATGAAATTTGCAAAACATCAATACCTCATTTGATACACTTTTTCAAATGTTTAAACATTTTTTTGACTATTCAAAATATTGATACCTTAAATGAACTTACCCTAAAAGTTGATACATTTAGTGTAATTCACCTAATCTCATTAAGTATTGAGGGTTGAGAGAGGGGTATCATACAGAAGAAAGATTAATGGCTCACTATCTAAACAAAATGGCAATATATAATATGAAAAAAAGATTTAAATTCTAAAATTCTACAAGAAAAGAAAATTTTGCATTAAGACAACTATTTTCTTTATATTAATTAGAAAACTCCCATGCTCTTTTTCTTATATTGATTTTTCCCCTCAATATTCATTATTCCAAATGAGCTTGGATTTTTTATATGTGTACCTCTCATTGATTTATTGTCTCTAAATTCTATAAAAAATAATTCTTTTGAAAAATATATCCAATAGTTATCTAATAGCATAACAAGTAAGAAAAATATCGTAAAGCAAATATAACTAGTTAGAATAATATTGTTAATTGATTAATTGGTGATAATGGAAGTTTTGTAATGTGGCGCTAAGATTTGCTTCCCAATTAGCATTTTCCACATTGAATCTTGATATTCTATTACAATATAAAGGGAATCAAGTGAAGAACTAAGTGGATGCAAGATTACATTTCATAGCATGATAATAGTTTAGAGTATTGTTATACAAGTAACAGATAAATACAACAATAATAACAAATCTAACTAAAATAACTACAGAGCTGTTACTATTCAGAGTGTAAAAAAAGGAAAAGAAAAGAAAATAAAGGGTTGTGCATCTTTGACCAATTTGTGGTGCCTTCGGCAAGTAGGAGCTAAGTCTGCTTGAATAAACTCTCCATGATCACAATACATACCTCACAACACAAAATAATACACTATTAGTAGTAGAAGATAAACAGTATTAAAAGAGTAAAAGAGCTAGGGTTTCATAGTACTTGTTAGAGAGGTGAAAGAGGGGAATGAGTGTGTAGGAGCACTTTTAGACTTAGGTTTATAAGATATTGCAGTGGATGCAGGCTTAGCTTGTAAGTAGCTCAGTAACAAAATTGTTGCTCTTATTTTCAAGGCGCCATCAACAAGATAGACTTTCGTGGAGGATCAATATTAAGAATTGGTAACAAATTTACAAAAAGACATTACTTTAGGCATTAAGGCAATAAATAGACAAGAAATTTAAAGATTTTTCTATGTCAACGCCTAGTATTCAGAATCAAAGCTCTAAAAATAATCATAATTTAGATAGTATGTTAGGCTCATCATCTTCTTGTTTAAGGGATCTGATGCTGACCAGTTATTGAAGGGTATCAAGTTAGAAATTCCCAAGTTCAATGGGGAAGATTCCTTAGGGTAGATTTTCAAGATAGATCGGTTCTCTTATTTCATGACATACCTAATGAGCAACACAATACTATTGCATCATTTGCAATGGAGAAAGAGCCCTGGATTGGTATAAGTGGATGTTTCTAACAAGCAGCTGAGTTCCTAGACAAATTTTAAACGTGCTATTGAAATAAGGTTTGGACCACCATAATATGAAGATATACAAAGCAATCTTGCAAAACTTACACAATTAAGTGCAGTATTTGAAGATCAAGCACAATTTAAAGCATTGTATGATAGAGTAGTGGGCTTAACTAAATCTTTCCTTCTCAGTTGCTTTATATTGGGTCTTAAACCCTATATAAGATGAGAAGTGCAAATTGTTTGTCCTACTTCATTAATACAAGCCATTTAGCTACCTAGGATGCATTAAAGAAGGTTTAATGACCAGTTTTCTTTATCATTAAAGCCTTCCTCTTCTAAAACCACAAACACTTTGACCTCAAACACTATGATGCAAACTAAACCTTTACAATCCTTACGGTTTTCAAAACTATTAAACACTAACCTAGTTTCTTCAAACCATAATAACAACAACACTAAGCCCACATTACCAATCAAAAAGTTATCAAGAGAAGAGATGTTGAAAAGAAGAGATCAAGGATTATGTTATAATTGTGATGAGAAATATAGTAGGAATTATAAATGCAAGTCTAAATCTTTGTTATTACTGATGGATGATGATGATGTGATTATGGATAATCATGCAGTATCAGTAGAAGAAAATTGTGAATTGTTGGTAGAAGAGAATGCATTAATCAGTTATCATGCATTGGCTAGAACATTGTTTCCGAAGACTTTAAAGTTTTGTGGCAAAATTAATGGTCATGGTGTTTCAGTATTAGTAGACACAGGTAGCACTCATTATTTTATCTAAAGTAGGTTACTTAATCATCTTGGGTTAGTTGGTAAGGCTGCTCCTAAATATTTAGTGATGATAGGGAATGGGTTTACATTGACTTGTCAAGGAGTGTGTGAAAATGTGCATGTGACTATATAAGACTAGACTACTTATTCTTTTTACATATTACCAATCTAAGGTATTGAAATTGTATTAGGTGTTTAGTAGATGAATCAATTAGGACCAGTGACTATAGATTATAGTAGATTACACATGGAGTTCTTTATAGTTGGTAAGGCAGTTACATTGATTGGTGAATAGAGGGAGTGAATAGAGAAGAGATTACACATTATCAATTGAAGCATTTGTTTCACACAAATTCTATTACGACATGTCTTCAACTTTTAGCTTAAGATGCATGTTTTAACATAGTGGAGATTATCGCTTGCAGCAATGATATTTCTACATTGTTAAGTAGATTTTCTTAAGTGTTTGAGGCACTATCATCACTGACACCACTCCAAGATGTGAAACATCATATTCATTTACAAACCAATGCTTCACCAGTCAACGTAAGATGATACAAATATCCTCATTTTCAATAGGAGGAGATTGAGAAACCGATGCATAAGACGTTGGAATAGGGTGATTCAATGTAGTACTTCCCCTTTTTTTCACCATTGTTATTGGTTAAGAAGAATGATGGTTCTTGGCACTTCTATATTGATTATAGAGCCTTAAATGAGATTATAATTAAGGATAAATTCATTATACCAATGGTGCATGAGTTATTAGATGAGCTAGGAGGAGCTGTAGTATTTTCTTAGCTGGACTTGATAGCTAGATATAATAAGATAAGGATGTCACCTAAACATGTGGAAAAGTGGCTTTTTGTACTCATGAAGGGCATTACGAGTTTCTCCTTATGCCATTTGAGTTGAATAATGCACCTTTTACTATTCAAGTAGTCATGAACAGTTTATTTCAAAAGTACTTATGCAAATTTGTGATAATCTTCTTTGATGATGTCTTATTTTTCAACAAGTCCGTAGCTGATCATAGGGGTCATTTGGAAATAGTTTTACAAGCACTTAAGGATAATCATTTTTTATTTCAAGCAAAGCAAATGCTCATTTGCCCATACCATAATTGACTATTTGAATGTAGTGCACCCTAACCTAACTAAATTGGAGGCTATTCATGCTTGGCCAAAACCTCAATCTATTAAGCAGCTAAGAGGATTATTGGGGCTTTTAGGGTTTGATTAGAGGCTATGCTTCTATAGCTTTTCGTTTAACTGATATGGTAAAGAAAGATGCCTTCATGTGGAATGAAATAGCCTAAAATAGTTTTGATCAGTTAAAAAATGCTTTAATTCATGCTCCATTAATGGCTATTATGACTCACAAGTTTATTGAAGTAAATGCATTGAGTACTGAGCTTAGAGCAGTGTTGTTGCGGTAACATCATCCAATTGCTTACTACAATAAATAGTTTCCTAAGCATTTGGTGAAAGCTTCTACATATGTGAGAAAAATTTATGCTTTAGTAGAAGTTATACGTGAGTGGAGACATTATATTTTAGGTACTCATTTCATTATGAACTGATCATAGGAGTCTCAAAGAGATTTTATCACAAGTCATTCAAACAACCCAATGATAGAAGTATTTCACAAAGTTGTTGGATTATGACTATTTTGCAGTGTATAAGAGTGGAGTAGAGAATGTAGCAGCGGATGCTCTATCGAGGCAAGGTGGGGGGTTTTTCTTAGCTCTTTCTATCCATGTTTTGATGTTGTGACTAAGTTACAACAAGAACACCAGAGTTTGCTAGAATTTTAGCGGAAATTTAAGCATTTCCAACATAATCATTCATCTCAGCAGAAGATTGAATGGAGACATGGTTTATTATAGTACAATAAGCATTAATATTAAGTGCCTCAGTTTTCTTTGATTCCTATGTTTTTAAAGGAATTTCATGCCTCACCTATGGCTGGCCATTTTAGTTTTACCAAAACATTTAAACGAATCGCAACTTAATCTTATTAGGAGGGAATGTGAAAACATATTAAGGAATATGTCAGATAGTGTGCTATATGTCAATAGGTGAGGTATTTAACTAAAGTACCTCAAGGGTTATATCCCCTTTGCTTTTCCCTGAGAGAGTGTGGGAGGATGTAGCGTGGATTTTATTACATGTTTGTCTAATTCTTATGGATTCTCAGTTATTATGGTAGTTGTAAACCGGTTGTCAAAATATTGTCATTTGAGTCATTTAGATAAGCATTTTACTACTACAAAGGTTGCCAACCTTTTCATGAATATAGTTGTGAAGTTACATGGATTGCCAAGAACTATTGTGTCAGATCGAGATCTTATATTTTCAAGTTTTTGCAGGAAGTTTTTAAGCTGAGTGGAACTATATCGAGTAGGAGTAGTGCTTACCATTAGCAATCGAATGGATAAACTGAGGGTCTTAATAGAAACATTCAATAGTATTTGCATTGCTTTCTTATGGATCATCCTTCATAGTGATCTACCTATTTGGCTTGGGTTGAATTTACTTATGATACGTCCTTTCCTGAAGGAGCTAGTAGAACTTCATTTGAAATTGTTTATAGTAGAGTGCCTCTAACCATTCCTTCCTATATTTGAGGTAGCTTTAATCTTAAGGCTATAGATGAGGAACTATAACAAAGGGATAATGTTTTAAAGTATCATAAAGTTAATTTTACTCAAGCTCAAGATAAAATGATTACAATAATGAATAGAAATAAGACAAGTGTGATGTTTCTCCAAGGGAGAAAGTTAATGTGTAGCTTAATCCTTATAAACAACTATCGGTGATTGGTGGAGGAGCTCATAAGTTGTCTAAAAAGTATTATGGCCCATTTACTATTTTTAGGCAAGTAGTTCGATGTGCCTATGAGCTGGAGTTGCCAAAATATTCTAGAATTCACAATGTTTTTCATGTTTCATTATTAAGAAAGGCACATGGTGATTCCATGGTTCCTCTAGACTTATATACATGATAAGTCTATTTTACTCTACTCTATTTATAGGAATTTAGGCTTAATCTAATACATTTTGGATAAATTCCTATGAATCTTGTGATTTTATTGTTTAAATGTTGTTTTTCAGCTCCTAAAACCAAAAGAAGAAGAAACAAAGTGTTTTAATCAAATTTGGAGCAAAACAACAGTAGCTGTGCAATGCAGGACTTAGCCAAGCCCTGCAAAAGAATCCATCGAGTGCAAAACAATAAGACAAAATAAGGCAAAATGGTCTATTGTGCCCTACATCAAGCTCTCGACATGACCTTTGACTTCTATATTGAGGTGATCAGACCTTGGACTTCATGATATAGGTTCTGTTGTGCCACAATGTTGAGCCTTGGATTTAACTTGCAACTGAAGCTGGACAAAATCCAACACCTTTGAATAGAAAATGCACAACTTGGTTCATGCTCTACACTCTAGCCTTCGACAAAATCGATTTATCCTTCGGCAAAATCTGGACAAGAACTTTAGCTTTTTAGCAAAAGGCCATAGCTTAGGTTGAGCCTTGACATCTAAGCAACATTGTGAGCTGGTAATTTTGGTTATAAAGAATCTACTATGTCAGCGAATAAAATCATCATGATTCTATGTCTGGTCCTATAAATAAACATGCACAGGCATCCGATATGTATATAAGACATACAATAGAGTTTTTGTAACAAATTTTTAATATAATGTAGGGGGAGAATTCTTGGGCAAAAGAACTGTTTCTTCTTGCTTTAGAAATCTTGAAGTTTTCTGGGTAAATTCATTATAAACCCAACGTTTGTTTTCTATAAGACTCTATGCTTAATTTGTAATTTCATCTTTAATTCCTTATGTTGACAACTGTAATCTTTTTAATTAGGCCTTAATTTTAGAATATGATTATGTATGTAAATTAATGCATTTATTTAGGATTTGAATGTAAATAAATGCATTAGATATTAGCAATCTTTTCCTTTTTTAACTAGCGATATTTATATAATTATATGTATATCAAAATCTAAATAAATAAGAGATCAATGGGGTAAAAATATGTAAGCCCTATTTTGTTCATTTCTTCTCTATTATAAAGTTCATGGTATCAGAGCTACGGTTCCTTTAGTACCAACCCTAGCTGCATCCTTTCATTTTTCAACTAAAACCAAGCTTTTATTTTTAATTCCATTATTGCTTTGAATATGTCTGATGTAAAGAAGGAAGGATCTTCTGGTAACAATCCTTCTAATGACAACCCTTCTCTTCAAATTAGTCATGTTAAACTAAATGGAACAAATTATCTTGCTTGGTCAAGGTCATGCTTGTTGTTTATTCAAGCTAGGGGATTATAAGGTTATATCAATAACAAAAAAATAAAACCAGATGAAGAAGATCCTGGACGCAGCACATGGGACTTAGAAAAATTGTTTATCATGTCATGGTTGATCAACCTAATGCAACCTCAGCTTGCACGAGGTTTTCTCCTTTTAGATATAACTTAGAAAATTTGGGATACGACTGCCTAAACTTATTCCCAATCAAATAATGATGCTCAAGTATATGAGCTATGAAAAAAGGTTCATGAAACCAAACAAGGTGAGATGACTATTGCCTAATATTTTTCTAAACTTAGTGGTTTGTGGCAAGAACTTGATTATTATCAAGATTTTCAAGCATCTTGTATAGCTGATGCAGCAAAGTTCCATAGATTAATTGAAAAGGAGTGAGTGTATGACTTCTTAGCAAGACTAAATGGTGCATTTGACCAGATTAGAATACAAGTTCTTAGGTGCGAGCCTTTTCCTTTTCCCTCTTTACAACAAGCATATAGCTATGTGCAACAAGAAGAGAGTAGGTGGAATGCTATGTTGCCAACCAATTCTACTGAACCATTGGTTATGATGGCCAATTCATCACCATAAATACAAAAGTTGATCCACTTAGAGGTGATCTTACCAAAGGAGAATAAGACAATAGAAAGTGTGATTATTTTGTGAAACTAAGACATACCAAAGACACATGTTGGAAACTTCATGGTCATCTAGTACGTGTGTAAGCCCCTATTTTTCTAGCAAACCAAACTCGGTTTCGGAAACAGGAATCGGAAAACGAAACCCTAAAAGAATATCTTAGGGCTAGTTTAGAACTTAGGAACCCCAAGTCCAGCAATATCGAGAACATAACTTTGAAACAATAAAAATGAGTTAGCTTTAGAATATAGTCTTAAATAATATATCAAAACACAAAAAGATTAGATTTTGAAAATATTCATCCGTTTCGAACTCGATCGGGATTTGCTTTCGAAAACCGGTCCCCAGGACCTGAAAATAGAAAAATATTTCAGAGGACTCTTTAGAACCAAAATTTAATAAGAAATTCAAAAATATAATTTTAAGAATTTTTCGTTTTATAAAAATTATATTTATAGTTATTTTATCATATTTTCATTACTACCGGTAATTTAATTATCTAATCTACTTTTTGATTCCTAATCATTACTATTCACCAAGCACAACCAACCGGTCACACCCTAAAGAATACCCTAAACGTAACAATCCACCGCATACTAAACGAGACTTAGGAATCACTACCACATTCATTCAAAAATCTTGTATTAGATGCAAGACGTTCCCTTACGATAATAGAATACATATTCAGTTGGAGATATATAGTTTAACTTAATAAAATAAGCACAAAAACATAAACCACAAATATCTCAAGATCATTCACAAAATACCAAGGGACATTTCCCTGCAAAACAATAAGTCCAGATATTAGTTGTTAATAACAACCCAAGCGTTTATATAAAGCTAATCATAAACTTCTAAGGGAACTCCTAACTTCGCGTTACCTGACTTCGCCAAGTCTGAGGATGTAACTATAGGTACGGGAACTACATAAAAAAGAAGCTATGGGGACATGAGCTATGCTAACTTAGTGAGCTTCACTTCCAAAAAAATTAAATACTTAATTCAACAATGAGGCAAGCAATTTATATTAAAAATCATATGAAATGCACAAGCACGTGAGCATACAATACATAAGACTTTCTAGAGTCCTATGTTGAATGGATTTACGCCCTCCATTCGGGGTTAGATGTTTCAGGCCCATTCGACCATTGATTTCAATTTCACTCTCAATCATTTAGTGGGTGTTTCAAGTGCCCACCCACTCGTTAATTATATAGTTGATTCAAGTGCCTACTCCACTTCCATTTTAATTTAGGCGACCCCGCACCTATAATCTGAGTTTTCAAGCCTACCCGTTGCCTAGTTATTATGCCTTCTTCCCACAAAGGTATAACAATGAATGTAATGTGAGTTAATATATGTTATGTATGAACAATTTAGTTATATGGTCATGGCATATTATTTAAGTGAATTATAGGCGATCATAGAGATTTTAGACACTACAATTCTATACTAAATCGTACAAATATTTATGGCAATTCCCATTTCGATATTGTTAGCATCAATTCAACCAAGTAGAATTCACATGCACATTCTAATTTTATCTTGTCCTAATTTTAATGTCACTATCATTACAAACACAATCATAAGCATGTAATTTAAAGAAAGTGAACTTACTCGGCCATGGACACTAGTCTCTAGTAGTAATCTGGAGACAAGAATTCTTCCGATTCAAAGTCTCCTAAACGAAAAAAATACGCGAATGCGTATTTCAAACCATAAATAATTCTAACTTATTAAATAAAAACTCTTAAGTTCGTAATTTTCACGGTAGATGGAAATCCCAACTTAAAACGGCCATAACTTGGTCATTTTAACTTAGAATTTCACAAATAAGCTATCGATTTCTATCTACTTCGAAAGACATATCTATTTATGATGTTATTTCTAAGTTTTGAAAAATTTTAGTTCTTGGAAGGCATGGATTAGATCTGATCAATAGCTAAAAATTGCATTTTCGAAATTGTTTTATGAAATTTGCATTGTTTCTACCAAGTATATTACATATGCATGCAATATCTACAAGTTATTGTCATGAATGGCATGATATGAGCTATCTATATGTATATTCATAATGATTTTTGGTTTAAAAAAATTTGGAAAACTTTTACTTTGCAACAACTTCAAGAACACTTGGTTGAGAAAAACTAGCTTTATCTCTTTGAAAATCATCCATATTTTTACTAAGATAAAGTCTTGATGACCTATATGCCTAATACCTTCATTATATTAATAAAATTCTTCATTTAGGAGTTGGAAAATAGATTTTTTAATAAGGGTTTTGCCTAGTTACGAATTTTACAAAATTTTAAGGAATGAGAATATTGTTTAATCCATGTTTTGAAACATTTCCTTATTTTTAGGGTTATACTTTGATAAAATACATATACTCTTATCAAAATCAAGTCTTTATTACATCTATTTCCTAAGGTTCCTATTTTTCTATTAAAATCCTCATTTTGGCATTTGGAAATAGTGTTTAAATGAGGGTCATTTCTAGATCTGAATTTTGAAACTTGTGTTTGAGATTATTTTTTGTGTAAAACTCATTCAATCTTTTTAAAATTAAGTCATAATTAAACCTACTCTCTAAGACTTCCATTTCTTTAATAAAACTCTTGTTTTAGGGTTGGAAAATAGGTATCTACTTGACATTTGACCCTAGTTACAAATTTCAAGTTTTTATTGGCGTTGAAACGAGTTCTAACTTATCTTTTATAACCTTTTTTCATATTTTAAAAATTTCTCTTAGTAAAACTAAGCTCAAATTATAAATATCATTCATTTATGATACCTATCCCCTAAGCCCTTCATTTTAAATATAAGATCTTCATTTTAGAGTTGGAAAATAGGTTTTCTAAATAGGTTTCTTTTTTCATCCCAATTTCCAAAAATCATTTTTGTTGAAACTAAAATAGATCTTGAACTTTTGAACATATTCTCATTATTATCAAGCTACAACAAGTCTTCTAGGTATATAAGACAAAAATCTATGGCATTTATGTACTCTAAACAAATAGATCTACTATATTATGCATGTCATGGATGCAAATGCAACATAAACACTATGTAGATGAGTTTAATGAAAGAGTATATGTACAAAATATCCATAAGAATAACATAAAGCACTATTATAGCAAAATAATAGTAGAACAACTTAAATATAGAGATCCACAAAATTGTGATGGCAAGAATACCATGCTTAAGTGTTTTCACATCCCTAACATAAAGCTTATGGAGATTTTAGTGGAACCACACATGTATGATCTTGCCATTACATATTTTATTGTGGTAGGATTTAGATCTATTACCTATTTAAGGTTTGAAATAAGAAAAACTTGAAGAAAAATTGTGTGTGTGTGTAAGGGAGGGGGAGAGGCTTACGGCGAGAGAGGGGAGAGATGGAGAGAAAAACTTCCAAAAGTTTGATTTTGTGAGAAAAGTGAGAAAGTGAAAAAGTGAAAGGTAAAAAAGAGATTATATAGGAAAAGAAATTAGGGTTTTGTGTGATTAATTAATTGAAAAAAATAAACAAATGAGAGAGAGGACAATGGGGGTGTGAGTGGGGCGCCGTTCTAGTAATAGGGAAGAGAGAGAGATTTGAGTTTGTTTTGTATAATAAAATTCAAATTTAATAAGTAATTTTAAGTAATAAAATGTATCGGAAAAATATATTTGTAAGGAAAATGATGTAAGATTGTAAAAATAGGTTGTAAGGATGTAAGAATAGGGTATGGGTGGTTATACTTGGTGAATACTGTGATAGAAATCAAAAAGTAGATTAGACAATTAAATTATTGGTAGTAATGAAAATATGATAAAAGGCTATAACTATAATTTTTATAAACTGAAAAATTCTTATAATTATATTTTTGAATTCCTTATTAAATTCTATATAGTATTTTTCTATTTTTGAGTCTCGGGGATCAGTTTTCGAGAACAGATCTTGATCGGGTTCGAAACAAATGTATTTCTCTGCAATATGATCTTTTTATGTTTTGATAAATTATTTAAGGCAATATTCTAGAGCTTTATTGTTCAGGGGTTTCGTTCTTAGGATAACCGGACTTAGGGTTCCTAGGTCCAAACTTGCCCTAGGGTATCCTTTTCGGGTTTCGATTTCCGGTTCCAATCTCCGAAACCAAGTTCAAGTTGCTAAGAAAATAAGGGCTTACACAATCATACCCTATTCTTACATTCTTACATCATATTCCTTACAATTTATCTTTTCAATATAATTTTATTACTTAAATTACTTAATTAAATTAGAAATATTACACAAAACAACACACATGTCTCTCTCTCTCTCTCTCCTCCCCCACCTCCTCCCCCCCCCCCCCCCCCAAACCAGCATGATCCTCCCTGTCTTTGCGCCTTCAATTTGTTTATTTTCTTCTTTTATTTAATTACACAAACCCAAATTCCATTTTCTATATAAACCTCTTTATGCCTTTCACTTTACATCTTTCTTTCTTTTTCACCAAATCAAACTTTTGAAAATTTTTCTCTCAACCTTCCCCCTCCCTCCTTGTGCCGTGAGCGCCCCGCCCCCTAATACACACACACATACACAATATTTTCTTCAAGTTTATTGCTCCAAACACTCAATAGGTAATAGATCTAGACCATACCACAAATAAAACATGTAATGACAAGATCATATATATATGATTTTCACCAAAATCCCCATGAGCTTTAAGCAAGGAATGTGGAAACACTTGAACATGATATTCATACCATCACAATGTTGTGGATCTTCTTATTTAAGTTGATTTGCTATATTATTGCTATACATTTTTCATATTGATAGTTTTATGAATATATCTTACTACTAACCTCATCTTCATATTGTTTATCTTGCATTTGCATCCATAACATGAACGTCATCATAGATCTATTTTATTTTTGAGTATATAAATGACATAAATATTTGTTTTATGTAAATAAAAGACTTATTTACAATTCGAGACAAAGTCTAGCAAAAATTATAAACAATGTGTTAAAATGATTTTTATCTAGAAAACTATGAGATCTCCAAAGCAAAAAGAAATAAAATTCTTTCACTCCAAAAATTCTCTCTCTATACTACATTAGTACTATTCTATTGTATGTACATTGTATATTCTATCACGTGCCTTTGCAGGTTTATTTATAGGCTCAAGGTATGGCAATCATGAAGATTTTATTACTAACATGGCAGATTCTACATAACGGAAAGCAAATTCTTATCCATGCGCATGTCTAAAACGTGTACTTAATCATCGCGGTCACATTGGAGCTGTGGACGAGTGCTCGCAGGAGGAAGAAATCAGGCTCAACACTTAAAATGCTTAAGAAAACTTTCGTTTTTTTCCATTGCTCTATCGAGGGTGGAATTGAGGCAGTCGAGTCTCGTATGGCTAAGGCATGAGATAAAAATGGACAAAAATTATCTTCAAAAGGCAACTGTCGAGGGTCGAATAAAAGGCTCAACTTAGAGGCTTGATAGAAGCTTTTTTGCAAAATGACGCTGGATCTCCAAAAACAAAAGTCGAGGGTCATGTCTAGGGCTTGAAGTTGAGGCACAATAGACCATTTTTCCTTGTTTTCCTTCCTTTGTTTGGCTTCGATAGTGATTCCTACAGGGCTCGATTTTGTTCTTCTTTGACTTTGTTTGTCGTTTCTACTTTAAATCTGATCTGATCACTTAAATTCTACTTCTTTTGGATTTAAGGAGCTACAAAACGACAATTTTCATTAAAAGCACAAGTTTTATGAGAATTTACTTAAAATCAAAGCAAAATTAATCTAAATTCCCATGGAAATGATAGACTAAATAAGACTTATCAAATTCCCCCACACTTAAGCCTTTGCTTGTCCTCAAGCAAAATTCATTTCAAGCCAACAAGGCTTAATAAGAAAACAAATCATGAATAGATATTTGATCAAAACATGTAATGCTCAAATATCTCAGCACTTCGAAAACTCAATTTGATTGTATTAAAGTTACTTTTGCAAAAATCAAATAACTTATCTATGTAAATCAGCCTTTACCTTCATCATTCAATAAAGAATTCCAAAGCAAGAATTATTCAGAAGATCGATCAAAGTAAGAAAGAAACTCAATTAACCTCTGTCCCCTTATACATAAAAGTATGTAATTCCTCAATCACTTCTCTAAACAGAGTAATAAAAAATGAATGCATATACATCAGTTTATTCCTTGAATCTTTTTCCTCATATTGGGCTTTTTATTTTTGTCATTATTTATTCACAACTTCATAGGGGAAGGTTTTTGCCTTTTTCTTTTCAATTCCACTAGACGGTTTTTGCCCACTTCATTTCATTGTTTTTTTTTTTCTTTTTGCCTTATTTAAAATTGAAAGAAGGACAAGAAATTACTCTTCTGAGGGACCAATCCATGCCCATTTCAACCCTAAGCGCATTGGTTTTCATTATTTTCTAATTTTTTTTTTCAGCCAAAGCACAAGGAAAATCATCAAATTGTGATCATCATTTGAACATTCATTAGGGATTAAAACAACTCTCAAAATGATAAAATTGAAAAGCATATAGATCATTTAAGCTTTTATAAGAAAATTGAGTAGCCTTACTAAGGACCTTAAACTAATTCAGCTCTAAATTTCTAAATTAAATAACGTATAAAACTACTTCACATGGATATTGTAAAGTATTTGAAAAATGTAAAAATAGCTCGATCTCATGATAATTTCATTAATCGTTCAGCTGAATTGGTTTTTTGAAAAAAAAAAAAATTGGCCAAATTTTAGCCATTTCATTGATTTCTTGTTATTTTGTATGGGAAAAATCGATTTTTGTCAGCACATACTCTATTTAACCCTTAATCTTGCTAATTCCTCCCCTATACTTAAACTAAGCATTGTCCTCAATGTTTAATAGCATGTTAAGGAGACAAAGGATTCAAAACAATTTAGATAGCTTAAGCAAGATTTAACAAGTTGGAAGTTAAGAAAAACTTCTCTTTGTGAGCTCAAGGGTCAAATTGTTGTCACGATCTTCATTGCCCTGTGTAATTCTATTCTAACAAATTTCAACAAACATTAGCAAATATCAAGGCTCAATAAAGCCTCGATAAAGTTATGGATAAAAAATTATATCAAAAAAGAATCTGTATTTATTATAAAGAATCAAAAGAATTTACAAATTACAACATATATCAGAATAAATTAATTGATAAAGAGTATTATACTATTTTTCTCCTAACCAGTACTGCTAAGGTTTACTAACTCATTTCACCTTCTTCTTGACATGTGAGGATCAAGCTCTTTCCTATTATTATTTCCTCCTCTTCTACCTCAACCTCTACCTCCACCTCTACTCTTTATTGGCTTGTGTTGCGGAGGATGGTTAACTATTTGGCTGCTCGATTGACATGGGTAACTTCTTTTTGTTTTTCGAACATCTTGGCTTCCGTTTCAAAATGTTGTTGGAGTTTTTGCACAAAGAGTTCATCATCCTTTTCTTGTTCTAAGTTGCACTTTATTTCCTCCTCTTTTCTTCTATTCTTCCTCATCCTCACTATTCTCTAAGAAGCTATCATCATAATCTTGGTCATTGTCATCTGTGCCTTTCTTCGTACGTTTGACAACATTCATCATGTCTTGTATAGTAATGTTGTCATCCATGTCTGACGATTCTTGTGGTGCTTCAAGAAGAGGGTCTTCTTTATTCAACTCAGTAGAATCAAGAGACATTGGGGTTTCTGTCTGAATACACCCCTCTTCTTGATTTGTGGATTTATTCTTTTTGGAAGATTTCTTCTTTTTCTTATTCTTTTTAGCAGCCTTACTCTTCGTAGCTTTTACTGCTTCTTCTTTATCCTATTGTTCTTGGAGCTCTCTAGTAAGCTCTTCATCATTCTTCTCTTGCTCTAATGCCTCTATATACTTTTAGTAATAGCCTTGATGCTTTCTTTCTTACGTCAAGAAGGCTTCTTTTTCCTTCTCCTCCTTAGTTCTTGGGGGTCTAATTGGCCTCCCATCTTCTACCCTCTGTCTCTTCTCTTCCACCCATTGCTCATATTTCTTTTGTTGAGCCATGCTTTCGTGAAACCCTTACATATCATCTACAACAAAGGTTTCTCCATTGTAGTTAACCCATCTTTCATCCAAAGATCTAGTACTAACTCATCCAACGTGGTATTCATTGCAGGTATGAAATAATCATCTGTAGCTATCTGAATAACTGCAGCTTGTATTTCTTGAATTATATCCTCGTCTGCATTGATTTCTTCTTCCAAAGTTTGGATTATGAGCTTGTTTATGGCTTCAAGGATCTCTACTTCTTCTTCAAGAACTTCATCGAAGGGAATTTGCAAACCAATTCTTTCATGGAATGAATTTCATATCGACGAAGAAGGTATCATGAGATACAAAGGAAGGTTATGTGTGCCAACGCAAAGAGAACTTAAGAGGAAGCTGTTGAGAGAAGCACATTATTCAGGTTATTCTATTCATCTAGGAGGCAACAAGATATCGGGATTTGAAGAAGTTGTATTGGTGGAATAACATGAAGAAGGAGATTGTTGAGTATGTATCCAAGTGCTACACTTTTCAAATGATCAATATTGAGCATAGAAGACTATCCAGTGAATTAAGGCCTTTGCTTATATCTCAATGGAAGTGGGAAGCACATAACTATGGATTTTGTCACGGTTCTACCCAAAACCAAAGGAAAGTTGGACTCCGTATAGGTAATTGTGGACAGGCTTACAAAGATAGCGTGTTTTATACCTATTAGGACTAGATATACTTTGGAACATTTAGCAAAGTTGTATGTCAAGGAGATTATGAAACTACATGGAATACCAGTGACCATTGTGTCATATTAGGATACTAGGTTTGTAGGGAGGTTTTGGAAAAGCTTGCATAAAGCTTTAGATACTAAAGTGGTTTTAAATACTACTTATCACCCTTAGACAGATGGGCAGTTTGAATGGACCATCTAGATTCTTGAGGACATGTTGAGAGCTTGTGTTTTGGACTTTAAAGGTAGATAGGATGAGTACTTGCCTTTGGTAGAGTTTTCTTACAACAATAGTTATCAAGTATCAATTGGGATGCTACTTTATGAAGCTTTGTATGGTAGGAAATGTCAATCGCCAATTCATTGAGATGAAGTAGGTGATAGACAGATTATAGGAATATGTTTATTTTTGTGGTTTTAGTTTAGAGAATAGTTGTTGTTTGTGTTAAGGTGATTTTGTTGATTTAGGGTTCTTGTTCCTAAAGTGAATTCAGGTACAATCTTACCATGTTTGTTGATTGTGCTTGTAGGCTTAAAATTTAAAACTGACCTAATATTATTTAACTTTAATTGAATTGTTTGTTGCTTATGATTGGTTGCAGTTAGTAAAACCACTAGAGTATGATACTAACATTGAAAAATTGATGATCCTTGTGTGGTATTGTCCTGAGTAGAGTTTCACCTAGAGATAATTCCGGTAGTTTAGGAATAGTGAGTACGACACCCCGAGTATGTAAGAGATTCCCAACACCTTAAGATACTCTAGGTTTAGGGTTAGGCGTAATTGGCCCTAGATTGTGTTGTTTGCTAGCTAATAAAAATAATAAATTTGTGTTTGCTGCATTAGTTATTAAGTTGTATGTGATTTTGTTTATTGTTTGTTCATGTGCATGTGTTTTCAGTTCGGCGTACTGGTTGTTTTCGCTCATTCTTTTATCTTTTTCAAGAACAGATGAGGATCCAATAGTATATGATTTATTGAGCTATGATGCGTTCGTAGACTACAAGGAGAGCAATAGTGGACCGAATTATCCTACTGATATTTATATTTTTTTAGATTGGAGATAGCAGTTGAAAAGATCATTTGATGATTTGTTTAGCTTTTGAGATCCTTTAATGTTTTAAAGGATTTTCTCATGATGTTTAAGTCGGTTTTTAGTTCATGCTAATACATGATTGAAGGACATTGTATTTTTAAGTATAAATGTTACCTTATTAAGAGTAATTGGTGATATATGATGTTTATTTGTGGATTGGAGAAATTTTATAGCCTTAGAGTGTTCATCTCTGATTAGGACATGTGGTGTGCTCATAACGTCTTTAGGTTAGGGCGTTACATATTATTATTTGGAATAAATATGATTTACACTAATGAGACTAAGAAATATTTTACCTTAGATTTTAAGATGATAGATTTAAATGAGGTAGATATAATATTAGGTATTAAGGTATTGAAGTATATATAATAGGGGCATTGAGTTAAGTTAGTCACATTATATTGAAAAGATTCTTGAAAAGTTTAAACTTGTAGTAAGGAAAGAGTCTACAACTCCTTATGACCCTCATTTTAAATTAGAAAAAACTCAAGAAGAGCAATAACGTAGTTAGAATATGTTAATGTTACAGGAGATTAATGTATGCTTCACATTGTACTTGACCCAAAATTGCATATGCCTTGTGAATGTAGTCAAGATCTATAAGTGTTCCAGTATTGAACATTAGAAAACTATATTTAGAATCTTTGGTTATTTAAAGATAATTGTGAAACTTGGATTAGCGTATGGTGACTTTCCAACTATGTTAAAGGGTTATCTAGATGCTAGTATGATAATAAGTGCTAAAGATAGAATTTCAACTTCTTCATGGATATTTACCTTAGGTAGTGAAGTCATAAGTTAGCCGTCTGACAAATAAATGTGCGTAACAATTATTGTAGCTAATAGAGAGGTGGAATGGCTAATAAATTTTCTCATGAAAATAGAGTTGTGGCCACAACCATTGTGATCTATTTTAATCTGTTGTGATAGTGAAGCAACTATGTCTTGAGTCTATAGTAAAATTTACGATGGAAAGTCTAGATATATAGGCTAAGGCAAAAATATATTAAAGAATTAATAAGTGATAGAGTCATAACCATCATTTATGTTAAGACTAGTAAGAACTTGATGGATCCTTTGATGAAGAATTATCACATCCTTTAATTTGTAGATTTCGTATCTAAGTCGATTAGTTTTACGTATTCCACTATTTAAAAATGGAGTGGTGTTTCTCCTAACAAAAGTTTGAGAAGTTTAGTTTAGTAAATGTTCATAAATCTAGGATGAGCACATGACCATAAACATGCTACCATGAAATCTACTATTTGAATGTAAACATGGTTACATGTGTAAACTCTCCAATAGTGACATATAATGTAGAAGTTCAATGCAATTAGCTACTTATCACCTTGTTGCAACTTTGAGGGTTTATAGTAACGGATGAATCAAAACAAAATATATTATTGTTGAAGTATAATCGTGGAGGTGTTTATGTGTGTTCATAATTGACAATCTAGTGGAAGATTGTTGAAATAGATTGCGAATTGTGTGGTTTATGATGTAGATATGTATTTGGAAAGCTCAATGATTAACTATAGTTGTACCCACATTAAATATAAAGAAAAGAAAGAGATTTATGGAGGTTATATGAATGGTATGAACCTTTTGTTGAAAAAATATAGACCATTTCTTAAATAATGGAACACATAATCGAAATAAAATGTGTCAATGCAAGATGATTTGAACTAGCTTGAAATGATCTAAGCTATTTATGTCTATAAGTGCCAGATGATCTAGTTCAGTTTGAAATGATCAAGATACTTATGTCAGTCAGTGTTTAATGATCTGAACCAATTGGAAATGATCTAGCCCTTGTAGAGATTATTTGAACATTAAAATCCAAAGAGTTGCAACTTTTGATCAATTTCATGCATTTGGGTCACATCCATTAGTTGTAAATGATTTGGATCAATTTAAAACCAATCTAATTCAAACCAAATGGATGCAATCCACATCTAAAACATTGTAAATTTTGGGAAAAGTCATAATCTTTGAGATATGTTCCTTGATATAAAAGGTGTTGCTTCTTCAATGAAAAACGAATCCTCGCATAGAATTTTCATTCTTTTTCTTTTGCACTCTCTTCTTCTGTAAACAACAATTATTCAAAAACATGTCACGACAAATCTAATGTGGTTTGGTACTTGAATTTTTTCTATTCATGTATCAAGATTTATTTATATCTTGAGGAATTTCGCTTTAAAAAACTCTCATAGCAAACCTTATGTAGGAGACATAAATTCTCTAAGAAAAGTAAAATTATTCATACCTCTAGGTCTATCATTGTATCATTATTTTGTTAAGGTAAACTTTTGTCATTTATTCCTCATAGAATTATCTTGAAGGTATTAGATCCAACAAGTTGAGTATTCTACAATGACACATTTAGTTTGATCTCTAAGGGAGAGCAATGGCAGGAAGGATGACCGTGAGATGAGAGATAGTGATATATAATATGGCTGCCATGGTAACTGCAAGAGAGAGAGAGAGTGAGATTTTGTTGGTTAAGGCTTTTAAGATAATGGATAAATGATTATTTTATGATTTCTTAAAGATTATTGTATGTTCTAGTGTTTCTGGTATCAATATTATATTATCTTATTATCTTTTATCAATTTTGTATGATCTATTTTAATATGAATACATAGTAACAATTGGGTCTAATGTCTTATAATTACCCACCTAGTTATACCTAGTCATGAAGCATGTGATAAGGATCTTCACCAACTTTTTTATGTATTCGATATGCAGTTTTTGTTCGTTTTACCATCTTTATGCGGCATGGAACCCATAACATGTTAATGCTTATGTTCTCACATATGGATTGAAACTGCATAAAAGGAATTAATGAACCTAAGTCCCTATGAATTAGTTTAAAACTCGATAAATCATTCTAATACCAAACCTCAATTCTTAATTCTAGCCATCAATCTTAAAAAAATTTAATCGAATATAATGCATTTTGTTGGAAGACTGATATTCATATTACTGCATTATTAAATTAGTAAGTACCCATTATTTCAGAAAGAATAGAGAGGAAGGGTTAGGGATGGGCAAGGGTCAGGGTGGTAATGGTTATGCTGAAAGAGAAAGAAATTTCTTATTCTAAGGAGGATCGGTAAGAAAAGAAGGGTAGGCAATTAAGAATGTGGCAAAACAAATTAACAAATAATAGCCATAATACCTTTATAAGACAAGAGTCAAGAGAATATATTTACTGTTAATTTTGAAAATAAACAAGATTTAAGTACATCTTCTAAAGGTTAAAAAATCAAATAACCAGTACATAAAGGATAAAACTTAGGACTTCTATAACTTTTTCTTTTCCTTCAAAATATTATGTTTTCCGCTAAAATTAGAAATAGATTTCAATGAAAAGGTTCTATCGCAACTCAATTTGTAATAAGTAGCAAAAGCACATAAAAATTAAAAAATTATTTAAAATTTATGTCATAAAAAATCCATCGCAAATATATCAGTAATTCTTTTTTTCCCCCAAAGTTTTCTAGTAATGATATATTTTGAGAATCAAGATTAATCATGTGGTTATAAAAGATGACACCATAAATCATATATATCTATAATTCATCGTGCTGATGGATAACATGGATTTTTCTCAAAAGAAAAACCCATAAGCTCGCTACTCACCAGATAGACCTTTTGATCATGTAATTTTTATTTCATGTTTTAAAATAATTTTTAATGCTTTGTCAAACATTTTCCCTCTCATGTGTAATTTAAACTTGAATCCTTCAATCTTCATTGATAGTAGGATTCTTGATAACCAGATGGGTTAAAAAGTCATTTCCATAGGAATATTGTGACAAGTAAGGCTGGATAGTTAATTTATGCGTTTAAATATACAAAGGTATATTCTAAAGTTAGATTTCACAATAAAAGATCCTGCCACTGATTACACATATCAATTTATACATATATGCGGTTATTTCTTTCTCTTAATTTTTTTTCTTTTTTATTTACTTTAGTTTTGTTTCATGTTAAGAGTTTTTTACCACCTAGATGATGCAGAATTTTTCAAGTTTCGTCGTCTCCTGAAAAGGTCTCCCATCCAAAATTATATTAATTTTACAAACTAAATATAGTACCATCTGTCCCGCTTAATTCTTGACATTACACGGATCAAATACTGTATGATTTACAAAGACCAGCCATCTAAGTCAAATTGATAAAGAATACTAAAGCAACAAATTGTAGATGGGCATTTTATAACATATGCACCATGCTTGGAATATAAACTCAAAATTAATATTTTGTTTATATAATTTTTTATGGTGTTGAACATGATATAATTCATTATCCATATTTAATTTATAAATAAATTTGGTGCTAGAGGTATCTCTTCTTATAAGACCAGGTAAAACTCAAGTTTTTCTTTTTTCCTTATATTTGATGGTATAAAAATATTAGAATAAAATAAATGAAAAGTTTTAGTAGGTAATACATACTACGTGTAATATACACGTAATGAGAAGTGGTATGGTGATTATTTTAAAAACTACCCACTATTGCTTCGATATGTTAAAATATGATTGTTGATTACCACATGCACATACATGCTGTATGTATTACCTATTTACTATCTTTTCTTACAAAAAGAAAGAAAATTTCTTAAGGAAGTCACCAAAATAATATGACTACTACATCCACTATGATTTTATTACCATTGTCAAAATTGCTATTGTCACCACAGCCACCAATGCCATCAACACCAACACTACAACACAAGTGCCAAGTTACTAAAACCACCATTAAATTGTGACCATCAAATTATCACTACCATTTATGCCACCGCTATCATTATAAGTGTAATATTTATACATAAACAATAATAAAATAAAAAAGTTTTATAGTGTCCTGTTTACCTTATATGTTATGTTATATTGTCTCTTTATCTTAGTTTATGGGAGATACCAAATGCTACTTGAATAGTCAAGCGTATATTTTAGGAACCTCAAGTTAGTTTGTTCTTACATTTCAACCTTTTATGGTTTATTGGAAGTATGATTCTAAAGTCATGGAAATTCGATTCCACAAAATAAGTGACTTATCGATGTCTTCAAGGAAACCCATTTTATCATAATTTTTTTTTTTTTTTTGGTGAAAACAAGATTCCATTAATAGCAAGCAATCAATACAAAAGGATCATTGACGGAGAGTGACAAACCAAGCATATTTACAATATTTACAAAAGCCATAAAGCAAGAAAGAAAATAAGAACTAGAAACAAAAAACAAAAGAACCAAAGAGACCAGAGGTAGGGAAGCTCTACAGGTAAGTCTTTAACACATCCATAGCCATATCTATCAAGTAGCAAAACATTTTGAACATTTGCTAGACGAACCTCAAAAATGGCTTCTTATGCAGTCATGTGCATGCCAATATTTGTCAAGGCATTTGCCACTATCATGCCTCAATGGGTACCATAAACGTGACAACCCACCATACATAATATTGAAACTTAAGAATAACTACCTCAGTCACTCAAAAGCTTCCAAATCGTACAAGGCGTACATTCACATCAAAAGAAGACCGGTAGAGTAATGCATTTTAAGATATTGGCAGCAGAACATGCAAAATAACACTTAATATATTTCATTGAAATATAAAGTCTTACAACTTCTAAGGAGCATTCCCGTAATAATTACCATAGCAACATAGTCTTAATATGAAGATTAACTAGAGCTAGAAGATTTTAACAGAAATCTAGTCTAAGACTTCAAACAGAGTTCCTCCAAAAGCTTCCCAAAATAAAAATTCTACCCAGATGATCAAGTTGGTCTCGGGTGCAAAATAACGATCCTGCAATATCAAAAATATATAGGGTATAAGCATAACTAGCTTAGTAGTGACATATTCCTCACGCAAAAGTACTCATAACAGGCATTCATCCAAGTTCATTAAACAAGCATATGAAATGTAATAACCATATGATCAAACAGTAAATATGGCTATCTGGTTTCATATGTGTGATGGATTTACCTCTCCATCGATGGTTAGGGAATGATTTGAATTGGGCCCCAAACGACCTCCTTAAAAGTTTGCACATGTCTTGGGGTTCCAACGAACTATACTACTAGTCCTTGAGCTTTTCTTACCTAAAGTGATCGATTCGGCTCGGCTATAACTTGAGGTCGTATTCCCTGAACGTTCTAAATCCTCAAGATGTAGCTAGGCAGCTTACCTTTCCGTCCTACGCTGAGGAGTAGTAGCAAAATTTCGAAATGATATTCTACGTGATATGCATGAGCAATTTATTTATGAGATATTCAATCCGACATTAATTCATTTAAAGCGATCAATCAATAATTGCACATATAACAATACATATATAAGCAATTATGATAATCAACAAATTAGGCTCCGATATACTTATTGTTCATTAATCACACATAACAATTCACATACACAATTCCCATGATAACCTGCATGCATATCAATTTTATCTTTTCCTAACATCTAGTGCTCTATTCTACAAACACATGCGCAAATACATAAAACATAAAGGAGACTCACTCGTCCATAGCGATCTTCTATGAGTCGAAGTAATCCTCGGAAAAGAGAAGATCTTGGTCCTCAACACTTAAATAAAAGAAATACCCGAAATGAGTATTTCATCCAAGATCTACTCAATTTCTCTAATTATATCTTGTTGAATTCGTCAACATTCGCATGAATGGAGATTCCAATTTAAAATGGCCATAACTTGCTCATTTTAACTCGGAATTTCACATATTATATCCATTTTCTACCTACTCGAAAAAATCTATCCATTTCTAAGGTTATTTTTATCAAAAGAAGTCATTTAAGTCTCGGAATAGTGACGTGAAGAATTGTTACGAAAATTCCAGATTTCAAAACTCAAGTTTTCAAACTTTTCTCCATCCAAAAATCTTTGTACCAAAATATAGATATTATAATAGTTGGAAAATTCTTTGAACACATATATATTGACTCATATCATTAACATGAATTTAGTGAAGTTGTCCCAACAACGATTTTTATAAAATAAGGTGCTTTAAAAGTTGGAAAAGTAATGTTTTGGAAATTTTTATTTTAGCATTGTTAGGTAAGTTCTTGGTCTTATTGTAAGTAAATATTTCCTTCTTTTTAACTTTATCTATCTTTGAAAACAATTTTTATTTTCCAAAATAATTTTATTCCCATACTTCATTTTTAAGAGTTAAAAATGTAGTTTCTAAATGTTTTCTTGATGGTGACAAACTTTCTTAAAGTTCACTTGTTCTTAGTTTTTCCTAAAGTTTGTTCCATTTTAAAAAACAATAGGTTCTTATTTTAGTTCTTAAGTAAGATTCATCTTTAAAAAGATTTATTCTTAGATGATTTTTCAAAACTTATCTAAACCTTAATTTGATGAAAGCTTTACATATGAGTTTAAGAAAACTTTTGTTAAACAAAAAATTAAGTTTAAAGAAACTTTCTTATTTATTAGTTTGAAAAGAGAGTTCGTGATAACTTTATTTTATATATTCATTGATAAAATCCCATATAGTATTATTACTAAAACTTGAGCTAAACTTATCTAACTTTAGAAAATGTTTGTTAAGATAAAACTTTAAGTTTTCATGGAAAAATCATTTCTTATGTGACAAATTTTATTTTTAAAGAGAGTTCTTATTTTTATTACTTAAGAAAACTCATTTTCATTATGGTTGAGACAATATCAACATGTTCATGCATGAATGAGAATATGTAATTATGAGATATGTAATATTATTAAATAATAAGATAAGATATATACAAGAATAAATAAAAGCATAACAATAAGATCAAGTATTGGGAACTTTAGCTTCATCAAGATATTCCAGGACTAAGAATAGACTAGTCCCAAAAAGAAAAGAAAAGAAAAGGAAAGAAAGAAAATTGTTTTGACTTGATAAGGACAAGTCTAAGACTAGAAAGACTAGTCTTAATAATAGCATGAAATAAATAAATAAATTACAAAGCACATAAATAAATAAATAATAAGTGAGCTTATATGCTCTAAAGAAATATATACATAATATACATAATACTATATAGAAGTTAGATTAGAGCAAATAATAATAACAATAATAACAACAACATAATAACAATAATAACATAATGTAAAATATGAACATGAACAAAAACAAAAAATGAACATATTATTACTTCTTTAACTCTCATGAGTTTAAGAAACATACATTAAGCTCATATTAAGTTATATGAACATGATGAGTATATGTAAGAAATTTTTACCTAAGGTTATGTGTTTGTTAAAGAGGAATAGAATGGGTTGTAGTAATATGTGGGAGATGGTTTTATGGAGAGAAGAGAGGACTTGGGAGAGTATTTGAGAGAGAGTGTTGTGGAGTAATTTTGATAGAGTTTTATTAGGAAATGAATTGTGTGAAAGAATGAAGGAGGAAGGGGGTATTTATAGAGTTTTGGAGTGAAAATTAGATATAATTAAATAAATTGAGAGTGATGAGAGAGAGAGGATAGACGGCAACATGGGGAAATGGGAGAAAATTAATTAAATTTGTTGTTTTGTAATAAAAAGAAGTAATATGTAAAGTGTGATGTGATTAAAGTTGTATGGGGAAGGTAAATTGTAAGATATAGTATGGTAGTGTGTAAAAAAAGTAGAGATAGAGAGACAGTGATGAATAGTAGAAATAGTACTATGAATAGTAAACTAGATAATTAAAATACTAGTAGTAAAGAAAATGCGCATAAACAGCCTATATCTGATATTTTTAGTTATCGAAAAATTCTAAAACTGATATTTTTGAAAACCTTATATTTTTAAGAGTCTATTGGTGTTGTCGAAATATTTTCACTATCCAGTACACCAAGGCACGGTTTTTGAAAACTAATCCCGTTTGGATCCGAAAGATACTATAAAATTACGAATATGATATTTTTAAACTTTCCTATATTATTACGAACCATTTTGTACAATTATCTTAATTTCGTTTTTTAGGGTTTAAGAACACGGGATTGCCGGATGTAGATTCACTAGACTAATCATAGAACTAGGTTAACTTTAGGGTTTCGGTTCAACTTCCGCTTCTAGGGTTTACTTATATTTACCGAAAAATCTAGGGGCTTCCAGCCACTTAGTCATCTCCTTGAAATGATGTTTCAACTTGTATCGGTGGAGTTGAGACATCCTTGCCCTACAAACATTCAACACATTGTGATACTTCAATTAATAAATGTTGTTTGAATTTAAAAAAGTTGTAATTATTTTAGAATCCAAATTTAGCTCCACTTGAAGGAAACGATGCTGCAAGCAAAATTTTAAATCATAAGCTAGGCCCCATAACTCAGCAGCTACAATATTAGAAGTTGATATTTTTATTGCAATACCAAAAATCTAATCACCATCCGAATTGCCAAAAACACCAACTATAGCAACCTTAGAATTTAATAAGTTGGCAATTGCATCTGTATTCAATTTGACCCAACCTTCGATTGGAGGCTGCCATTTGAGATCAGTTCTTTCAATATATTTCATATTCTATGACTTTTTCAAATGTGCCCAGAATTCATGTGATTTTACTCTAATTATCTCATTTAAATGAGTTGTTGGTCCATCACTTTGATGAAGGAGTTTATTTCTAGATGTCTAATCCACCTATAACATGATAGCAAAAGAAAAACCCCGTGGTGGTTGTGCTTGATATGCTTGAGATAAACTGAAAAAACAATTATGCAAAATCCATTCATTAAAGGTACCATAATCAGGAGAAGAAACAATATCAATATCACCCAGCCAGCATTGAATAATGTTACAAATACACTGGTAATCCCTCAAGGCATGTTGTATATCCTTATTCACAGTTCCACAACACGGGCATGTGTGATTCTTCACAATTCCTCTTTTTTGTAAGTTAATGGATGTAGGGAGAGAGTTAGTGACAATTCTCCAAAGAAAATTTTAATTTTGGGAGGGAAAACTGTTGACCAAATCCATTTCTAGTATCTTTGAGTACTTTGTGGCAAAGGCATTAATCTATCATAGATGCTTTTTAACGAAGGTATAACACGACTATTAGTATCTATGTTTGAAATTCCATCTTCCATTAAAGTGAAACTCTAACTTTCACTCAAGTCTATTATTGCCCTTCAAGAATCTACTCGTACACGATCTCAACCATGCCCTTTTTAATAATGGCTCATTCAAACAAAAGGGGCGAATGCAATTTCGGTTTAATAGGAATATAATAAGGTTATAATAGCTATTGATGTAAAAAGTAAAACAAGTAGTCATTAGAGTAAAAGATAAAATATCTATAATACTTCTTGATTTATTTTAAAAAGAGAATAGTTGCATAGGTGATATTTTTAATATAAAAATATTTATAACAAAGTTGAAAATTAAACTATTAAATGGTAATTCATTGTATGGGGATATGAATTACTATTTATAATTTTATGTAATAGTAATTTATTATAAATTCATATTCTCTTCAAGTAAACACCCTAATAATAATAAGGAGGAAATAAATAGATGTTCATGTCAAGTAAACCTACTACAAGTATCTCTATTACTAACCCTATCAGGTGAAGGTCTCTCTCTTCCCTATCCTACTTATAGCAGTGAAGCGTGTACTGATTCAATAATGTTGCTTGATCGCCGTTCTTTGAAAATACCAAATAGTAAACTCCAAAGAATTGGATTTTAAAAGCTGTATTTAGTTTAGTTGTTGCAAACCCGTGATTAGTTCTCAACAGAATTAATGCTATAATAAATTAGTAAATGTTAATTATTTTCTGATGTACGAAGCTCGAACTGCCAATTCTAAAAATTGTACTAAATAATCTTGCCATCAATTAAGATACATAGATTATCATTACTTGCCCATAAAATATGATTTTTATAGTGTATATATATATATATATATTTTTCTACATTCATTTGATTTCTCCTTTAGATAAATTATCAGTAGTTGTTTAACGGTTTGAATATCCATACCATTAGTAATGATGAATAGCACCAATGAATGGAGGAAAGAAAAATGATGATGAAGCGATGACGAAATATTATACTTTTTCTTGTTTTTGGAATCATTTATTTGGTGGAGGTGCGAGACAACTGGCTGGTCTTAAAAAAATGCGGGACAATACCACCATATCTGTTCGTCGTTCGTTCTCGTTTGGATGGAGGAGACCAGACCAACCACAAGTAGGAGTACAAACTCTTCACTGGCCATTAGTTGATATTTTAAGTGGACCAACTCTTTTTGCTGTGAGGGTAACGTGTCATACGTATTTCTATTCTGCATCTGCTCATGTTCCAACTTCGCTCTTATTTTCATGGTCAATGGTAGAGATAGTATTTAAATTTAGAAAAAATATATAATTAAATATCTAAATTTTAAAATTGAGATTATTACATATTAATTGTTTCTTTTTAACAATAAATCATACAAATCCAAATTGCAAAAATATTACAAAAAATACTATCGTTATGTCGCATATTGGATATGCGATATAGATTTTTTTATATATGGCACGTCCAATATGCGATACACATATAAATTTATATTTGTGTAATACAAGCCTATACGTGAATCGCACATCCATTGTGCGGTACACATATAAACTTTTGTGTATCGCACATTAGACGTGCGAGTCACGTACAGGTTTGTATAGCACACTCAATGTGCAATACAATCATTTTTAAAAGTTTTGCAAAATATCATCACTATATCTCGTGTCCAACATGTGGTGCATATATAAAATTTCATATCTTTTCTCCAACATACGATATAGAGATGATAATTTAGTAATTTTTTGTAAAATATGGATTTGTGTTTTTTTTTTTAACAAGAATGATAGGCATGTCTTTCACCTCCTTTAAAATTTTACCAATTTAGTATCTAAAAAAAAATTTCATGTGTGCCAACAATACCTTTATTAAGCTCTTTTAAATAATAAATTGATAAATTTGTAAAAATTTTAAACATTAAATTAATTAATTTTTAAATTTATATATTAAAATCATCAATTTTAAAATTGAATTCATGTACCTTCATAACATCATCCATATTATTAACTGGCATGGGCAATTGCGAGTGGTCCTTAGACTTGGCAGTGCGCTCCCGCAGGAGTCGTGGAGATACCCGAACTATGAAGTTCTAAAGAAGGCTGTCCGTACATACACATATATACTATATTTCTTTGTCCCAATTAAATTTTGGGGGTGACTCTCTAATTTTAGATTCCAAGTCTGCCCATACTTAGGTTAGACCGATCATCATGGCAACCACCGATAGTTCCCCTTTTTGTAAGAGTGTAACCGTTACGTCATAAAAAGCAAATAATTTAGAATTAAAGCCTGTGGAGACCGTGAAAACCACTGCACAAGTGGTTTGGTCTAAGGCTTTGCGTTTTGGGGTTTCTAAAAAGAGAAAGTCAACGAAAGATCTTTTCTTTTTTTTTTCCTTAAAAAAGTCGAATACATCTTTGTCTTTCCGAGTTATCTAAGAGAAAATCTGCTTAAATTCAAGTAATAGTGATTCAATTCATTCAAAGAGGAAAACCTAGATTTTTCTATTAAATTCAAATCTTCTTAGTTCTTAATCTTTTGGGTAAATCTTGTTGTTTATACGAGTATCATTAATAGAATTGTCATCTTTATGCAATTTTTGAAAAGCAAAAGTCAAGATTTGGCATTGAATTATGTGGGTTAGTGTTTCATTTTATTCTTCTTCTTTCCCATTTCTTGTTTCCTCTCTTTCATTTTCTCTTTCCATCTCTCTCTCCCGGTTTGCCATGTGTCGAGCTATTATTAGCTAAAAATGCTAAGTCAGATGATGTTGTTAGGTCATTTGATGAAGGTATTGATAATGTCCTCAAAAAGCTCATCCAAATACCTCGTAGATCACTTCAAAATGCAGGTAGTTAATTACTCTTTTTACTAAGGTCCAAGTATTATTTGTGACATTAATCTAATAATTTATAAATCTTGATTCTAATAGTAATGTAATTTAATCTTTAAATATTACAAAATAACACTTGCAACTTTAATAAGTTGGATTGGCTGAGAAAAATAAATCAGTGAATGGCCCTCTAAAATTATAGATAACCATATAAATCTTTTAGCCTTTATATACAATCTAAACATAGCAAGATGTACTACAACCTATTAAACCTTAACCATGGTGCATTGTTTTTTTTTTCCCCTTTTCCCCCCTTTTTAACTCAAAAGTAAATGTCCTTTACGTTACAAATATAATAAAGTTTATATGATAAATTGCAACCTTTCAAAATTTAGGGTTAGATCCATATTGAGGTAAGAATTCTTAGGAAGCGCGACACAATTTTCTCTACAAGCAACTATGAAGCTAAGAATTTTTGTAGTTTTTGGTCTAAATTTTCAAATGTATATATGTATATATGGATATCTTTCTATCTTCATTAATGGCAACCCCCACTAGAAGAGTGCAAAAGAAGTCAGCATGGAATTAGGACTATTTGATAAAATTATATTTTTGTGATAATTGTGAATAACAAAAATTGGTAAGATGTTATAGTAAAAACTATTAGTATTAGCCAGTCTCTAGCAAGATTATCAACCATCTTAAGTAGAATTGTAACTAAATCTACAAGATCTATAATTAAGACAATAAAAGAAAAGAAAAGGGGATAAAAAATTGGGATGTTCCTGAAGAAGTCAATGTGTTGAGGATCATGATTGCTTTGACGAACCATAACCATCTTTCACTTTCACACATCTTACATTTACTTGCACAATCACATCACAAACACATTAGAAAAGCAGTGAAGAGTTGAATGATCAATTTAGAAAGGAAAACTAGGATTTAAAAATATTTTTGTACGATTTCTAAAAGGTGATCATGAGAGTTAGTAAAGGGTATGAATATTGTGAACTGAGCTTATATACACTATGCTTAAACAGTGTGTTTCACATACTTTGTGGGTCAGGCCTAAAAGTATTTTTTGTTCTCTCATCTTTTCCAGTGGCACCTAAAACAAGATCAACATAACAAAATCTTGCACAAGATGTAAATTTAGAATTTTTCAAGACTACCATGATATTAATGCAACAATTTTAGATTAGTTGAGTAGTCGTATGGATAAACTTGATTCGAGTTAGAATCAATATGCTTCTACTCAAAATAAAGCAAATGGCAATGATCCATTATCCTTAATGTTATTAGGGACTTCTAAAGGCTAATTGAAGGGAATAAAGCTTGAAATTCTCAAGTTACATGGTAATGATGTTCTGGAATAGATCATTTTAAAAAAGTAACATTTTCGTTTCCATCATATTGATGGTGATCAAAGATTGACCATTTTCTCTTTTGCTATTGAGGGAGAGGCACTCTAATGATACAAATGGATGTACCTTAATTGCCAATTAAGTACATAGGACATATTTTTTGTTTAGTAGCTTGTTTTAAGCCATCTACCTATGAACACGTATAAGGTATTCTATCTAAATTGACTCAAACTACTATTATTTCTCACTATTGGTCACTATGTGAAGCTTTGTCCAATAGAACAGTAGGTCTATTGGAATCATTTTTACTCAGTTGTTTCATCCCAGGTCTCAAACCTGCATTTAAAGAGAAGTAGAAACTAGTAAGCCTAAAAACATGATTGATGCAATATAGTTGCTATAAGCCCTCGAATTTTTCATAACTCTTAGAAAATAATCCTGGAGTTAAATACTGAAACCAAAATCCTAAAAACCAACCCAAGTTAAAACCGAATTCTAAATAAGATCAAATACAAAAATTCTTAACCTTGAGAAAAGAGGACCCTCAAAACCAAATGGAAAATCCAATAATCGTTTGATTCAACATTCATACGCCAACCAAATCATTTATTTGATCCCTAACATACAAATCAAGATGATATATCCAAATAACACTTGACGATAAAATACTAAAATCTTAAATCCTTTGGTGAATTTTAGAATAAAAATTTTCAATTACCACCAAAAGTCAAACAGAGTCAACCCATAATCCTAGACTCGATTAAACAATCTCGGGAACTGAAAAATATTAAACAAGTCACAAAAAATAAAAATAAAAATAAAATAAAAATAAAATTATGAACAAAAAATATAACACGGTCAAAAACCCCAAAAATTTTATGATCTTACGAATAAATTAAAAAACCAGAAGTCAAACCGAAACCTCAAAGGTCAATAAAGTCTATAACAAACCCAAGTGTTTAGATCTAGCAATCCCGTGCTCATAAACCCTAAGCAATGGAATTGAGATGATTGTGGATAATAGTTCATATTAATATAAGAAAGCTTAAAAAATCATATTCATTAATTTTTAGTGTGTTTCAAACCCGAATAGGATCAGTTCTCGAAAAGTACATCCTAGGGCTCGGAATAGAAGAAATATTCCAAAAACACCGTTAAATTCATAATAATACAATGATTTCAAAAATATCGGTTTTATAATTTTTCGATAACTAAAAATATCATATATCGCATTTTTACGCTATTTTCTTTACTACTAGTAATTTATTAGTCTTGTTTATTATTCATTATACTATTCACAACTATTCATCTATCTCTACTTTTTTGTACCACCTATTCTTACAACCTATATACATATTTCTTACAATATTCTTTTCCCATAAAAATTCTATACCATATATTACTAAACTTCTCTTACACTTTTCTTCTAAAATTAATTTTTAATTACTCTTTTCTTTCATGCCATAAAATTTATTTTATTTAATTAACTATAATTTCCCTCCAACTTTTCCTATTAATACCCCATTTCTCCTTCATTTTTTATACACATCTCATACACATAACGAAACTCTACCAAAATCATTTCTCAACTTCTCTCTCCAATTTTTCTCTCCTAAAATTCTCTTCCCAACTTTCTTTCCTCTATACAAAAACCATCTCCCACATATCACTACCCACATATTCTTACAACCATCACTTTCTATTTTCAACAAATATATACCTTAGGTAAAGATCTTCTATATCTACTTTTTTATGTCATATAACTTAGCATGACCATGGTGTTATTTGTTAAGGCTCATGTGAGTTATGGAAGCAACAACATGTTCATGTTTTGTTCTTGCACATACCAAGAATTTCGATTTTATTATTTTGTTATTATATTATGTTGATATTGTTATTATTATGCCCCTAACTTAGCTTTGTATATATAATATTATCTATATCAATATCTATATTTCTTATAGTCTAAATACTCACTAACTTTCACTAACATGCTCTTACTATTATTATTGCTTTTTCTTTTCTTTCTTTTTCTTTTCTTCTTAGGACTCGTCTATTCTTAGTCTCGAGAAACCTTGATGAAGTTAAGGCTCCCAATACTTGATTGGGATACTTTGATGAAGTTAAGGTTCCTAATACTTGATCTTATTACTTTGCTTATTATTGTTTCTTATACTTTTTCCTATGTTATTATGTAATATTCTTTTCTTTTTCATACTACATAATCATGTGCATACATCATTATAATGATATTGTCTCAACAAAAATAAAGTAGAATTTTCTTTAATAAAGGAAAAATGGAATCAAACTCTTTTATTATATAAATTTGAACCTAAATAAATATTTTGTCATAAAAAACGTAGAAAAAGTATTTTTATAAATTCTTTTAAAAAATTTAGACAAACCTATCATAAATTTTCTTCAATGACAATAAAGATGATTTTTACCAAAGAAATTAACTAAGGAAATAAACACTGTCTTTTTATGATAAGTAACATGATGTTTATTAAAATTTAGTGTTAGTAATTCATTGATAAGTAAATTTTTATAAAAGCTTACTTATAAGATTTTCACTAACTCTATAGTAAAAGCCAAGAACTAAACTAGTTTTCAAAGATAAGGATCAAACCACTGGTATGATAAATCCCATAGAGAAATAAAAGTTTGTCAAGTTTCTAAATGATAAACTCATTTTCAAGAAAATAAAAAATATAAAAATGATAGGCTTAAAAAACAATAGATATTATCAACAACTTAAGAAAATATTGAAAGTGATTCTTCCAAGTAAAAATTTCGTAGAGAGCTTAAAAGATCAAGTTTTTGGAAAAAAAAAATTTATCCTTAAAGAAGTTAGGAAATAGAAATATAAGAGAAAAAGACTTTTTTATAATTTTCGATCAAAACCATTTAAAAAGGAAAAATATATACAACTCAAATTATTAGAAATTATCAATAACTTATGAAAATTTTTGGAAACTTCATTTTTATCACTAAAGGTAAAATTTGTAGAAGACTAAAGTTAAGAAAAAAATTAATTTATTTTAGAAAAGTAATTAGAAAACAAAATAAGAATATACTTATTTATAATAACCCAAGAATTTACAAAGTTCTTTCAAAACATTTAAAAGAGGAAATTGTTAAAAATTCAAGTTTCAACACCGTAAGATAAATTGTTTTATGAAATATAATCATTAAGACAACACCATGAAAATTTTGTATACAATATGAGTCTGTATATATATGTATTAAAAGGATTTTTTCAACCATATAAATACCTATATTTTTGCTAATGGATTTTTGGATAGGGAAAACTTTGAAAATTTGTGTTTTAAGGAATTGGAATTTCGTAATAATTATGCACCCTACCGTTTCCAAAACTAAATGGCTTTTTAAGAAAAAAAATAACCTTAGAAATAGATAGATCTTTTCGAGTAGGTAAAAAATGACATATAATATGTGAAATTCCGAGTTAAACATTATCTATGACTAAGAAGATTGTGAAATGGATAAGTGGGTTATTTCTCTTAATATCATTACCTTGCTTGTATTTGTAGAGTAATGGCATTAATATACTAATAAAAGATAGAAATAGACATGAATGGGGAATTCAAGGATATATATGCATGTGTGATTCTATGCTTATGTAATGAAAAAAAATTAAAAATATCGCAACTTCAAATTATCTGTTTAAATATTTTGTCTACCTACATGCATGATTGCTTATTGTTTGCTAAATTATTTGATCACCCCTAAGAAACCTTAATAAGATTTGGCTTAAGAAAAATAAAATGTTCACGCATAACATCCATCAAGTCGCATTTCTTTCGAAAGGCTACCACTCTTACGTATAGAGTTGGATGGGTTATTATCATGCTGGGACACGGGCCATGCTCCTTCCTAGAGAATCCACATCACTCGGGGAATACGACTCTATATTTGAAGCCGTGCCAACTGAACGCTTTAGGCGGACGCCTAGGGACTAACAGTAGAAGGTCGAGATGATCTTTATTAACAATTCACTAACCATCGATACAGATGGGTAAATCCGTTCTATATATGGCTCCTGGATAACTGTATATGTTTGTGTGATCATGTGATTTAATACATAGCATGCATAGCATATGTAAGAAAATTAAATAAACTTGTTTGATATCATGGTGCAAATGAAAAGGAATATCTCACTAAGCTAGTTGTAAGCTTATACCCTCATAGATTTTTGTTAAAACAGGTATATCCATGGCTCCATTCGAAGATCATGATATTAAGAAAATCATTGATGGATTTTAAACTCTTTTGGAAGCAATGGGAACATAGGATGAAGTTATTTGTAATTTTTGTATATGCAAAGTATGTTATGATAGTATTTTGGTGATTACTAAAAAATGTATTTACATAGACTTGGAGACAAAAGCGGGGGTATGCCCTTAAGATTTGTAATCAACCATGTTTATGTCTTATGATAAGTATTCTCCTTGCCTTGTCACTTAATCATTACCAATGTAAATTGTGCTATTCCAATGTGTTCCTTTGGTTGTGATGTACACATTGTACATGATATAGAAGCCTTTGCATGACTAAAGTAGTCATTCTTAGGCTTTTGTATTGTGCATAGTGGACTGTCACATTTAGCGTATCCTTCCGGATGAGGCAGTTGATCAGAATGTATAAAGATAAGTTGAATGATCAATCAAATGCATTTTAAACTAGTTCTACATCAAATTCATCATACAAAGTTACTTTGTAGTTTAAGCCAACTTTAGCTAACATTGTATAAACATCTTTTTTGAAAAAATTCACTGCCATTCCTATTAGAAAACTCTCAAATGAAGAGATGTAAGCAGGAAGAAAGGAGAATCTATGCTTTATCATGTTATCTAATGAGTATTCTACTAAGTCAAATGACCATGAGCAAGAACGTACAAAAGTTTTCCCTATGCAAACCGACATTACACAAGTAGAGCAATTAGTCATCATGCTTTAAATGGTGAAATTGTTCTTAGAGCACTTAGATGTCAAGGAATAGTAAATAATACCACACCATTAGTACTAATTGACTTAGGAAACATCCGTAATTTTGTTCAAACTTAGTTTCACGTCATTAGGGACTTATTGTGACTTCATCACCTAAGTTCCAAATTCTTGTTCGTAATTGATAGAAATTGTTATGTGAAGGGAAATGTAAGGATGTATCAATCAATATTCAAGAATTTCAATTTATTGCTACATTTTACATTCTTCTATACAAAGGCTAGATTTGGTTATGGGAGTTGAATGGTTACAAGAATCAGGACTAGTTACTATCAATTATGATGATTTTACCATAAATTTTTGTCATCATAGTCAAAGTGTTACTTTTTTGGGAAAACTGTATCAAAATGGGGGATGGATCACACATTGTCAATTCAAAAGATTGTTGAAAACTACAGCAGTGGCTTCTTGCTACCAATTAGTGGCTTAGGTCGGTTATTAGTCATTGGATATTACCAACATTCTTATTGAAAAAGTATTAGGAGAATTTTCTCAAATATTTGAGACATCATCACCTTTTCCCACTAAGGAATATTCAACATGGTATACATTTGAACAGTGGTATCTCAACAAGAAAAGACAATTATGGATCAAGCTAAGATTTTGATAGATCTTGATTAATTAGTTTTCTCACCTTCTCTTCTTCTTTTTATGTATTCTTTAATGGTAAAGAATATGCTCTCTTATGAGATGAAATAACTTTATTTGTTGCATGTTATGTTTCTTTTATAAAGGAGAGATAGGGAGTTAAAACTTGATAATCCTAATTCCCTAAAAGCCCAACAACCATCACATTAGGCTCACTCCTATTAGGGTTATTCTATAAGTTACATAGACCATAATAGATTATTAAAATAATCTAACATTCTCCCACTTTGTCCATGTAATGACTTGATGATTTAATAACTATAATTACACACCATACATTGAATAAATCAAGTCATCGTCCTTAAATGAATTAAGTTAAATCGAATCATGGCAATCACAATCTAATCCCTTCCATGTATCACATAATCAACTATACCCAAGTGACCTCAATTCAAGAAATATTATAATTATCAACATTAATATCTTATTTCGAAGACACATTCTTGTTATCCACATAACTTTACACGTACATAACTATAACATGGATAACAATTAAATCAACAAAAACATAACTTTAATTAAATTCACAAAGGACCAAAATAAATTGAGCTAACAACTTTATGTTTATATACATAAATCATTAAACTATGCTAACAAGGACTTTTTCATAATACCCATCCTTTCAACATGGTAATAAATGTTTTGGGTAGTAAACCCTTAGTCAATAGATCCACTATCATTAGAATAGTTCCTTTATGCCTAGTAGACAGTTTATGTTTTTGTACTTCTTCTTTGACAAACAAATATTTCAAATCCATATGTTTTGCACCCTTTGAATACTTTCATTCTTAGAGAAGAAAATAGCTACAAAATTATTGCAGTAAATTCTTAATGGTTTATTGGGTAAATTACACTAGTATGTCATAATATTTAGGGATAAGTTTATTTGAGATCATAATGTTTGGAGAAGTTGGTCAATTAAAGTCAGCATTGACACGTGTGACAACGTGGCTAATCTTCTGACTTTTAATTAAATTGTTCTCTTATCGATAGGTGTCAATAGTGACCTTAGTTAACCACTTCTCTAAATGTTGTAACCTCCAATGAACTACCTAAAATGTATGAACTCAAATAAATTTACTCCCAAACTTTGTGACCTTATAACTTACCCTAGTTTATTTATATTGTCGACACTACTAAGACTTGAGATGAATTTTTGCAACCACATTACATGAACTATAGCCTTGAAGCACACTACAAATTCAGCTTCCATGGTAGAAGCAACAATGATAGACCGCTTTTCACTCTTCCAAGAAATAGCTCCTCTAGCCAGTAGAAACAAGCAGCCAAAAGTAGATTTCCTTGAATCTACACAACTGGTATAGTTTGAATTCGAGTATCCTACTACAAGGTTACTTGATTTTCTATAAGTGAGCATGTGATCCTTAGTGCCTTGTAAATATTTGAGTACTCTCTTTGCAACTTTCTAATAGTCTAAGGTTACTTTAATATCAACCCAGCATCTCAGTAGCACAATTGATGTTTGGCCAAGTACACGTTTGAGTGTACATTAAACTCCTAACCACTGATACATAGGGAATGGATTCCATTTCTTTATGTTCCAAATCATTCTTGGGGCATTTCTTTTCACTAAATTTGTCCCCTCTCTGAATTGGAACTTTTTATATAGAACACTTTTCCATTATGAATTTCTCTAATACTTTGTTAAAATAGTTTTTATGAGACGGTCCCAACAATTTGTGCAATCTATCACGGAATATTTTTATTCAGTCACATAGGATGCTTTAGCCATGTCCTTCATTTCAAAGCTTTTAGAGAAGCATTGTAACATCATGTAACAATCTTTTATCACTAGTAGTTAGCAAAATGTCATTGACATATAAAATTAATACAATAAACTTACTCCCACTAACCCTCAAGTAGATACACTAATCAATAGCATTCTCTACAAAACCATATGATGGAATGATATGATTAAACTTAAGATACCACTGTTTGTAAGCTTTTTTTAATCCATATATTGATTTTCTTAATTTACATACCAAATTTTTCCTTTTTTGTGGTTAAACAACCCTCTAATTATTCCATATGAACCTTTTATTCCAATTCTCCATTCATAAAGGAGGTCTTTACATCTATTTGATGAAGCTCTAGGTCATAATGAGCCATTAAAGACATAATAATTTTTAAAGAGTCCTTCTTTGAAACTAGAGAGAAGGTCTCTTTATAGTCAATGCCATCTTTCCAATTATAAACTTTGATATTGCCTTTTAAGTCTCTTTCAGTCTTAAAAATCCATTTGCAACCAATTCTTTTAGAACCTTTAGGCAACTCTACAAGTTCTCAACCTTTGTTGTCATTCATTTATTTTAACTCTTCTTTCATAACTTTGAGCTAAGTTTTAGAATCGTTACATTCCATTGCTTGTTTGAATGAGACTAGGTCTTCGTCAATGCTCAAGTCACATTCATGCTCAAGTCAATAAAACCCATAATCATCTGGAATAGCTTATCTTTTTCGTCTTTTAGATCTCCTTAACACTATTTATAAGGTTGTAAATGAATCAAGCTGGTTCAAAATGTTCAAGCTCGACTTGATGTTTACTCGAATTCAATTAGAGAATGGCCCAATCAACCTTGAGTTCAAGTTACTCGAGTAGTTTATTATTTTGAGCTCGACCTTCATCTGTTTAGCTCAATTGGCTCGTGAGCTTAATCGTGCTCTATCAAAATCAAGTTGAGAATAATATTAATCAAATTCAAATCAAGTTATGATATTAATATTATTTAAAGTAAAATTAAAATTATTTTTTTAATAAATCGAGCCTAAATGAGCTTAACCATGTTGAGCTTGAGCTTATGTAATGTTACTTCAAGTCAAAGTCAAACTTAAAATCTTAATTTCGGTCGAGCTCGAGCCGAGCTCAAGATCAGTACTGTGTAGCCCTAGCTATTTCCTATGATGTCACTTGCTTATTCTCAACTTGTTCATCATTAATTCAGTCATTGTTTATCTGTTCACTTAGTCGTTGTAGTATAGTGGTGAGTATTCCCGCCTGTCACGCGGGTGACCCGGGTTCGATCCCCGGCAACGGCGCCAAAAACTTGATGATTGCCATCAAGCGTAGTTTTAAATTTATAAAATCCCGTTCTTAATTCACTATAAAGGCAATAGGCAGTGTACCTATCGATTGCAGAATAGAATTAATACGGGTGTCGTCCTCTAGGATCTGGATATCAAGTACTAGTATTACCGTTTCTCTACTATGTAACCGATAATTTTGATGATTACTATTTATCTAATTTACTTTAAAACACTATTAACACAACTCCAATAACCAAACAAGATTCAATTAAGGTCTAATAATCCAGGTTTTGTCTTACTTTCAATTTATCATGTGAATCATTGACAATCTTTATTAGATAATTTAGATTAGTTCTTAAGCTATAGAGTTCCTTGAGCAAATTATTAATTCTTTCGAATCTAACAATTTATCTAAACCTAGGTTAATCGATTAGGATATCTCCTAAATCAATAGCAACCTAAATTTGCATTAATAACATGAACTCTTAAGAATAGAAGATTCTTGCTATTCTATGTCTAGAATTACAAACAAATCTCTTCAATTGCATATATCAATTCATAAAAGTAATCTTTCAATTAACTTAAATGAAATTCATGCATAAATCTGTATTTCCGGACATACAAACTTAAGAACGGTTAACAAACATGCAACTGAACAAAAGAACTTTAATAATTCGTTAAGAACAAAGTCTCAACACATGATAAATATGAAATTCGACAAAACCCAGATCTGAAAAACTACTCCTTCATAGTAATTAATAGTAATACATGAGATTCAACATAGAAATTCGAACTCATGATACTACCCGAAAAGATTATAGCTCAAAGTGTCGGATCTTCAATCCTTGATGATCTTGATTTGTTATTGGAATCTCCAGAACTTCCTTCTCCTTTGAAAACTCTCGTTATCAAAATCTTGTCTGTCCTCTTTCTCTTCCACCCTCTCCTTTTTATAACCATCTTCAATTGAATGGAATTAATTGCTCTTGATGAGGAGAGATGAAAGGTTTTGGAGGTTATGAGTCTTTTGGCCTTTCAAGTAACGCTCCTTCCATAACCGAAATAAACGTTTTTGTCTTAAAATGGAGGTTACTGTAGTTAAAAAGTCGTTTTCTCATTGAATGACTTTTTATTAAATCGACAGGGCGAGTGACAGGTCATGTCTCACAAATGTCCTTTAAAAAGTTCAATTTCCAGGTTGACATGGTGAGAGACAGGTCATGTCTTGCAAATGTCTTTCAAAAGCTTGATTTTCATTCTTTAATTTTGCTTCCTCCTTGCAATGGTTGAAAAACATAGCTTGATCTTGTCATTTTGAGTTCTTCTTAATCCAAAATTTGCATTTTTGACCCGTCTTTGCTTTCCTTGAAAAATATTTCCTTTAAAGACCTGAAAGCATACATTAATGTTTTGAAGTGCCAAATTCTTAATAAAAATGATCAATAAAGGTTCATTTTGGCATTCACAAAATATGAATAAATTTGGTTTATCAAATTTGTTCAGTTAGATAGTAGAATACGATTTAGTACTAGTATTTGCCTATTCCCTGAGGACGATCCCGATTTTTAAAAGCTATACTATATTCACGATAGGTACACTGCCTATTACCTTTATAGCAATTTAAGAAGGGCCTTTATAAATTGAAAACTATGCTTGAAGGTGAGCCTGCAAGTTTTTGGCGCCGTTGCCGGGGAATTTGAGTAATATTAGGAAAAGTTTATTTCTGCTAATCTAACTTAAAGAAAAAGAAAAAAAGAAAAAAAAAAAAATCTAACTCCAATCTCTGATATTTTGTAGTGCATGCCAAGAAGTTCCTCTTCAAGACTTCTAGATTTTGATCCGGAGATAGACAGAACATTCCACAGAAGGTTAAGAAGTAACACAAGAGAAGTTGCTAGCGAATTGATAGATCCACTCATGGCTGATAATAATGAAGAAGTTCCCAAAACCAACTTGGATTATGCTAGACCTACTCTGGATGGTACTGGGCCAACTGTGGTGAAACCGCCCATTGCGGCAAACAACTTTGAAATCAAAAGTGTGGTGATTCAGATGCTGCAACAATACTGTCAATTTGACGGTCTACCTGATGAAGATCCACATGCTCATATTCAGACATTTTTGGAAATTTATGAGACATTCAAAAACAATGGGGTAACAGATGATGCGTTATGGGCATATAGGACAGCATATAAGACTCCTTTGGGAACCACACCATATCGGCTTGTATATGGTAAAGCTTGCCATCTGCCGGTGGAGATTGAGCATAAAGCTTATTGGGCAATAAAGCAAGTCAATTTTGACTTGAATTCCATTGGAATGAGACGAAAGCTTCAACTGAATGAATTGGACGAATGGAGAATGATCGCCTATGAGAACATGCGGATCTACAAGGAAAGAACTAAGCGATATCATGATAAGCGGATTCGTCATCCAAGGCATTTTAAAGAAGGAGACCAGGTTCTGTTGTTTAATTCTCGTTTAAAACTTTTTCCTGGAAAGTTAAAATCAAGATGGTCTGGTCCTTTCTTAGTCAAGAAAATTTTTCCACACGGTGCTGTTGAGTTAGAACATCCTGAGAGTGGAATTTTCAAGGTAAATGGGCAAAGATTGAAGCTCTATCAAGGAGTTGATTTTGAGCAAGAAGGTCGTGAGGAGTTTCGACTCCATTCACCAAATCCTTGATTGAATCATAGCAAGACGTCGAGCTAACGACTATAACCAAAAGCGCTTCTTGGGAGGCAACCCATGACTAATTCTTTTATTTATTTTCTTTTGTTTAATTTCTTTTATTTTTGAACTCATGATTTTATTATTTTTCTAACAGATTAGATGCTTGGGCAATAATTTTAAGGAAAAGATGGATATTGGAGAGGAAACAAGGTACAAAAAGACTAGAAAATTTGCTGTCAAAACGACATTTTTGAGACATGGCTTGTCAAAAGTTGTGTCACTTACTGATCCTAACTGTTTGTTGAAGTTTTAGAATGACATTTGCTAGACACGGCTTGTCTTTTAGCCGTGTAAACTACTGACCATTTCTTTGCAGAACGACATTCGCGCGACATGGCCTCGTTTGGCCGTGTAACAGGCTGTGGAAAATTTTCCAGGACGACATTCGCGCGACATGGCCTGTCGTTTGGCCGTGTAACAGGCTGTGGAAAATTTTCCAGGACGACATTCGCGCGACATGGCCTGTCGTTTGGCCGTGTAACAAGCTGTGGATAATTTTCCAGGACGACATTTGCTAGACACGGCCTGTCTTTTGGCCATGTAACTTACTGCCCCCATTCCATTAAAAGACGCATGCTTTCAATTTATTTCCTTCATTTATTTCATTTGTGCGTTTGGAATACAAAGAGACTTGCTTTGCAAAGATAAAATCCTCTCATTCTACCTTCTTATTTCACGCAAAAAGTTCAAGCAAAAATCAAGGGAAATCCAAGTAAGTTTTTCATCATCTCTCATCTTTGAGTATCTACATATTCATGACTCCATTAAAGGTATTGATTTGGGATTTTAGGCTTTTTGATTGCATGTCACCCTAAATTAATTCGTTCTTGATGAAGAACATTTGCATATGAAATCTTAGTCATGCGTGATTGATGGGTTTTTGAGCATTAATGGTTGTCATGCGTGATCCATTGTTGATGGGTTGTTGGGTTGTCCTAAGGTTAGTAGATATATGCGCGATCCATGGTTTGTTTGTAAGATTGTTGGTTTAGATGATGCATGCATGAATCTTTAGATCTAGGAATGGGTTGTTTGGTTTGATAAATGAATGAATGTATGAATGGGTGTTGGGTTGATGATATGCGTGATTCCTATGGGTCAAATGGTTGTTGGGTTATTTATGATTTTTGTAATCCATGTTGAATGGGGTTTGGTTTATTGCAAGATACCTTAGTTTACTCAAGATGAGTTGGTCGCATTGTTGTGATTTCATCCATGAGATTCGAGGAAGATGATGAAGAATCTGAAGAGGAAGAGGAAGAAGAAGAACCCACCATAACACCTACACCACCAAAGAAGAAGAAAAAGAAAAATAGTGATGAGGAAAGATGATCCTGATTATCAAGGAGATTGATTCCTTGATATCTTACTGTTCTGATGATTGCTGATAATATATTGGATAACTGTATCTATGAGAACCCAATCTTGGGTTAGACTCTATAGGGCTTACAAGTAGAATCATGAGTGCTGACATTTGTTTTTGTTTTTTTTTTGTTTTTATCTTTTGTCTATGCTTTTGTTTTGCAGCCCAGATGAACTCTGACCTGACTTGTTGTCACTACTACTCCTTTTTTGTTGAACTCTTGCAAGCTGCAAATTTATCCTTAAACAGGGAAGTCTCATCCTTCTTTTACAATTCCTCACTATATTATATATGTTTTGACATTGGGGACAATGTCCAATTTAAGTGGGGAATTTAGGGAAATTCTAGGGATGATATTCTAGGGATACTATTGATAAAATTTGGTTTCCTGTGCTTGTTGTAAATGTGAAAAACCCACTTTACACTTTGCTATTATACTTGAAAATATACTCAAAAAAATGTTTAGAAATAGCATTCATATAAAAAAAAAAAAAAAAAACTTATAATACCTTACTCATCTATTTTGTGATTAGTATACTTAGTTGAAATTGTAGGATGAAATCTAGGTGTGGTAAACTTACTTGCTAATTAGGGATGGAATCTAGAGTCTAAAAGTGGATCGAAGTCCTTAGTTGAAAGTTAAATGGTTGTAGTTCTAAGCTTGTTGATTTGTATATTTTCTTTTCAAATATTTTGAGAGCCCTCCTAATCTTTGGTGAAAGAGTATATGAAGTTCATCACTTGGTGATCCTTTTTAGAATAAATCTCTTTGAAATAATCAATTGTTGTGCTAAATGAAATAGCATGCCTCTTATATACAATTGATGAAAAAAATCAAAAGGCCTATACTCCAATGACTCAAGCATTTGAGTTATGAGTATCCTAACTTGAAGGTTAGAGTGAGTAGAGAGTTCGATGGGGTCCCTTTAAAACCGGTCACTTGGGTGATGAGCCCGGGATGTGCCGACTCGATGAACTCACTATAACGAGAAGGGGAAAAGGCAAAAGTTCATTAGATGAACTTGAAAAAGAAGCTGAAAAGATGCAGGCTACACCCTGTCCAGAGGAAAAGGAAAAGAAGCGGGCAAAAACCCGTCCCTCTGAAAGCTAAAAATTTTAAAGAGATTTTTAATTAAAGGGAGAAAATCCAGGGGAAGAACAGATACAATTACTTTCACTTTAGATTATTGTGCTTAGAAAAATAGTTGAAGGTTTATATATTTGTTAAAAAGTGGTGAAGTATAACTAGGTCTCTTTTGCTATTGTTTGACTTTGTGTTTATTTTGTGACTTTGGAAGCTATTTTTAATTGGTGAGGGTAAAGTTTAACTTACCTGGATTAGCCTTAGAATTTTGATTAAAGTATGCCAATTACATTTAAATAATAGATTTGAGCAGTAGGTATAAAAGCAAGTTACTATAATAAAAATGAATGCTATGTTTTAACTTATGAAAATTTTTGAGTATATTTGATGATGGATTTTAATTGTTTGCTTGAGGACAAGCAAAAACTCAAGTGTGGGGGAATTTGATAAACCAAATTTATTCATATTTTGTGAATGCCAAAATGAACCTTTATTGATCATTTTTATTAAGAATTTGGCACTTCAAAACATTAATGTATGCTTTCAGGTCTTTAAAGGAAATATTTTTCAAGGAAAGCAAAGACGGGTCAAAAATGCAAATTTTGGATTAAGAAGAACTCAAAATGACAAGATCAAGCTATGTTTTTCAACCATTGCAAGGAGGAAGCAAAATTAAAGAATGAAAATCAAGCTTTTGAAAGACATTTGCAAGACATGACCTGTCTCTCACCATGTCAACCTGGAAATTGAACTTTGCAAAGGACATTTGTGAGACATGACCTGTCACTCGCCCTGTCGATTTAATAAAAAGTCATTCAATGAGAAAACGACTTTTTAACTACAGTAACCTCCATTTTAAGACAAAAACGTTTATTTCGGTTATGGAAGGAGCGTTACTTGAAAGGCCAAAAGACTCATAACCTCCAAAACCTTTCATCTCTCCTCATCAAGAGCAATTAATTCCATTCAATTGAAGATGGTTATAAAAAGGAGAGGGTGGAAGAGAAAGAGGACAGACAAGATTTTGATAACGAGAGTTTTCAAAGGAGAAGGAAGTTCTGGAGATTCCAATAACAAATCAAGATCATCAAGGATTGAAGATCCGACACTTTGAGCTATAATCTTTTCGGGTAGTATCATGAGTTCGAATTTCTATGTTGAATTCATGTATTACTATTAATTACTATGAAGGAGTAGTTTTTCAGATCTGGGTTTTGTCGAATTTCATATTTATCATGTGTTGAGACTTTGTTCTTAATGAATTATTGAAGTTCTTTTGTTCAATTGCATGTTTGTTAACCGTTCTTAAGTTTGTATGTCCGGAAATACAGATTTATGCATGAATTTCATTTAAGTTAATTGAAAGATTACTTTTATGAATTGATATGCAATTGAAGAGATTTGTTTGTAATTCTAGACATAGAATAGCAAGAATCTTCTATTCTTAAGAGTTCATGTTATTAATGCAAATTTAGGTTGCTATTGATTAGGAGATATCCTAATCGATTAACCTAGGTTTAGATAAATTGTTAGATTCGAAAGAATTAATAATTTGCTCAAGGAACTCTATAGCTTAAGAACTAATCTAAATTATCTAATAAAGATTGTCAATGATTCACATGATAAATTGAAAGTAAGACAAAACCTGGATTATTAGACCTTAATTGAATCTTGTTTGGTTATTGGAGTTGTGTTAATAGTGTTTTAAAGTAAATTAGATAAAATAGTAATCATCAAAATTATCGGTTACATAGTAGAGAAACGGTAATACTAGTACTTGATATCCAGATCCTAGAGGACGACACCCGTATTAATTCTATTCTGCAATCGATAGGTACACTGCCTATTGCCTTTATAGTGAATTAAGAACGGGATTTTATAAATTTAAAACTACGCTTGAAGGCAATCATCACTTAACCATGTTGAGCTTGAGCTTATGTAATGTTACTTCAAGTCAAAGTCAAACTTAAAATCTTAATTTCGGTCGAGCTCGAGCCGAGCTCAAGATCAGTACTGTGTAGCCCTAGCTATTTCCTATGATGTCACTTGCTCATTCTCAACTTGTTCATCATTAATTCAGTCATTGTTTATCTGTTCACTTAGTAGGTTAGACACATTCAGTTGTTGTTCTCATATGTTGTGTGGCCATTATGTAATAAAAGGAAAAACAACCTGAGAAGAAACATTGGGCATAGGCATTTTCGACCCAAATATTTGAATATCCACTTTTCACAATTCCTTACTCCCACTGATTTGGCCATTCTCAATGAACCGATCGTTCCCAAACTCCAATATTCTCATAATGTGGTTAGGATAATAAAATTTGTAACCTTTTAACTTTTCAAGATAGCTTATAAAGTAAGCATTAATGGTTATTGCATCCAATTTCTTTTTATGTGGAGTGTATATCCTTACCTTTTCTTTGCTACACCAATTATGAAGGTACCTTAAACATGGCTTCCTTTATGTCCAAAATTCATAAGGTATCTTAGGAACTATTTTACTACGAACCCTAAAAGATATGCAACAATCTTTAATGCATATTTCCACAAAGAATAAGGCACAATATTGTTACTCATCATATTCCTAACCATGTCCGTAAAAGTATGACTTTGCCTTTTAACTACACCATTCTATTGTGATGTACTTGGCATCATATGCTGCACACAATGCCCTTACTTTCAAGAAACTTTGGAAATGGAGTTAGATTTTATCCACTTTCATTAGCTTGCCAAAATATTCACTTCCTCTATAAGATCTTACTACTTTTACCGTTTTATCTAGTTATCTTTCAACCTCATTACTAAACACCTCTAGGATGTTTACAACCTAAGATCTTTCATGCGCAATAAATATAAGTATTAATACCTTGAAAAGTCATCGATAAATGTGATAAATTATTTCTACTACCTCAAGGTGGAATATAAAAAGGATCATAGATTGATGTGTATTAGGTCATGTTGTTTACTACTTCTTGTGGATAGATTCTTTAAAGTGTGTTTAGTTTGCTTACGCTTAGTGCAATCCACACACACATCCTATTAGCAAAATCTAATTCCTTATATATGTGACATAATCTTTAATGTCATAAAAAGCAGAACATTCATCATGTGCACTATGTTTACTTCTTATATGTTGTGTTCGACAAAAAACAAAGATTTAGGAAAAAAATTACATTAAGATTAAAACGATATAAATGATCCATTAAGTAACAAAATCATAATATTACTTATGTCTATACAATGACAAAACATCGTTTTCATTTGAAAATCAAAACCAGAATGATCTAATTTTGAAATAAAAACTAAGTTTGTAACACACTTAGGAACACGATGACACTTTCAAGATCCATGTGATAGCCAGTATTTAGGATCAATTTGTATGTCTCAATGCCCTCTCTATGAGCCTTCATTATGTTCCCCAAAAATAAAAAACTTCTCATTTTCATTTATGGGCTGGATTATAAGGAATCTCTATGTGAGATGAGACACATGATTATTTGCATTAGTATCTAACCACTAGCTATTATTAGGAACTACAATAAGGTTTGATTGAAAGCATGTAGAAACATAGTGTATACCTTTCTTTTCGAACCATTCCTTTCTCTTCAGACTACCTTTCTTCAAATGTCCAGCTTTCTCATAGAAGTAACATTTCTATTCCTAATGGATTTGACTTGCATTGACTTTTAGTGGGGCTTTGTCCTTCTTTTTGCTCTTCTTACTTGGCTTTCCTTTGCTACTACTACTTTCATCATGGATAGTGAGATGAACAGAATCTCCTTTTCAATTTCTTTAACCTCCTTTCTTCCTAAACAAACATGGCCTTTAAGTTCCTAAATGTTCCATTTCTCTGTAATGGTATTGTAATTATCTTGGAACTAGCCAAATTCAAAAGGAAGGGAGTTGATAATGAATTGAACAAGAAATGTCCCACTCACTTCCATATCTAATTATTTTAGTTTTGCTACCAAATTCATCATATGAGTTACACGATCATGAATGGGTGTGACTAGTTAACCTTAGTTGTTAGCTCACTCATAAGACTACTTACAACAAGCTTGTTAATTATGTTTGAATAGCAGTACTCTTAAATTTTCTGCACAAGTTCCCTTGCATTGTCTATTTTGTCTATTTTGGGAATAGACGGCTTAACATTTTTAGCCAAGCTCGTCATCAAGTTCAGAGCTAGCCTATTAGACCTTTCCTAATCCTCATAAAAGGACTTTTAAGCTTTGGTTATGGTATTAGTAATGGCAATAGACTTTTCATTAGTAACCAATGTTAAATCCAAATCCATATCACTTAACTGGAATTAGATTTGTTCAACCCAAACAATATAGTTAAGTCCATTTAACTTGATTACACCATTTCTCATAATGTACGTATCGTCCATTACTGCAAACATTACATAAGCTCATATATTAACACTTTAAGTCAACTTAAATGGATTTAGACAACAATTAAACTTTAATCGTGTACTTAAGTTCACTTTTGAGTAATACTCAAACACACAAGCTCAAACAATAATTGTGTTAATTCATACACACTTTAATAGACTATTAATCATATTCAAATAAATATGCATGCTATCTTTGATATATAAACACATTCACCAAGTATGTTGATAAGTCCCTTATTGTCATTAATCATAAGTAATGGTGCACCTTTCATGAACTTCTTGGCATTATAATCATTAATCTCAATTATTCAGTTCAATTTTAATGTCACCCAAAGCCCACAGAACATAAACAATTTGCAATCATATTATTAAATTTCTAATTATATTTCAAGTATGGCCACTTTGGTGACTAACAAGCTTACTATGCAATAAACATTTAATTATGTAAATAAATTTTGCAATTCTTTCATTATAGATAGTAACTATAATTCTATAACTTAATTTAATGAAAATTAATTTGCCGCAAGATTTTACCATTCCGTAATACAAGTTTTAGCTTTGAAGTATAAGAACACAATTATATTATAGAATTGTGCTACATATTCCATAAAGGTAAAATTATCAAATAAAATACAATTGGTTGAAACTAGAAACAACCCGAATTAAAATAATTGCCCAAAATAACCAACAAATTTGCATTAATAATATTGGACAATATGATTAACTTGCTGACACTTTGATCAAGGTACATAATCAAAAATACAATAATGGCTTCATGAAACTGAATTCAATACCATTGTGGGAACACATTCAATAATTGCGGCAACAAATTCAATTGATTTATGAGATCAATCTAGCAAATCAAAACTTAAAACTTTAACAACTAAGGTGTTATTAACTTGCTCTAATACCAATTGTTAGATTTTTTATAATTCATAATCGTTAAATCTCTTTAATGATTAAAAAATGATCATAATCAACAATAACTTTACTTCAATCATATAACATACATTGATTTGACCAATATAAACAGTTAGCTAGTGTAGGTAAACACATATTTTTCTTTTTGTGATAGATATATATTAATTATTTTTCATTATATGCGAATTATTATGTATATAGTGTATAAATAATAAATTCTTATACATATATATGTGTTAAATCATTGATGTAATTATTTTAAAAATTATTTGTATTATATATTAAAATTTATAAATATTATATGTACATATAAACCTCACATATAATGTCCATTTAATTTTTTTTTTTTTTTTGGGGTTGATAAGGGGATGAAAAAGTAAAGTACAGTGCTTTAGGCCCAACTGGACACTAATGCAAAGAGAATGCACTGTTAGGCTTTACATCAGTAAAGCGTGAGTTCACCAAAGTAAAAAATTAATGGATACGGATGTGAAGGATGTAATCTTTGTAAATATGTGTGTATGTGTGTGTGTGTGTGTGTGTAACGATATCATACAATTTCCCTTTGAATAAAATTAAGGTGATGGTAACTTGTCATTAAAGTAAAAAAGATGAAGATGGATGAAAATCCACCAGTAATATTCAGTGTTTAGTGTTGATATAAGGATGCATGAAGGTATAAAGAAAATATTAAAATATATAAAATCACCAAATTAATCCATCCTTCCTAAAAGAAAATAGTAATAAGCTGTTCCACATGATATTTTTTATTTTAGATTTTATCTATTTACCTTTAAAAGGTGGGTATAACCTTTTATTTTTTATTTATTCTTTTTTTTTTTGTTGTAAAATGAAGTATTATATTCAGTTGGAAACATCAAGTGGGCAAGGTTACTAGTCTACAAACAACAAAGTACATAACTAGGATGGAGTAATTTGCCTTAGGAAGTTATCGACCGGCACAAGCACTTGCTAACCTGAAAATAAGATGAAAATAACAAGAAGAAAAGGTCTATTGGGGGACTTGATATCATTGATCAATCCTCTTATTTGTTAATTACAAACCTTATTCGAAAAAATAAACTCAAAATCTAACCTAGAATTAGCCTAAAAAATAATGTTTATCCATCCTCTCTCCTTAGCAATTAACAATCCTTCTTTGATAATAGTGGCTTTAGCTATTATCAATTGCCCATCACTAAATGATTAAGTTTTGATTAATGGATAAAGTTGTGATAGGATTTTTATTTAATTAAAGATATTTAAAAAAAAAAGTCATATTTTGATATTAAATTGCTATCATAGATTTAAATAATAAATGATTATTATTATTTTTTTAAATAGGAATTCTTATTATAAAATCATTATTAAAGTCAACTAAAAATGGTAATAACTTTTCATGAGCAAACAATAAAGTGTGGAGGTGCAGTGAATGATTCCAAAATGGTTGTTTTGTTTGTCTGGATTTTTTTTTTAATTTAATACATAAGTTAAAGACAAATTAAAACAAAAAATTGTAAATACACACTAATTTGCCATGCTATGATGACATGATGTCCTTTTGAATTCATGGCTTCATTTTTTTTTTTTTTTTTCTCCTTCAAATGTCACCATCGGTTCCCATGTAGCACTTGGGCGTTGTATGCCCATAAATTTTTCTTTCTTTTTCCTTTTTTTTTTTTTTTTTTTCATATGCAGAATGAGGTGGAATTGCCAGTTCTTTGGTTTTAGTCATGGAATCGGCCAAAACCAAGGACCAACAAATCCCCTACTCCGGCTAAATGATTCCGCTCGGCTCGAAACCTAGTGATGCTAATATATATTGAGTAGCAATATTTTTGTTTGTAACCTACTTGCTGTAAAAGCAAAAAAGAAAAAAAAAAATATATATATATATATATATATTATAGACATATATTTCAAATGCACAAAAAATGTTTATAGGTAATAATAAATAGTTTATACCTGGAATTTATCTGATATGGCCATATGGGCAAATAAGAGAACCTGGTAAGATATCTTCCTAATTTAATTGTCTTCTGCATGCTTCCTAATATAAATTAGGACTGATGATGCATAATATTAAAGTAGCTAAGTCTTCAGCAACCTTATCCGTACCTTCATTTTTCTAATATTAAAAGATGCATCATTTGTCGAATGAGTAATTCGCACTTATTAGCTATGTTTTTTTAATGAACATAATCGTGTTAAATTATTCATACAAGCAAAAATCTTGTAAAGGCATGCCCATAGGCGGCCTATATCCATCAAAAGTCATGTTGTGGACCCTGTTAATTTGCATGCTAATACTTAGCTAGTCTTTATAAATCATTTGATGGTCAAATGCATTAAAATAATATAGGGAAAAAAGGCTACATTAAAATAAGGGTTTTTTGTAAATGATTGAACTATATAAATCGAATGGATGGTCAATTTTACGTCCATATTACTCTATTTAAGTGCAGCCAAATGGATTTGATGCTTAGTCTAAATCAAGCGACTTTTAACAAATAGGTATAGACATCAACAAGAGTCAAGTCTAATTCGTGATCCAATTTGTTATTGACAGACATGATCCATTGATTCAATTTGGTTGTATGAATCATAACATGTTCACGATTCAGTGGATTAATGGTTCAAAAGGTGATTCAACACTTTCGACTCAATAGTGCACTAGGTTAGACTGGGACACCATAAAAAAAAAAAAAACAAAATTAAAGTAAAGATATATATATATATATATATAAGAGAAAATAATTTTTATGCAAATAGTAGAAATTAATTACCTAATTGCAATATTTAATGTGTTGTTATTAAGAACACAAGTAATAAATCCATTTTGATTGGAAAGAAAAAGGTAATAAATTGAATTAAAAGTAAACCCACTTGATTTATATAACTTCAAACTATAGACAAAATATGTCTATTAATGATGTGAGATTTTTTTTTTTTTTTTTTTTTACTTTTGTGGGATTTAGTTCTATCTTGAGTTTTGTAATTCTACATCATTTACTTTTACAAAATTTGGTGGGTGTCGAATCCAACAAAAATAAATTACCTACTCTAAGATTTGTGTATAGGATGAGCAGGATCGTCTCCACAGGGACTGGTAAAAATTCCTAAGTTTCTATCGGGGGTTGAGAAGAGAAAAAGAAAATAAAATTGGGGGGTTTTGAAATCAAGCAAATAAAATAAACCTATTTCTAATTAAAGATATTTATATATTCAAAAGATTATCTAGCCTAGGTTTCATTACAACTCAATTCTCAGGATTGATCATAGACTCAAATATTATTATTCCTACTTTGAATAGGTTAGTTATAAATTCCAATAAGCATTGAAATTCAATTCCTCCTTAGATATTAAATAACCAAGATAAGATCTTTAATTATTCCTAATCAAATAGATAATCCTAAATACGCTCTTAAGGTTTAATCCATCAATTGCTTTAAGAAAAGAGAAACCTAACCCTAATCAACAATCTCATAGAGCATGGATCATTTAAATTAGATTATATTCCATCACAACATCAAATAACCATCTATTTTATGACTACCGTGTTGTTTCATCACCTATATTAGATTACTCATACAATTACGGATATGAGTTCTAATTGATTGATTATTGTTCAATCATCCTACAACCGGATCCAAAGTTATAAGAGATGATCAAGCAATAATAACAATAGATTCAGATGCAATACAAATATTAAAAGATAAGAATAATAGAAATCAAACCCATTTAGGTCTCACAATCCATCTTGAATTGATTTGCAATAATCCCTTGGCTAGAACAGAAATTAGTTGTTCATGATTCAAGAAAAGCAATCTTTAGGGTTCTTGAAAGTATAAAGAATGAATCATCAATGAATCCCCTTTTCTCTCTCCTCCTTCTTTATATATATGAGATAAACATCAGATATAAAGAGTGTTTTTCGCATGAAAGATGGCTGGCGGCCATCTTCTCATGGCTGGCGGCCATCAGGCTTCTGGTCATTTTCTCCATGCTTTATTCATCTAAATCTTTCCTTTAGCTTTATAAACCTGAAACACAACATTAACTTGATTAAGTATCAATTCCTCATGATTTCTATAAGATTAATAACAAGTTTATCAAGTTTTATCCATTATAGATTGAGTAAATTATATCTCAACAACCATCAAGAGTGGATTTGCTTATGTATAAATAAATGTACAACATAAACAATTCTTTCAACTAATGGGCTAGAGACTCTTGTTTCTGATCAATTTTATCTAAAAAACTTTGCTATAGTTAATTTGATTTTTTTTTTCAATTTTATATTTTAAAATAGGGTAAATGACACAAATGATTGAACTTTAACAAAATATGCGATTAGATACCTAAACTTTAAATTTGATCAATTTAATTACTAAAAAAAAATTCGTCCATATTAACAGTATCTCCTCCAAGTTCTTTTAGGTACTAAATTAATTATTTTCAAACTTCTTAGATACTACATTAATCAATTTGAAAGTTCAAGTATTAAATTGATCAATTTTAAAGTTTAGCTATCCTTTTAAAATATAATTACTTTATAGTTAATTTCTTAAAATTTTTGCTTAAATAGTCATATACTTAAATGGAAAGTACTTGAAACTAGACTTGAAATTTCAGTCATCATAAAATTAAAATGTCCACCTAAACCTTCCAGGTAAACCGGCAGGCAATATTTACTAGTTAATGAAAACTGTGGCAAAGTGGAACAAACTTAGGTGGCACTAAATTAGACTGGGCTTTTAATCTCCCTTGCTAAAGGCTGTTGAAAGCCCAACTATTGGCCAATAGATTTTGATCTATCCTGCCTCAAGTGGGCCTATATCAAGCCTAGGTGTATTTATCCCTTTTTGCCTGTCATTCCAATTTTTATTATTATAAAGTTTTGTTATCAAGGGATAATTGTAGGTTTAGCAACAAGTAAAACAGATTTTTCTCGTGCTCAATTTCTTGAAAGAATAATTGAGTTGTGTAGACACCTCATTTTGATATTTATTTTTTTCAAAATAAGTACTAATCTTAGTATTCACATAATTAAAATAATTGAATTTTTGTAAATTATAAATGTTAAAACTAAGAATGAAAATTAGAAAAATAAATCAATTTAATAGCAATAAATATAATGGATGTAAATATATAATTAATATAGTATAATATAATTTCAAAATTAAAAAAAAATTTACTGTTTATCGTCTCCTCCCTCCGGCAGTCCGATGGGGTGTTTTCAAGTCCATTTTTGACCAGTTTTCAAACCCGTTTTTTACAAAACAAATACGTATTTTGAAACTAGACACGAAGTACTTTATTTTGATATATAATTTGCATATTTTCATAAACCATAACTATTTCAAATCTGGACTTGAAATTTGAAAAAAATCCGTTTTTACACTTCTGCAAAAAAAACTCAAAAATCCGTTTTTTTCGCTTACAACATGTTTGAACGTTAACATTATAACATTAATGACAGCTAATCAAAATAACATCTGAATACTTAGTCCGATCTTTTGAAAAAAAATAAAACATAAAACCCTGGCTCTATAAATAGAAGAGAAAAAACGAAAATAGAGGAAACGAAAACAAAGAACAAAAAAATCAAATAACATCTAAATACTTAGAAGGTCGAAATCTGCAGCAAATAGACGCCTTTGGAGTATTCACGAGGCCGAGTTCGACCTGTCCGACGATCTTGGTTGTCCACCGATATCGAACGTCGCCGGAATCACCAGAACCTATCACCGCTGCCGCCGAACCGCGCGCGTCCCAGCCGATCCCATCCCCCTGCTCGCATTCTTGATCCTGCTCCCAGAATTGTTTGTTTCTTGCCATTGCTGTTGCGGATCGATTTCCCGGCGCGCGTCCTGATCCTCATCCCAGGTAAGTTCTTCTTCTTCTTCTAATAATAATAATAATAATAATAATAATAATAATAATAATGAGAATAATTATATTATAAAATTTCCCCAGCGGACTTCCTGTTTTCTTTCCCATTCCAAATTCAACATTCTTAAAATGTCCCAACGTCAAATCATTTTTGAAAACGAGCCTAGTTATCGATTTTTCAACATTCTTTAATTTGATAATACTTATTATTCTATAATAATAATAATAATAATAATAATATGAACACCACCTGTATACTTGAAATATTCAAATAATAATGTGATTACTTTTTTTCGGTTAGTCGATGTTAATAGAGCTACGGTTTTAAAAAATTAGTATATAATCGTAATATCAAAATTTGTTATGAATATATTATGGTTTTAAAAAAATTTTAAATATGTAAAATTAGTAATAGCTTTAATCATGATGGTATAGTCATTATAATTAAATTTTTTTTTTCAATGAATGTTTGTCTCATAAACTTGTTCTAAAAATATTAATTTAGGATCTAATTTATCATGATATAGTTTTTGAATGTTCTATCTTTTTGTATTAATATGATAAAGATCTTGTTTTTGTGATAAAATTGAATTTCTTTTGATATATATTTTGTTGGGTACTTGTTTGTAGAATTACATTAAGATTTTGTCATTGATAATATAACTATAATCATCCCATAATCATAAAGCATATATGAAATTTTTTAGAGTTTTAGGTTTATAACATTTGAAGTTGTGTGATTTGTATGATAGTTAGTAAAAATTCCTTTTTTATGCCATGATTTCACCTTATTATAATATAGTAATGACCTTGATGGTAATAACATTGAATTTTATGATTCCACCACATTGAAATCTTGCCCTTCATAATGTAATTGTAATGATATATAAATCTTGATTATGCCATGATATTGTTTTGTTAAAATTAGCTTGTTAAATATTGATATTCCTTATAATATTTTTATTCTTGATGATATGTAGGATCAATTGATATGTATGATATGTGGTTATGATTTTCTTGTTCAAAATTTTTGTCACATAGAAAAGTCCAATTTTTATAAAAAAAAAAAACCTAAAATTAATAGATTTAGGATCCATATCGAAAACAATTAATTTTGATAAAATTAATAAAATCTAATAAACTTAAAGCGAAAAGATTTCGAAAAATTCTAAAATTAACCAACAAATTAAATTTTTCTAAAAGAACTACGTGTGGTTAGATCCTGATTAGCGGATATGTAGGCATCTAAATGGGCAACTTAAAATATGTAATTTCTTTTTTGTGAATTTATTTGATTTGTTAGTTTAGTTTAAAATATATGAATATTGATAGAATTTGATAAGATTTGATTAACTTGAATATCTCGAGTTTTTAGATTATATATGATCATTGATGGAATTTGATTAGTTTTTTGTGCATATTATACATATGTTTAGTTAATTAGATTCTGGTAAATTGTTTAGATTTTGAAATTAGAGTTTAAAAGAAAGCAATTTAAAGTTGGAAAGTCAAAGTGGTAACCGCTAAGGTTTTAATAAGTTAGCCCCCGAACTCAAGTTAATTTCTGGTTCTCGTTTTCAAAACGATTTTTTTTTTTTTTTTTTTGCAAATCAGTAGCAAAACCAAAATCAACCTACCCATTGGTTTTGGTTTATTTTTTCTCTCGACTTTAGTCGAGTGGCGACTCTAAAATATTTTTTAAAAAATTCAAAATTTCCTTTAATTCTTAGTCGAGGATTCATATTGAATGGGTTAGGGTTTAGTACGAATCGAATTAAAGGAAATCGAAAACCAGGCTCGACAGCTTGGCGACTCTACTGGGGAAATTTTTTTAGAGGGCTAGCCACTTTGTGCTTTTCATATATAAATTGCTTCTTAAATATCTTGTATATTTGTAGATATTTGTGCTAACCGTGTGCTTATGTGCAAATAATATCTATATAGAGTTATTGGAGGGGATATTTATTTTTGAAAAAATGTGTGCTAGATGTTGTCAAACCCGGGCCACCTTAGGTAACTTAGGACGGGAGGCACCAGTAGGTCTCGGGTGTTGTGGTTACCCACCATTCAAGACACGAATTAGCCTCCCACTTCGGTTAATGTGGCCCATGGCCCATTAATTAGGGGACCTTTAGAACCCACCCTTCTTGCATTCACTACATAAAAGAGATGATGATCAAACTTTGTAGCCAATCAAAATGTTTTTCAAAATTTCTTTACAAAACAAAAGCTGAATTTATTGGAGTTAACTTTCCCTTGTAATCCGTTATGTAAATGTGTCTTGTAAAATCCTTGTAACCTCATTTTGTCTTTGTATTCAGTTTAGTGAACCATGTAAATGTATATACCGTGTTGTAACATATCTCTTTGTAATATGTAGATTAAGGAAATGGCTACTAGTATGTGTAATGGAAACATATGGGCCCGTCTTATTCCCGAGATCCATGTTCACGAGCCTACTAGTCCGATGCCCATTTTGAACAAGTGGTTACAAACTTTCAAGCCAGAACAAAGAAGATTCATTGAAGACCGTTTGGGACCTATTCTTTCTATACCAAAGGTCCAGGTCTCCATTCATCTTTTTAGGGCCTTGGTTTACTTATGGAATGTTGATGAAGCCACCTTTTGCCTTGGTGAGCATACTTTGAGTCCCACTATTGAGGAATACACGAGGCTTCTTCAAGCTCCACCAACTCATGCAGGAATATATGCTCCTTAACTCAGTAAAGGGTCGATCAACTTGTTTAACTCCTTTTTAGGAATGAAGAAAACCGATGTGTCTAAAGCTCTCAAGAATTGCAATTTGGTCTCTATTCAGCTTTTTGATTTATTCAAGTGGTTTGGATCTCCAAATAGTTACAAGGACAATAAGCCTATCTTCTGTGGAGGTGTAGTAACATGGGAGCAAAATCGCATCAACGCCTTTATAGCCGTCGTATTTGGTACTATCCTCTTCCCGAATGGGGATCTTTTCATCCACTATCGGGTAGTGGAATTAGTGGACCAGTTTTTGGCAGGAAAGTCTTATATCCCAACCTTGCTTGCTGAACAACATATATCTCTCAACCACTTGAAGAATAGAGGCCATGGTAAGTTCAAGTCTAGTATGACACTCTTGATAGTATGGTTTGCAAGCCACACTTGAGATTATGGGAGCAATTTGAGTCCAGCTTGCCACATTAGAGACAATTATGATCTTATTTTAAGCTTTAGTGAAAGAGTTCGCATTCAAGATCTTCCAAGGACCGATGAATGAGTGCACTTACTCCAAGATCTAGAAGCTCACACTTTCCTTTGGGTTGCTATGTGGTTCCATTCTCATACGGCAATAACCGAATGTAGGGAGTATGCGGCGATTCCTTTGATTGGTTTGACCAGGTCCACGGGATATTATCCGGCTCGTGTGATAAGACAATATGGAGCACTTCAAGATATAACTAGCAAGCCATCATTAAAGGAGTTTACTATGGAGTATGATGACTCGAGTGTTCCTTTGGCACAAAAAGAGAGAAGGCTAGGGTTGATATAAGCCAAATGGGAGACAAGAGAAATCAAGACGATCTACATGATAGACCCCATTAATGCTGAGACGAAGAAATACCGAGCCACTAAAGAATACATCCTCAACCAAAAGGCAAAAGTGAACGAGTTGGAATTTCAAGCTCCTGAGGTGAAGAAGAAGGATCGAGAGATGGAAAAAGAAGTTCAAAGTTCTCAAGGCAAGATTCAAGCACTTGAAGCTCAACCGAGGATGGCGAAGTGGACTATCGAGGAGCTGAAGGACCGTTCAAAGTGTCCTAGCAAGTTTAGGCGTTTGGTTTAGGATGAAATTTTCTTTATTTAGCTTTTCGGTTTTGTTTAGGTCATGTATTTGACTCCTTGAGTAAATTCAGCTTTAATGAAATAAAATGGTTTTTTTTTACTACAAAGCTTCTTCAACATCTCAATTTACATGCGCATGTGTTTTTCTTTTCCATATATACATTCTTATCTCTACATGTTCTTGTATATTCTTTGCTACCCGTTTATTTGTTTTTGTGTATATATTAACCGCTAACCGTTTGATTATTTTGTTGAGAATCATATAATAATATATACATTTTCTTCTCTAAACTATGGAAATTTTGTTTTTGCACAGCACAATTTCTAAAAGATAGCTCCTAAACGGTCAGACCTAGTTCGAAGTCCGATCATCACTAGGTCTAAATCTAGAATGGCTAGCAACAACGACAATAATTATGGTAATTCCAATGCGATGTTCGAGCAAAGGCTCGCTACTTTGGAACAAATGGTATTCCGAATGGCCGAGCAAATGAATATTCTCATGCAAAACCTTAAGGCCCCTCAAGATACTACCACAGGACATTCCGGGGTAAAGAAAGGAACTGATGGTCAAGCTATTGAGGAATAAGTAATTAATCATGAACCATTAGCCATTGTTGAAACCGATTCTTCTGAGTTTAAAAAGGAAATTGAGGCTCAAAACAAAGAAATGGAGAAAAGGCTTCTTTCTCAATTCAATGAGAAACTCAAAGTTTTTGAGAAAATGGAAGGATTTGATCAAACTGGAATCACAAGCTTTCCTACAATCGAAGTGGGAGCTTTCCCCGAGAAGTTCAAGATTCCCCACTTTGAAAAGTATGATGGTACTCAATGTTGTCAAACTCGCAATTCTATGTAGAATCGCTAGAGGGTCAGTAGAATCGGAACGTAAAATCGAGACGTAGAAACGTAAGTTTTTACAACCTTTGCAAAACAGCTTTGAAAAATTATAGAAATGCTTATAAAAGATGTAAAACACATAATGGATGTTAAAAAAATAAAGAAATTAAGTTATCTTTTTCATAATTACTCTTAGTCTATAATATAACACATATAAAAAAGAGCGAATAAAGTCAAAATTATTTTATTTTCTATTACTTTGTTTGAAATAAGTGATAAATTGTAGGATAATCAAAATTTTCAACTTATTAAATGCTTAATTATATAAATGAAATAAATAAGTTTTCTTGCCAACTTTATAGCTACAACTTAACTTGAATGAATTCTATAAATGTAGAATAAGGGTTTTCAGGGGAGGGAGGGAACAAGATAGAAAGACTGTGTGGATACCAAATAGAAACGACAATAAGAAAGATACATCATTCGAATTCTTAATAGTTGATGAGCTTATAAATATATAGTCGTATTTTTTATATTTTAGCTTAATTAACTCAAATAGGTAGAATCGGTAAATTCGATTAAAATCGTAAGATTCTACCAGGTTTACATGTAGACTCGGTTGAAATCGTAAGATTTTATCAAAAAAAGATTCTACGCACGAGTCAACTCGGAATGACCTCTTAAAATCGTAAACTCGTAGAATCGTATAGGTAAAATCGCGATTTTGACAACTATGATGGTACTGGTTGTCCAAAGTTGCATACGAGGCTCTATGTGAGGAAGATGAACCGGTACACTTAATATGAGCAATTCATGATCCAAACTTTTCAAGATAGCCTTACCGGTCCGGCTTTAGCATGGTATGCTCATTTGGATCTTGATGAGGTTAATACTTGGGACAAATTGGCTAGGGCTTTTTATAATCAATATAAGTTCAATATTGAAGTGGCCCCTTCTATGTGGGATTTAAGTAATATGAGGAAGAAGAAAGATGAGTCCTTTAAGAATATACTCAAAGATGGAGATCAATGGCATCTATGGTATCTACCTCTATCCCGGAGAAAGATTTGACATTCACTTTCATCAATACTTTAGAAGAACCATTTTTTACTCATCTCATTGGACACACTACTACTAATTTCTCTGAGATAGTATTGGCTGGGTGCATTAGAATTGAAAGTGCCATTATTACCAGGAGGATCCACATAGAGAAAAAGGCTACAAATTTCAAGTACTCCAACAATAACAAAGGGAAAGATACCACTGTCAGTGTAGTCAGCTCAATCCCATACACTAAACCTACTCAATCCTACACCTACCAACAAACCCCAAACACTAATCAACCCTTCACCCGGTCACAACAACCACAATCCCAAAACCAACCATTCAATAGACCCAAAAGACAATTCACCAAAATTCCCGTACCCCTTAGCCAAGTTCTAGCCCGGCTTAGAGCCAATCTGATCACCTTTGAAACACCTAGAGAAGACTACAAACCCAGATACTATAACCCCGAGCAAAAATGTGATTATCATTTGGGGCAAGTAGGTCATTCTACTGACTATTGTTGGAGGCTTCGGAACAAGATTCAAGACCTCATTGATGCTAAATTGGTCCAACTAGATTTCATTGAAACTCCGACCCCTAATGTCAACACCAATCCTCTCCCAAACCATGGGCCCACGATCAACATGATCACGATTGAAGAACCCGAGCCTTTTATCGGAATGATCCAGTCCAATCCAAAGAAGATAGTTATCCAATGTCAAGGAGAGCAGAAAGAAGCCCCATATGAGGTGAAATCGATGAGGTATCAATTCCATGTGCCCATTGCACCGAAAGATTATAAAGCCGCCCCGTTCAACTATCAAGCTGTTAATCAAGTTCCTAGGCCCATGGTCGGAAAACTTGGGAAAGCTTCAGAGCCCGAAAGAGAGAAAACATTGGCAGAGGAATTCTTCCCACTAAGAAAAGATAAGAAAAAGGAGGAGGAATCTGATGAGAAAACAGCCTTGACCAAGATTATGAAGATAAGTGATTATAAGATTGCACAACTCTTGCTAAGTCCCTCAAATATCCTTAATGGGTTTATTAATGACTTCTGAAAAACACCGGGAGGCCTCTTTAAGATACTCCAACAAATCAAGGTTCCCGAAGGTGTTGCTACTGAAACAATGGAACATGTAGTAAATTCAGTATTTGCTTTGGACCAAATCTCTTTCTCACCTGATGAGTTGGGAGCAGAAGGCACTCAACACACGAAGCCCCTATTCATAATGGCCAAATGTAATGGAATGATTGTAGCCCGAGTCCTCATCGACAATGGGTCGTCTTTGAATGTTTGTCCATTGGCTACTTTGAACACTCGTATTATCATCTAACCTCCGTCCAGTTCCTATTGTTAGAGCTTTTGATGGATCCAAGAGAGGCATATCAGGAGAAATAGACTTGGAAGTTACTATTGGCCCACAAGACTTTACTATTCCGTTCCAAGTTCTAGACATACCAAGATCATTCAATTTGTTGCTTGGAAGGCCTTGGATTCACTCAGCTGGGGCAATACCGTCTAGTCTGCATCAGATGGTCAAGTTTATAACAAATGGACAATCGTTACGGTCTAGGAGAACAAGACCATGCTATCTTCAAAGACACGCTATACCCTATATTGGCGAAGAAGGATCCGAAGACTTTGGTTTACAAATCTTTGAAGAAGCCAATATGATTCAAAAGAGGGACATTTAGGGACATTTGGACTGGATATGTCCCTACTCCGTTGAGATAGAAGAGATGAAAAAGAAAGCCCGAAAGAAGAAAGGAGAAGAATGGTATAATACCCCTATTGAGTCTCCAGATATCAAAGTCACATTCCCACAACCGGCTCATGTCCAGAAACCAGACATTGCATCGTTATGGAGCCTTCTTGCAGCTCCATCCAGTTCGGAGTTGAATAATTGGTTCACTATCCCCTTAATAACTCTAGGGTTACCTTTGAGTAAGGGTTGAATTCATGAAGGGTTTTTATGTTTCTTTTATCAATTGCTCAAATGTACTCCATGAATCATAGTCATTAATAAATTCTTTGTTTCTTTCATCTCTTTCTCTTTTCCCTCACATTTCTTCCTTTTTCTCTTTCTTTACCTTGCCTTTTTTTTCAGATCTGATGATAATGGTGAAAGTAAGAGATATCTTGCGCGATAGATAACGAAAATACTGATATCATTTCTACCCTAATGAGTTAGTCAACATGACATTAGTGATCACACTGGGATAGAGAAAAGTTGGCAAAAATATGAACAAGGTAGAATTGAGATCAGTGAACCTACAGAAGTAGTGAATGTTGGAACTGAAGATGAGCCTAAAAATTTGAAAATAGGCACCACCTTATCCGCTGAGCAACGAGAAAGATTGATAAGATTATTGACTGATTACTTAGACGTGTTTGCATGGTCCTACGAAGATATGCCTGGTTTGGATACCTCTATAGTGGTTCATAAATTACCAACTAAAGCAGATATCAAACCAAAGAAGCAAAAATTAAGACGATTTAGACCAGATATCTTGCTCAAGATTAAAGAAGAAGTAAAGAAATTGTTGAAGTCGGTTTTATAGAGGTATCCGATTATCCTGAATGGGTGGCTAATGTGGTCGGTACTTAAAAAGAATGGAAAGGTTAGAGTTTGTAGACTTTCGCGATTTAAACCAAGCCACGCCCAAAGATAATTTCCCCTTACCTCACATAGATGTCTTGGTGGATAATACGGCTAGAAACCATCTATTTTCATTCATGGATGGCTTTTCGGGATATAATCAGATTAAAATGGCAGAAGAGGATAAAACTAAGACAACCTTCATTACTACTTGGGGAACATTCTGCTACAAAGTCATGCCTTTCGGCCTTAAAAACGCCGGGGCAACATATCAAAGGGCGATGGTCACCTTGTTTCATGACATGATGCATCAAGAAGTTGAAGTATATGTGATGATATGATTGCTAAGTCTAAGGAAGAAGGATCATGTGGAAATATTGAGGAATTATTTGATAGATTACGGAAATTCCATCTTAAGTTGAATCCCGAAAAGTGTACATTTGGGGTGACCTCAGGGAAGTTGTTGGGATTCGTAGTCAGTCAACAAGGAATAGAAGTTGACCCGATAAAGTTAAAGCCATACTTGAATTACCTCCCCGAAGACGATCAAAGAGGTCAGGGGCATATTGGGACGCTTGAATTACATTGCTCGGTTTATATCTCAATTAACCGACAAATGTCGCCCTCTATTCAGATTGTTGAGGAAAAATGCAGCTATTGATTGGGATAAAGATTGTCAAGAAGCATTTGATGAAATCAAGCAATATCTGATGAATCCACCAGTGTTAGTAGCACCAACACCTGGTCGCCCTCTTTTCCTATATTTGACGGTACTTCCTGAATCAATGGGAGGTATGCTTGGACAGAAAGATGAAGATGGGAAAGAACGGGCTATTTACTATTTGAGTAAGAAATTCACTGAAGGAGAACAGAAGTATACTGAAGTGGAAAGAACTTTTGCCGTGGTGTGGATCATGCACAGACTGAGACAATATACATTGTATTATTCTATCGAGCTTTATACGAAACATGATCCGTTGAAGTATTTGGCTCAGAAACCAGGGTTGATTGGGAGAATTTCCAAATGGCAGATGTTGTTATCAGAATTTGATATCACTTATGTGAATCAAAAGTTAAAGGTCAAGCACTTGTAGATCAACTAGCCGAAAACCCGGTTGAAGATAGTGTGATGATGGAGAAGCTCAATTCCCGGATGAAGGCATATTGCTGGCAGATTCAGATAAAGAATCAGAACAGTCCTCCTAAATGGAAGTTATACTTTGATGGAGCAGCTAATGTATGCGGATGTGGAATTGGGGCAGTCTTAATATCACCAGATGGTAAACAATACCCCGCTTCAGCAAGATTGACTTTCCCTTATACTAATAATGTGGCAGAATACGAGGCTTGCATCATGGGCCTCAAGATGGCACTTGACATGGAATAGATGATCTTGAAGTATATGGAGACTCCTCTCTCATCATCTTTCAAACACGAGGAGAATACAAGACGAAGGATGCAAAATTGGTGCCTTATCATCAATATTACTAGAATTGGCACAGAAATTCAAAGAAATATCATTCACTTATATGCCAAGAAACCAGAACCAGTTCGCGGATGCATTAGCCACATTAGCATCTATGATTCAAATCACTGATGGAGTTGAGATCCAGCCCTTAAAGGTTCGCATTGAGGAAGAACCGGCATTTTGCTTGAATACCGAGGAAGTCCCAAGGAAAGATCCCTGGTATGCTAATATCAAAGAATTCCTCCAAGATGGCAAATACCCTGAAAATGCTTCAACAAGGAGCGAAGAACACTAAGACGCTTAGCAGTTCATTTCATGCTCAGTGGTAATACATTATACAAAAAATCATTTGATACTACTCTCTTGAGATGCGTAGATGAGGCGGAAGCAGATATGTTGATGAGGAAGTCCATGAAGGGATATGTGGACCTCACATGAATGGATATATGCTAGCTAAAAAGATTATGAGGATGGGTTATTTCTGGATAACTATGGAATCAGATTGTATTAAACACGTGAGACATTGCCACTTGTGCCAGATATACTCCAACAAGATGAATGCTCCTCCTAAAGAATTGCAGTCATTATCTTCACCTTGGCCCTTCTCAATGTGGGGTATGGACATGATAGGACCAATTTCGCCAAAAGCCTCAAATGGTCACCGATTTATATTAGTGGCGATCGACTATTTTACTAAATGGGTTGAAGCATTCTCATACGCTAATGTTACCAAAGGAGTAGTTGTCAAGTTCATCAAGAGAGATATCATAGCCAGATATGGAGTCCCTGATACAATCATTACAGACAATGGTACCAATTTGAACAACAAATTAATGTCTGAATTGTGCCAAAATTTGGATCAAACATCGGAACTCTACCCCATATCGACCTCAGATGAATGGGGCAGTTGAAGCAGCCAACAAGAACATCAGGAAAATAATAGAGAAAATGGCTATCACTTACAAAGATTGGCACGAGATGCTACCCTTTGCACTCATGGCCTATCGAACATCCATTAGAGTATCAACAGGGGCAACCCCTATTCATTAGTCTATGGTGTGGAAGCAGTTTTGCCAGTTGAAGTTGAAATTCCATCACTCAGAATATTGCAGAAACCGAATTGAATGAAGCTGAATGGGTGAGAAATAGGATTGATCAGTTAAATCTCATTGATGAAAGGAGGATGACCGCCTATATCATGGTCAGCTTTACCAGCAAAGAATCGCTCGAGCATTCAATAAGAAAGTTCGCCCGAGAAATTTCAAAGAAGGAGACTTAGTCTTGAGAAAAGTACTCCGAATGTTCAAGATCCTAGAGGAAAGTTTACTCCTAATTACGAAGGACCATATGTAGTAAAGAGGGTGTTGCCTGGTGGTGCACTAATTTTGACTAGAGTGGATGGTCCAGATTTGAAAGACCCTGTAAATTCTGATGCGGTCAAGTTGTACTACTCTTGAGAAATTAATGAAAATTCTATCAAGTTCAGAAATGTGTTGACTACTTTGTCTATGTGTGATCTAATTTTTGTTATCTATCGACAAAAAGATATCTCTAGCGTCCCCAATCATCAGATCAGTCATTGACCATCACTTCAATTGATAAGCTTTCTTTCATCCTTATATCTCTCAAATTTTTAAAACATGAGTGTACGTGAGAGAGAGATTTGAGCAATTGATAAAGTTATAAAAACATTCTAATACTTTGAGATTTGATCTTTTCTTAAAGAAATACCTATTTCAGACCAATAACATAAGAAGTCGATAAGTTCAAGCTGCAAAGTAAGGGAGATACAAAGAACCATCTCCTGTATTGTTCCGATCATCAAAAGAATCCAATCAAAAGACAAACAGAGATACTCAATTCAAAGGATAGCCACTGTGAAGCTCTAGCCTGACGGAATAAACCTAGTGATGAGCGGACTTCACCAAGTGGTCTGACAAGTTTAGAAGCTTCTATAAGAATCTGGTAAGTTTTGAAAAAAAAAAAAAAAAAAGAATAATAAAATGAATATATTGCTAGAATTAAGTTTTTCAGGAAATTAGCTCTAGAAGCCATGCGAAGCATGAGGAAATCAAGATCTCAGGACATGAGATTTGGGGATCAGAACATGAGACCCAGTTCAAAGAATGCATGACCAAATCAAATGCCAGCTCAAGGAGCGCCTATCCAAATCAAGTGCCAGCTCAAGGAGCGTGCTTAAATCAAATCTAAGACAAATGCCAGCTCAAGGAGCGCATTTGAACCAAATCATAGGCCAGCTCAAGGAGCGCCTATCCAAATCAGGTGCCAGCTCAAGGAGCGCGCTTGAATCAAATCTAAGACAAATGCTCGCTCAAGGAGCGCGTTTGAACCAAATCATAGGCCAGCTCAAGGAGCGCCTATCCAAATCAAGTGCCAGCTCAAGAAGCACGCTTGTATCAAATCTAAATCATAGGCTAGCTCAAGGAGCGACTATCCAAATCAAGTGCCAGCTCAAGGAGTACGCTTATATCAAATCTAAAACAAATGCCAGCTCAAGGAGCGCGTTTGAACCAAATCAAATGCTAGCTCAAGGAGCGCTTATCCAAATCAGGTGCCAGCTCAAAGAGCGCGCTTGTATCAAATATAAGACAAATGTTAGTTCAATAAGCAATCCACCTCAAAGCAGCGGTTCAAAACATGAATCATTTCTATTCAAGAAACAACTTCATCTCTGCTCAAGAAACAATGCTATCTCCGCTCAAAAAACGACCTCCTATCAAGTAAGGACTCAGTACATGAGACCTGAATCAAGGGATGGTTCAGTACATGAAGTATCCTTGCTCAAGAAGCAATTCAACGAGCATATCAGAACATGAAAAGCTCTCACCCCGCTTAAGAAGTGGGAATTCTAGATAAGGTAAAGTCAAAATGAGGTCTACTTTATCTTTGTGATAATGATTTGACAAACCTCATCTCAAAGAGGGGCAGCTGTAGACACCTCATTTTGACATTTATTTTTTTCAAAATAAGTACTAATCTTAGTATACACATAATTAAAATAATTGAATTTTTGTAAATTATAAATGTTAAAACTAAGAATGAAAATTAGAAAAATAAATCAATTTAATAGCAATAAATATAATGGATATAATATATATAATTAATATAGTATAATATAATTTCAAAATTAAAAAAAAAATTATTGTTCATCGTCTCCTACCTCCGGCCGCCCGATGGGGTGTATTCAAGTCCATTTTTTACCCGTTTTTTACAAAACAAATACGTATTTTGAAACTAGACAAGGAGTACTTCATTTTGATATATAATTTGCATATTTTCATAAACTATAACTATTTCAAATCCGAACTTGAAATTTGAAAAAAATCCATTTTTACACTTCCGAAAAAAAAACTCAAAAATCCGTTTTTTTCGCTCACAACATGTTTGAACATTAACATTATAACGTTAATGACAGCTAATCGTAATTTACAACCGTTTTAGTCCCATTTTTTCGGATCAAAATCAAAATAAAACATGAAACCCTAGCTCTATAAATAGAAGAGAAAAAACGAAAACAGGGGACACGAAAACAAAGAACAAAAAAAATCAAATAACATCTGAATACTTAGGAAGTCGAAATCTGTAGCAAATAGACGCCTTTGGAGTATTCACGAGGCCGAGTTCGACCTGTCCGACGACGCTCCTTGGCTATCCACTGATATCAAACGTCGCCGGAATCACCAGAACCTATCACCGCTGCCGCCGAACCGTGCGCGTCCCAGCCGATCCCATCCCCCTGCTCGCTTTCTTAATTCTGCTCCGAGAATCGTTTGTTCCTTGCCACTGCTGTTGCGGATCGATTTCCCGGCGCACATCCTGATCCTCATCCCCAGTAAGTTCTTCTTCTTCTTCTTCTGATGATGATGATGATTATTATTATTATTATTATTATTATATGAACACCACCTCTATACTTGGAATATTCAAATAATAATGTGATTACTTTTTTCGGTTAGTCGCTGTTAATAGAGTTAGGGTTTTAAAAAATCAGTATATAATCGTAATATCAAAATTTGTTATGAATATATCGTATTTTTAAAAAAAATTTCAAAATATGTAAAATTAGTAATAGCTTCAATCATGATAGTATAGTCATTATAATTAAATTTTTCTTGTCAATGAATGTTTGTCTCATAAACTTGTTCTAAAAATATTAATTTAGGATCTAATTTGTCATGATATAGTTTTGAATGTTCTACCTTTTTGCATTAATATGGTAATAATCTTGTTTTTGTGATAAAATTGAATTTCTTTATATATATATTTTGTTAGGTACTTGTTTGCAGAATTACATTAAGATCTTGTCATTGATAATATAACTATAATCATCCCATAATCATAAAGCATATATGAAATTTTTTAGAGTTTTAGGTTTATAACATTTGAAGTTGTGTGATTATGTATGATGATAGTTAGTAAAAATTCCTTTTATGCCATGATTTCACCTTATTATAATATAGTAATGACCTTGATGGTAATAACATTGAATTTTATGATTCCACCATATGAAACCACATTGAAATCTTGCCCTTCATAATGTAATTGTAATGATATATAAATCTTGATTATGCCATGATATTGTTTTGTTAAAATTAGCTTGTTAAATATTGATATTCCTTATAATATTTTTATTCTTGATGATATGTAGGATCAATTGATATGTATGATATGTGGTTATGATTTCTTGTTCAAAATTTTTGTCACATAGAAAAGTCCAATTTTTATAAAAAAAAACCTAAAATTAATAGATTTATGATCCATATCGAAAACAATTAATTTTGATAAAATTAATAAAATCTAATAAACTTAAAGCGAAAAGATTTCGAAAAATTCTAAAATTAACCAACAAATTAAATTTTTCTAAAAGAACTACGTGTGGTTTGATCCCGATTAGCGAGTATGTAGGCATCTAAATGGGCAACTTAAAATATGTAATTATTTTTTTTTTTTTGTGAATTTATTTGATTTTGTTAGTTTAGTTTAAAATATATGAATATTGATAGAATTTGATAAGATTTGATTAATTTGAATATCTCGAGTTTTTAGATTATATATGATCATTGATGGAATTTGATTAGTATTTTTGTGCATATTATACATATGTTTAGTTAATTAGATTCTGGTAAATAGTTTAGATTTTGAAATTAGGGTTTAAAAGAAAGTAATTTAAATTTGGAAAGTTAAAGTGGTAACCGTTTAGGTTTTAATAAGTTAGCCCCCGAACTCAAGTTAATTTCTAGTTCTCGTTTTCAAAACGATTTTTTTTTTGCAGATCAGTAGCAAAACCAAAATTAACCTATCCATTGGTTTTGGTTTATTTTTTCTCTCGATTTTAGTCGAGTGGAGACTCCAAAATATGTTTTAAAATATTCAAAATTTCCTTTAATTCTTAGTCGAGGATTCGTATTGAATGGGTTAAGGTTTAGTACGAATCGGATTAAAGAAAATCGAAAACCAGGCTCGACAAGTTCAAACTAAATTGGATTTGCTTGAAAATTATTAGTTTGAGCTCAGGCTTATTTAGGAATTTGAAACTCAAGCTCGACTTTTGAACCTACTCATCCTCACCAAAATGTAGATATATTATATTTTTTTGTAATGTTAATCATATATTATTATGTTTTATATATTATGATATTATATAAAATTATGAAAATCTCATGATTTAACTCCCAAGCCTCGTCTTGTAAGCTAGCTTCTTAATAGTATAAACAACTAGCTTATGACTACAAATATGTATTCGAATTTGACTTATTTAAAGAAATGAACTTCACTTTAAGTTTGAACTATAGAAAGCTCATGATTTGATTCATGAGCTTGAACCTGCAAGTCAACTTGTTAATAGTATAAAAAAGCTTTATCCTAAGCTAGCTCATGGGACTAAATATGTACTTCAACTTCACTTATTTAAATAAAACAATTTTATTTTGAGTTTGAACTTGATTTATTTATAAATCAAATTCAAGTCAAATCGACTTTAAAGTAAATCAAGATCTTGATAATCACAATTGACTTAGCACATTGGCCACCCTCCATAATTTAATGCAAACAAACTCCACAAACTTCCAATTTGTTACTTCACATTTCCATAAATATTGAAAGTCGTAAATGATCTCAAAACCTTTACTAAAACTCCAAAACCATTAATAAGATGGCAATAAATTACAATGATTTTAGGGCTTTCGCAATTATTTTGGATAATGTGTATATTTTTAGAAATTAAAGAGAGATAAAATCACACTTTAAAGGTTGTGAGATATATCCATACTTGTGTAATAGTTCTAAAACATACATGCAATTTGTGCTATTTTAATATCTTTTTATGTTCATAGCAAAAATATCATTCTTTTTAATAAGCAGTTTACCTCATGTATTACTAATAAAATAACCTAGAAATCTAATAAATTGTTCAAATATATCTTCTAACATGGTTAAATTGTCTACCTCTAACATTGGATCAAGAAATTCAAAGGAGAAAACAAAAAGGAAATTTGAGCTAAAGAAAGAAAGTAAGAACCTCTGCACCTGCTCTAAAGATAAAGAAAGTGATCTCCACCATAGAAAAAAGAAAAGAGCTTTCACCAAGTGTGATGAAGCTGTGGAAGGCGACAACAACCTAAACGAGACAACTCTTGTCACATATAGGGATAAATTACCCACAAATATTCTTGGCACTTATGCAAAAGTCTTGTAAGAAGAATCAAGTAGGTCCATTCCATTAACATAGTGTGATCCCTGAGATTTTCCTTGATATAAGTGTAAGTATTAGAAAGTTAAATCCCTATAGAATTAAAGATACAAAAAAATAATATTACATAACATAGGTAAAATTTTACTAGTAAGATTATATAATCCTAAAATATAGTGTGAACTATTAAATCTTTGGTGTATATATTGGGTAGTTGCCGATATCTTAGAAATAAATTGCTTAAATATAAAACATTAAATATTAATTTAAAATCTACTCTTTTATGATATTTGAAACTTAAACTCCATCTTTAGTTTATTGTCTTGAAATAATTAATGATTTGCTTATATATTAAGTAATATTTATCTGATATTATAAATTATTCATTTTATATACATTATAGACTTATTTCCTATAAACTACACTTAATTTTCTTTCAGAACTGCCTAAAGTATTTGATTGCATATGTTTTACTGTACGTTATAATGAAGAGGGAAAACTTGTCAAAATTTTATAAAGTTTCCCTCATTAATTGATGAAATGACATTTTCAAGCAAAGTTTATCTTATATTTTTCTTACTTGTAAAAGAAATAGCTAAAAAGTAAAAATTTACACCTACTAGACATCATCATCACTAGAAGATAAATACAAAAGATTTTAAAAATCTACTATAATAATATAACTTAATATAATTAGCACAATATATCATTTATCAAACGCAAAACTGGATAAACACAAACCTTTTTTTACTGCCATTTTTACATTGAAACTCTCTTTTTCATTTTATCTATGTTGATAACTAAAATACAAACCATTTCTTCAAATTCTTACCTTCTATTATCAGAATACTTTTAAGAAATCATATCTCAAACACTACTTCCAGTATTTTTGAAGACATGAGCAAAGTAATCACATGGAACACAGTAATCAGACTAAGGTAATTTTTTTCTTTTTAAAGTTATAGTGAGTTATCTTTGTAAAAAACACTAGTTCACTTATGTATTTTACCGTTTGAAAGTAAAATACTAAGTTTATCAAATGTAATGATTTAAGGAACTAAAACTAAACTTACTAAAAAGTAATAAAACGTATGTATACTTATTCTATAAAATTGTTTATGATTAAAGTTGTGGTATCTTTGCTAAAAACATATGAACAGGTGTAACTTTACTTAACAAAACAAACATAACAATTTATGTAGTAGAACAAAGAAAAACTACACTAGATAGTTACATTTGGACTTTGATTAAATGAAAGAATGATAGATTTAAGTTTAATTAGTAGATTTATTAGATATAGTTTCATTTAAAGTAGTTATACTAAATCAATTTTAGCTGTACTTTAACTGTAGATCTATCTTAGGAGAAGTTAGTTTGTTAAATGATGTAAAATAAGTTTGTTATTGTGACCACAGGACAAATCATGGCCAAAGCCACACTAATAATTCTAATCGTGGTAGAGACTGAGTGCCAATGGTTGAAATCGGGTGGAACCACTATTCCTACCTATTTGTAGCACCTTATAAATTCTTAAAGATAAGAAGCTGCAGAAATAAAAACATGATGTAAAGTTACAACAAATTTTCCATTAAAGCTTCAAGTGATAAAAAAGGCAAATAAGTTAAAGAAATTACAACATGAGTTTAAGATTTAGGCACTTATTGAAGCTGTTATTTAGACACATATAATTAGTAATGTGTGATTGTTATTTTATAGAAACTATAGATCAGGATCAAGATTTTTCCATAGACTACTATGATAACTAGGGAAAAATGCATAGGTGAGTAATTCTAATCTTTTCACATTGTTTGTGTGTGTAAAATAATGGCACTATTTTTAATTATAGATGTAACTAATTGTGTATAAGGATGGGAATTATGCATGTTATATCTTGGGTGATTGAAAAGAATTCCAATATTAAAAGTGATAACTATTTGTGTGATAATGATCGTGTAATGTATATTGTGAATTATTTGAGAATTGTATGGTCACTGACTAATTAGACTTAATCATATTCGACTATTAAGCTAAGTGGACATGCATTGCACGACTGCACAAACTGCATTTTTAGGTATTCACGTCATGTATCGGTATTTTGGTTCTCTAGTAATGCTTAGTTTTTCTAGTAAGAGAAATGAAATCCTGGTTTTAAGTAAAGTTACCACTGTTATGTTCCATTCCACAATGACTAAGTAAGCACCCGAAGGAATGTCTCCTATGGTGTTGACATGAAATGGCCAATACTTAGCGGAGTTTCTAAGTTCTAAGGTTAAGTTAAGTGTTAAGAAACTTAAATATAAATTAAAAGGAACAGATAAATGATATTCCTCTTTTCTTGGTTCTTATTCTCTCCTAGGCGTGAATTACTGTTGACTGGCTCCTAAAACCCCAGGGGAGGACATAAATGTACACCATATTTAGATTCCAATTATCCCAGCTTGTATCTATTACATATGATTGATTGTTGCATTGCATATGCTTGTTAATCAAACTTTTGTGATTCTATTTTACAAGTGTTGAGATCTGGTTATCCACTAAGCTGTAGTTTGCTCACCCTCTGTAGACTTGTTTGGTTACAAGAATCATTAGAGTTGATCCATACTTGAAAGTTAGTGTTGATATAAGTTAGCAAAGGAGTCAAGACATGGACTAGATCATTAAGGGCGAACTAAATAATGGTAAGATGTAGTATTTACTAAGATATTTGATACACTTTGGCTATGGACATGATATAGTATGGTTAAGTGTGGGGAAAAGACACAACTTAAAGGGAAATTCATCAATATTGATTATCACGTCGATGCCCAAGACGGTGATTGAAGCAGAGCAAGAAAATCAAGTTAAAACGGATATCACCATCCTCATCTCGCACGAAATCCAGGTGGTGATGGAGATCACCACCCCATCACACCTGTGATGCCGATGGTGATAGTAATCACCCCTTCCATTACTCGTGTCATCCAAATAGTGATCACGATGTCTACGGATGAAATTGAGTACCGAGAGGATCGCCATTCCCATCACAGTTGTGATGCCACCGGTGGTCCTTAATTTTACGGTCGTGATGAAGTCTTTTGAAGAATTGTTTTGTTCCAAAGGATGACGGCCTGTGCTACAACTATGATCAACAGGGTGATATCTACCACCATTTTCCATGCTAATTAGAGCCTTGTTTCCTATTTTATTTGTTTGTCTTGTTATTTTCTATATTTACCCTTACCCGACTTGTAGGAGTATATAAGGGTTATTAGTGATATGTTTAGCAGTTTTGCTGCTTATTTCTACCCTCGCTAAACTTTGTGATGTCTTTGGTGACAAATTGCCTTCTTGAATAAGATAAAGTTTCATGTTGAAGATTGATATAAAGTTATTGTATTGAGTTGCAAAAGGTTGTATACAATGTGAAAATATACAGAGAGAGATACGTCTACCTACCTACCTACCTACCACATCATTAAATATGATAACAATTTACAAGACTAATATTTACATTCTCTGACACTCCCCCTCAAGCTGGAGCATAGATATTAATCATGCCCAGCTTGTTATAAAGATATTCAACTCGAACCCCATTTAGAGATTTTGTAAAGAGATCTCCTAGTTGTTCTCCAGACTTCACAAATCCTGTAGAAATCAACCCTTGCTGGATTTTCTCACGAACAAATGACAATCAATCTCAATGTGTTTAGTTCACTCATGAAATATTGGATTTGATGCAATATAAAGAGCGGCTTGGTTGTCACACCATAATTTTATAGGTGGAGAAGTGTTGAGACCTATCTCATTCAAGAGTTGGTATATCCACATTACTTCACATACCGACTGTGCCATAGCTTTATATTTTGATTCTGCACTTGATCGAGACACAACACTTTGCTTATTGCTCTTCCATGAAATCAAATTTCCACCTACAAAAACACAATTACCAGAAGTGGATCTCCTATCGTCCTTGGATCCTACCCAAATAGCACAAAATTTGCGTTACAGCAGCCCAATGATCAATTGTTGGAGATGACATATATTGACTCACCATACTAACTGAATATGCAATATCTGGACGAGTCACTGTAAGATAATTTAATTTTTCAACTAACCTTCTATATCTTTCAGGTTCTTCAAACAAATTACCTTCTTTTATTAACTGTAAATTAGGAATCATTAGTGTACTACATGGTTTAGCACCCAATTTTCCTGTTTCAGATAATAAGTCAAGCACATACTTTCTTGGGATAGAAAAATTCCTTTCCTACTTCTCATTACCTCAACACCCAAAAATATTTCAACATTCCCAAATCCTTTGTTTGAAATTGGCTATAAAGAAAGGATTCGAGAGATGAAATACCTGTAGCATCATCACCAGTAATGACAATGTCATCCACATATACTACCAAGATAATGCTACTAACTGCAAACCGTATATAGAAAACTGAATGATCAGATTTGCTTTTCTGCATCCCAAACTTCTCAATTGCTTGGCTAAATTTTCCAAACCAAGCACGGGGACTCTGCTTCAAGCCTCAAGCCATACAACGATTTTCAAAGATGACAAACTTTGCCTGACTCCCCCTAAGCAACAAATCCAGGAGGTTGCTCCATATAAACTTCCTCTTGCAAATCTCCATGTAGAAAAGCATTTTTGATATCTAGTTGATGGAGAGGCCAGTTGTGCACTGATGCCATGGAAATACATAATCTGACAAATGTAAGCTTAGCAACAGGAGAAAAAGTGTCAGAATAATCTACTCTATAAGTCTGAGCATATCCCTTAGCAACAAGTCATGCCTTCAATCGATCAATCGATCCATCATGATTTACTTTAATAGTGAAAACCCATTTACAACCAATAGCCTTCTTCCCTGCAGGTACGATTACCAAATCCTAAGTATCATTCTTATCTAAAGCATTCATTTCTTCTATCATTGCATTACGCCATCTTGAATGAGATAGAGCTTCATGAACAGTCTTGGAAATGGAGATAGAGTCAAGAGAGGCTATAAGGGAACAAGAAGAGGGTGACAAACGTTCATAGGACACAAATGATGAAATAGGATAAGTACATTGACGTTTACCTTTACAAAGAGCAATGGGAAGATTGTCGTTAGAGGTTGGATCTGATGACAAAGAAGCTGGTTCAGGACATGCTTCAGAGGCGAACTCAGAAGTACAAAGTCGGCGAGAATAAACCTAAAGGGGATGTTTAGCAGTAGGAATAGTAGTAGGAATAGTAGATGTAACCCTGTAAATTAACACATCATCCTCCTCCCCCTAACTTGGATTACTAGAAGACAGAGAAAAGGGGGTATCTTCAAGAAAACTGACATCAATGGATACAAGATACTTTCCAAGGCTAGGTCAATAACACATGTATCCTTTTTGAACACGAGAATACCCAAGGAAAATACACTTTAATGACTTAGGATCAAGCTTAGTAACCTGAGGACGCACATCCTGAACAAAACAAGTACAACCAAATATTTTTGGTTCAATGGGAAACAAAGCTTTATTTGGGAAAAGTGTATGATACGAAGTCTCAACATCCATGTCACGCCCTAAAGGGTACCCAAAATGCGACAGTCCAACACACTCGATATTTAAACTTAAGTATGACAACCTTAGTCATCCCATAAGTTTACATACCAGGTGTAAGGTGTACTTGCACAACTTTTAAGATCACACTTTGAATCGAATAGTTTTAAGAAGGCATACAATAGCATTAAGAATAGAAATCACAACAAGGTAAATAAGTTAAGTCTTTACAAAAGTCAAGGGGGCATACCCCCGCCAAAATAATAACAGAAGTCTATCCAGTCTAAAACCATATTACAAACGTTAGGGTTTATGTTAAAGAGATTTTCCTAGAAGTCCACGCCTCCAGCTAGGTCCCAACTTCTTCAAAAGCTCCTTCATCCAAAAGATAACCCTGTGAAAAGTGTTTTCTCGGAACAACCAAAAATAGGAACACCACAGCAAAACTATCGGAGTGTAAGCTAACAAGCCTAGTGAGATTCATTTCCAAATATTTAATACTCAACAACAGTATATAACAGACAAGTTATTGGCAGCCATATGAAATGCACAAGCAAATGATCATACAAGCATATGACTTTCCAGGAGCCATATGTGAATGGATTTACGCCCTCCATTCGGGGTTAAGATGGTCCATAAGACATGCAACTATAAATTCCAATTTTGAGTGGGTGGTCCATAAGCCATGCAACCATCATCCCGATCTCTTTCTCTTAGTTATACAACCTCTGTTGTTTTATTGTTGTAGTTTTACGTGCCTACTCCACATCCGTTAACTTAAGCGATCTCACATCCTTAATGTTAACATAGGCCCCCTCGCCTTCCGCTAATATGCTTTTGTCCCACTAAAGGTATATTAGCTAATGCAATGTGACTCACTACGTGATATGCATGTACAATTTATTCATATAGTCGTGGCATGTTAATTATGTAGATTAAATGCGATCATCGAGAATTTCAGACAATTCAAGTCTATACTAGCTCACACAATGATATTTACAACAAGTCTCGTCTCGATATACTTATTTTTCATTCAACTAAGATTAAATCACAACTCGTCATAGTTTTATCTTTTCCTAATTCTAATGCCACTATGATTACAAGCACATAAATGAGCACAACTATTTAAGAAATGAACTCACTCGGCCATGGAGAGAAATCCACTAGTCGTAGTAGTCCTCGGGGAGTGGAAATCCGTCCTCCAAATCACTTAAGTACAAGGAATACCCTCAATGGGTATTTATCATAAAGTTCTAATAAACTTAACAATTCTATTTACTAAGTTCGTCAATTTTCGCCTAAGATGAAGTCCTAACTTAAAATGGTCATATCTAACTCAATTTAACTCAGAATTGCGCATATTATATATCGATTTCCATATACTTCAAAAGATCTATCCATTTCCTAGTTAAATCAAACATACAAGGTCGTTTGAAGGTCGAAAAAGCACTGTACAGCAGGGTTACGAATGTTCCAGTTTTGAGTTATTAATGACAATTGTTACTCTTATTGCATTTAATCTTTTTAGATCATCTTATATTGGTTCTACACTTGTAAGGAGAACTTCTAGCCAAAGATAAAGAATTAAATACTTATATGATCATCAAGATATCATCCAAATGAAAATTCTAAGAATCTACCTTTGTAAAAACCGAAATTTTGAGTTGAAACTCATTTTCTTGTTTTGAGAAAAATCCTTTGCTAAAACTAACATGACTCAATGAAAATAATTTTCTTATGTCTTATTATCAAATCATTCCATTTTCCACGTAAAAATCTTGTTTTGAAGTCTAAAATAAGGTTTTCAAAATTCATCTCTTCCAAAATTCGAATTTCCTTCTTAAGTTTTAGAATGAAAATAAGACCTAAACTTGTCTTTCACAAAACTCTCTATTTTAAAAATATCTTTTAGGAAAACTCATCCAAACCTATGAAATTCCAACCCTTAGAATATCTATACCAAGAGCCCTTTATATTTTTGTCTAAATCTTCATTTTGGGGTTAGATAATAGGTTTTAAAAATGGGTCTTGGCTTAGATCCGAATTTTCAAAAATTGTTTTTGAACATATCTCTTGATAAAATCCATCAAGACTCATGAAAAACCATCCTTTACATATCCTATCTTAAGAGCCTTCCATTTCTTAAATAAAATCTTCATTTTTGAGTTGTAAAACATATTTTTAAACCATGTCTTGGCCAAAATCCGAAAATGATATTTTTATTTTGAAAATAACTTTTGAAAATCACCTTTGATTCTTGTAAAGTGAAGTTTTGATGATATACATTCATTAAACTTCATTTTTCCAACTAAAACTCCCATTTTGAGACTTGGAAGAGGGTTTTTAAATATAGGTTTTGTCAAGATACGAATTTTACTATTTTTATTCAAGTTCAAATCTAAGATCTATATATAATATGAACATGAATATAAAAGAAATACATGGTAGTAAGCTCTAAACCTATAGATCTAAACATAAACATAACCAAAGCTTCATAAAAATTAGATCTACAAGTATAATGAAAATATGAAGATAATAAAGTCCTAAAGACAACAAATATAGCAATATTATTATGGATCATCAACAAGAGGAGTGTTTCAAAGTTTTGGCATCATCATCTCTAGCCTTTAAGCATTATGGAGAGTCCTTTGATGCATAAAATCTCCATATAATCAACCTATAGTGTCTATGGAAGCTTAAGAAGAAAGATTTACTCAAAGATCTTCAAGAATGGAGTGTGAAAGCAATAAATGAAAATGGGGGCAGCTTCTATTCTTGTGCAAGAACAAGGGAAAGAGAGGAATAAAGAGAGGAAAAGAGGTAGGGTTTTCAAAGAGAGAAAGTGTGTAAATGAAATGCATTTAATAGAGAGAGGAGTTTATTAAATGAATGTGAAATAAATGGGAAAAGGAAAAAAAATAAAACAAGGCAGAAATGGGGAGGGTTCACGTGAAATGCAAGAGGAAAGAGAGAGAGTAGACAATTTGTAACTCAATTTTTTTTTTTTTTTGAAAGTGTAACTTGTACTTAATGTGCTAACTAAATGAGGCTTTAATTCATTAAATAAATAAAAAAATAAGGAAAAGTGGCTGTTTTGATGAGTATGGTCAGCTGCCATACGTTGAAAGTGGAGTATAGAATGAGTGAAAGAAAGCTTAAATAATGTGTAAAAGTGACAATTGAAGTGTACTTGAAGTATGGGTTGAAAAAGTGCTTTTTATTAGGAAAATATATAAAATAAAATTAAGAAAAATATTTTAAAATAACTGGCAGAATTTTTATAATTAAAATTAAATAATTAATTGAATTATTTTATTATTTCAATAAATATGTTATCGGTACGGTCAAAATATGCTTATATAAGCTATAACTGATATTTTTAGATTTCAAAAAATTATGAACTCGATATTTTTGAAATCCTTATGAAAATACGAGTCTAAAAATATTAAAGATATATTTTTAATTTTCTGAGCCCCGGGACAAGCTTTCCAAAAACAGTATCCAATCGAGTTCGAAATAAGCTGAAAATAAACCAATCTAATATTTTTAAGAAATCAAATATTATTATGGACTATTCTACACACTTTACTAAATTTTTGACTTCTCAATTTACGAACATGGAATTTTCGGATCTAAACTGTAGGGTTGAACTTGAGATCCGTTGACTTAAGGTTTCCGGTTGATTTCCCGGCTTAGGGTTAAGGCTTAGTATTACTTCTAAAAACCAAAGGCTTACAATCCAATACAACTGAAGGCATATGATTAATTAAAAAAACAAGCAGTAGATACTGCATCAACCCAAAAGTGTTTGGGGATGTGCATTTGAAACAACGAGTCCTAGCAGTTTCAAGGAGATGCCTATTCTTTCTCTCAGCAATTCCATTTTGAGACGGTATATATACACATGAAGTTTGATGGATAATACCATTTTGAACCATGTAAGATTGAAAGGATTCAGATAGCATTCTTTGGTATTATCACTTTGAAAAATTTGAATTGAGGCATTAAATTGCGTTTTAACTTCAGCACAAAAAGAACAAAAATTGGTGAACAACTCCGTACGATTCTTCATTAAATATAACCAGGTCATACGAGAGTAATCATCAACAAAAATGACAAAATATTTAAATCTAGTTTTAGATGTTACTGGATAAGGACCCTAGACATCTGAATGAACTAACTCAAAAGGAACAGTTACTCGTTTATTGACTCTAGGACTCAAACTAATGCAATGATGTTTCGCATATTGACAACTCACAATGTAAAGTCTCTAAACTATGAAACTAAGGACAAAGTTTCTTCAACAAAGAGAGAGATGGATGACCCAAGCGACAATGAGCTTCAAATGGGGTTATAATTCCAGAACAAGCGATAAACTTTGGTACCTTTGTGTCTAAAATGTAGAGACCCCCAGATTCATGTCCTTTACCAATAGTCTTCCTCGTCATAAGATCCTGGAAAAGACAATAGTCAGGAAAAAATGAGATATAACAGTTAAGTGAACGAGTGAGTTTACTGACAGAAATTAAGTTGAAAGACAAATCAGGTAAATTTAAAACAGATGTCAAATAAACTGATGGTGTTGGATTAGTAGTGCCAGAACCGAGAACATGAGATGTTGACCCATTAGCTAAAGTAACTAGAGAGTGTGAGGTTTGAGATTGAAAAGAAGATAATAGACTAGAATTACCTGTCATATGATTTGTGGCACCAGAATCAATGACCCATTTAGACAATGAAGAGACAAGACATATGTTTGGTTTACCTGATTCAATAATAGCAATAACAGGAGTAGATGAAATGAATGCTTTAGACAAGAATGATACTTAGGATTTGATAACCTTACTTGCAGGGAAGAAGGCTAATGGATATAAATGGGTTTTCACCATTAAAGTAAATCCTGATGGATTGATTGATCGATTGAAGGCACGACATGTTGCTAAAGGATATGCTCAGACTTATGGAATAGATGATTCTGACACTTTTTCTCCTGTTGCTAAGCTTACATCTGTCAAATGATGTATTTCCATGGCACCAGTGCACAACTGGCCTCTCCATCAACTAGATATCAAAAATGCTTTTCTACATGGAGATTTGCAAGAGGAAGTTTATATGGAGCAACCTCCTAGATTTGTTGCTCAAGGGAGTCAGGCAAAGTTTGTCATCTTCGAAAATCGTTGTATGGCTTGAAGGGGTGATCACTATCACATAATGCTAGTGAACAAGGAAGCATCACCCGTCATATGACCTAAACTTCCACTATCCAAGTACCCAGTTCCCTTTATCTTAGTTCCTTGTTTCTGCAATTATATAGAAAAAGGTTATCAAACCTTTTTTGGAACCCAAACAAACTTGGGTTCTTGATAAGTTAAGCTTGTTTTATCTTGTTTCTTAACCTGATGTGTACTGAGCTTTTTTTTTTTTTTTTGTAAAAACAATATTTTTCTATATGACCAATTTTATTGCAAAAGAAACATGCATAAGAATGTATATGATACCTCTTATTTACCTAGTGATGGTAATTTCTCCTTAGATACTCATTATTATATCCATACCTATTGGTTTTGCCATACCCTCTGCTTGGGTATTTTTGTTGATGATATCCTCTGAATGACCTTCTCCTTTCATTATTCATGCTCTTTTTGATAGGTGGTTTAGCCGACTTAGCATATTTAGTTTTCATGGGTTCATTTTCCTTAACAAATACAGTCCTTTTTAAATTTGCTGAACTATCATTACCATATCCAAGTCTATGTTTAATGAAAGTTGGTCTTTGGCTACATTTCTTGTGATAAAATTTCTACTCTTCCTTTTAAATCTTTGATCTGATTTTTCAAAACATCGTTTTCTTTTCTCCAACTATCAAATTCAACATACAATCTTTCATTATCATTTTTCAAATTATTATTCTCATCAACAAGTAATTTATTTTTTTGACTTAAAACATCTTTCTCGTTCTTTAAAGCCTTGCTTTCTACATCCAACTTGGTAATTTTTGAATCAGCCTTCTTAAGGGCTTTTAGAAGCTTGTTCATTTCAGAATACATTTAATTTTCAATCATCTCAGTTTCAGATTCGGACTTTACCTCGGATGTAACCATTAAGCACAAATTGGCTTCTCCTTCATCTTCACTGCTAGCTTCTAATTCGTCTAAGTCACTCCAAGTTGCCATCATTGCTCGGCTTTTCTTCTTAAATTTCTTCATCTTTTTCTTTAAAACTAAGCACTCATATTTAATATGCCCTAGCTTCTTATATTCATAACACACAATCTCCTTCTTCTCTTTCTTTTCCTCTTTGTCTTTATAGCCCTTTTCTACATCATATTTGTTCAATTTATTGAAATTTTTGAACTTTATTTACTTTGTTATATTTCATAAATTTGCTGAATTTTCTTGCTAACATGTTAAAGCTCTCGTTGTCATCATCCTCATCAGAATCAGACTCAATAATATTCTTAGCTTTGAACGCTATTGCTTTGGAATTACTCTCGGGTTCCTCTGTTGAATCAAGGTGAGATTCATAAGCCATCAATTTTTCCCTCAACTGACTGAGCGTCAATTTTTTTTCGTCTTAATCTTCTTCGATTGCGGTCTTTTTGGCATCCCACGACTTTAGTAAGATTCGGAGCATCTTCCTAACAAGATCTGAATCATCCAATTTCTTTCCAAGAGAGGTTAGCTCACTAGTAATAGCAATAAATCGATTAAAGGCGTCCTTAATTTTCTCATCAAATTTGATTTTAAACAATTCATAACTTTAAATTAAAGCATTGATTTTGGTTTCCTTCATTGTATTACTGCCTTCATAAGTATTAGACAATGTATCCCAAATTTCTTTTGCAGTTTCACAAGATGAAATTAAGTAAAATTCGAATAAATCTATTGTAGTAAGTAAAAGATTCTTAGCCTTATTGTTCTTCTTGATAAGCTTTAGCCTGGTATCAGTGAATCTAGCTTCATCAGTCATTGTCACTTGAGTATCACCAAATGTTATTACTTGCTAAGAACCATAGTCATTAGCTTTAGTGTAAGTACTCATGCACATTTTCCAATATAAATAATTTATACCATCAAAATAAGCAGCTCAGTTAATAGCAATGTTATTTTCAGCCATTTTTGAAAAGATCACTCAATTTAAATAAATGTGAACCGCTCTGATACCAATTGTTGGTCCCAAAAAGATAACCAAGAGGGTGGATGAATTGGTTTTCCAAGATGAAAATTTAATCTTTTCAAAAACTTAACCAAATTCACAAACTTAGTTAATCAAATTAAAATGGCTTTTTAAACTCACTTGAAAATAATAAACTTAATAAACAAAAGTTTATTTCACAATTCGGATGAAAATAGGTTGAAAAATGATCACTATACGTTAAACAAAAATAAGAGTGAAACTTCTAGTTTTAGTCTTTAATTTAGTTTCTGATTAGTACCATCACTTTCAGTTATTCTCTGATTTAGTTTCTGAATCTAAATTGCAGCTCATACAAACAATAATATATGCACGAAATTTAAAGAGATAGAGTATAGAAGAGTGCAAAGCGATTTATAGAGGTTTCGCCTTAAGCATCAGTCCTCTCTTCTAGCACCAAGCTGGGGATCCGGTATTCCACACCGGTATGTTCCACTATCCAACAAATCAACAAGTTACAAGTTGTCTTTTGTCAAAAAACTTAGCCACAAATGCACTCAGCTTGATCCTCCTAGCTTTTTTCAAGCTATAATCAAACAACTGAGTCTACTTATAACTCTCAAACTCACTCAAAGAGTAATCACAAATCATATTTGAGGAAAGAAGTAAAATATCCTCTAATTTTAGTACAATAAAAACATAAATGACAGTATTTGCTTGAGGTAAATATTGAGAACTTTTTGTTGCTTGTTTTCTTTTTCATGTAAGGATGGATGTCTCTTCTTTCTCCTGTGCTTGCAATATATCTGTTATTGTTCAACGGCTAGTAATGGATTAGTTCCTAATATTTAGCTTTATTTTCTTGGATAAAATATGCTGGTCTTTTTTCTCTTCATCTGCTACAGCTTGGATAAATTTGAATTTCCCTTTGTCTCGCTAGTCATGATATTTTGGTTTTAATCTGGATTTGATCTTCTAATGGATTTTCTTCCAACGTTTAAAATTTAAATCAACTTTGTTGTAGATAATCTTTGAAAGATTCGATCAGATCTCATTGTTCCTGTTGAAAAGAAAATATCCCATGAAAACTCAATATTCATTATCTTATTTAGTTTTGAATTTCTAGCTTGTGAAGATAATCTTGAATGAAAATAACAATACCATGAATCGTCTGATTAGGATAAATATTCTCTGATATTATTCAAAGTTGAATACTGATTTGTTTCCCATATCTTTTCATCCCATGTATCTCGCAATTTTGAATTCAACTTGTTGTTGTTAGTCTAAACATCTGTCCTAATCCTTGTGATTTAAGATCATTGTCTTGTTAAGACACGGCTAAGAAACAAATGTATCAGCTTCTTGTTTCTGATTTTAAACTTAAATCTGTCCAAAGAGATTTGAAATGAACCATATAAACTTAAGTTTCTTATTCAACTTTAATCCTTAAGAACAAGCTTTAATCAAATGAAAACTTGAGTCTCCATGGATAATTTATCTAACTTTGTGGAACATAATTGAATGCATTACCCAAATACATTCACTTTGGTGCTGGGTCTTCAAAATTACAAATTAATTTGGAAATCATTCGTTTTTCATATTCATGGTCGTGATCTCGCATTAGTCTCTGAATTTCCTTCTGACTGGTATACAAGTCTTTGTAAGGTACTGGTTACCTTCTAAATTACTTTTTCATATTCATGGAGGGTGACGCATAGACATAGAAAAAAGACAATGAAGAGGATTTACCATTGACAAATGTGAATGAACTAGGAGTTTAGTTTTATGGCTTTTCAAAAACAAGAAAGAAGGCCTTAAGAACTCCATGGAGCAACACTATTATAATGAAACTATTCAAAGCTAACCTAAGATAAAAATAATGGAAGCAATGCTAATTATGGGGACCTATTAGAAACATCAGAATGATCTAACACTAGAATCAAATTCTAATAAACTACCTTTTTACAACTTAAAGGATCTTGGATAGATAATTTAATACAGACCATAATTTATCCAAGGCTTGTACCTTACAATCAAGAAAATGGGAGCCTAACTTTCATTGCTATATAGATTAGGATTTAGGGCCTTTTATGGGGTACTACTCCTCCATAGCCATTCTCGAAGATTTGAGCATTTATAGGCCTGCTTCTAAAATATGCTTCTACATAATTGGAAGGGACACGTAAAAGTTCACTAAAATCTATGTTCAGATTAACATCACAACCCCTCTTGTTCAAAGCATCATAATCGAAGGCAAAGTGTAAGAAGTGCAATAAAAGGTCTCTGTAACATATGTTTGAGATGTCGGTGTGTTGGGCACTCAAAAACTATATGCATTATAGAACCCCCTTTAGAAGAGACAATTGGAGACAGTGATGAACCTTGGGAACTCAATGGACAATAGCTTAACTCAAAAGTGTAGTTATACAAAAGGGAAAAATACCCTAAACAATAAGAAATCCCCCCTTGATAAGACCGACAATACTAAACAAAGCAACATTAATGAGCACACTGAGCTGGCAAACTGGATCCTGGTAAAATACTAGAGTAAAAGGGTTAATAACCATAAAACCAAAAATATTAATGATAAACAAATAAATCAAGCTGTGAATGTAAAACACTGAAAGAAGAAAAGGGAAAAAGTACAATTGTGATGGGCTTAAAGAACAACAAAGATGGGACTTCAGGAGAGAGAAAAGTTAATCTAACCTCTCCATAATGTCTAAAATTAAGGACATGAAGAGATAATTTTCCAAAAATAGTTCCCTTCCTATCCCCTTGTCTCTAGACTGCTTTTTTTTCATCCACCACCTTCCCACTCAAAAACCTTCTTCCTCTGCACATCTGCTAAACTCTAACACGTCCTTGAAAAAACCCACTAGAAGTTTTAGAAGCTAACTACAACTTCAAAGTGCTAGTGAAAGCCGTTAACCATGGTCAAGGACCCTTAATTTGCCAAAATGCTTATATATGGCTTGTCCAAACTGATGTCTCCTCAATAGGTGAAGTAGCCAAACTAACAGAAAAGGAAAAGATTCACTTATCCCTTACAAGGGAACGGATTCCCAAAGTTAGCTTCGATTGTGATGTTCCAAGGGAAAAGATATCCATGACAAGAATGGCAGAAATAACTACAATAAGTGAGGGAACTCTCATAGTAAACCTAAAAATGGTAGAGAAAACTAACTCCAAGAAGGCCTCAAGGCTATTGGAATGAATAGTGAGAAGCATAGTGGAAACTATACTAATGCCCTTAGCATCTAGAATGTGATTGCTCTAATGTCATATGTACAGATCCTAGATGAGGGATAGACCAAATAATGGTTGATACCGGCTTGGGAAATAAGCATAGTGATACTTGGAAAAAGGTTCAAGCCCTAGTTCATTTGGGTTGAATGTTACAAGATTTTTTTGGAGGTAAAAGAAAGTTCTCTTGCTTTAACTTTACTTAACAAATCTAGACAATAAACACCCTCTGTTCAAACTCAAAAGTGTGGGCTTGGCTTAGAATGTTAGTGGCACGTAATTGGTGAACTAAAGACCAGCAATTTCTAACTTTCTCATAGCATACTGACTAAGCATTCTCATCCTTATGGAAACAAAATGGGATAGAGATGGAGTAGAAGACTTAAAATGTGTTCTCAAATTTGAGAACATGCTCTGCATCAAAGCCTAAGCTTTAGTGAAGGATTCCTTATCTTTTGGAGTGATATGCTTGTTTTTAAACTCCTTGTAAAAGCGCAAAAATTTACTGACCAATGTATTGGGTACGTATGTGGTATTCAAATATCAACAAATACTAAATCATGTTTATAGGAAATGATAGCTAGCTCTAGCTATATTAGTCATAATCATAACTAAGTAATTCGATAAGTTTGATTTTTGAATTAAAAAGAAAAAAAGAAAAAGATTTAAACTACTCTACAAAGTTTTGAGGATTTCCAACGCCTAAAATTCATTTTGTTTAGAGCCAAAGATTAAGATATTTAATTGATGCATAGGCTATTAATCAAAATCACACTTTCAGGCCAAAATTCCTTTCTCAAAGTGAACAATTATCCCAAATTAATCAATTAATTTTTCCTATTTCTAGAAAAATTGATTAATTAACTAACCTTTTCCAAATTTCTAAGCCCTAATTAAATTAAAACTCATATCTCTATGTGATTTTTATAAAGCCTCAAAATAGAAGTTTGAAAGATAAGAATTTAAATGAGACTTTTGAGAATAATATTCGAATGAAGTCTAAAGTTTACACAATGGTCAAAGATTGTAGTCTTAAAATTACCACCATGAATTTAGAACCAATGGTATGATTTGCTATAAAAAACACACACACAGAGAAAGAAAAATAAGTCAACTAATAAGTTTTGAATTAAAGCTATATTCTATAGATAACATTCATTTGACTTTTTTTTTAAATTTTTTCTAATAGGAACATGAAATGATAAATAATGTGGGAAAAGTCACAAACTAAAATAAATACTAACCTGTCCATGTAAATCTAACTCTATAAACATTACTCAATAATGTAAAGGCATATGTAATATATAAATTAAACTAAATTGCACTTAGCAGGGCAAAATGTAAATTATCAGAATTACATTTACATGTATATCCAACATTAAATAGACTAAAAAAAATTTACGTGGATCTCATTAAATTTGGATGAATAGCAAAGTAACATCTAGTTGGGAACGTGTCAAAAATACAGTAAGCTTCACTAATGTAACAACCCTATAAATGACACCTTTTTAATTTAATAAGGAAGTTTAAAAAAAAAAAAAAAAAAAATGGAAGAAAGAATGTGCATTAAAACTTAACTTGCCAAAGAGTAACATTTGTTTTACCTAGAGAGAGAGAGAGAGAGAGAGAGAGCAAACACCCGAAGAATTTTCGGAAGCGCAAAAACTGACGCGGGACAACTAAGATGAGTCATCATTAAATCCAAAACAATAAATTCATCTATATATATATATATAGATAATTGGAAAAAAATTGATAGAAGATCATTATTTTATGTGCAGTTGGTACAAATTGTCAAATTTTGATAATTTAATTCTTTTATCAAATACTCTAACGTAGCTAATTTTAATTTTTTCCTTAACTTGTTCCTTGCTAATTAATTGAAATCTTAGCACTAATTTCTAGTTCCATTTGTTGACTAGATTTCTTCGTTTCATAAAAAATATTGCATTTTTTTAGCCCGTATAAATTTGTGAATATTTAGACAAGGTTTACTGCATGAGTAATTTCATTTGAAGACTTAATTAATTTAATTAGTATGTTTTAATGATTTGATACGGGCAGATAGATCTATAAATAAATCCTTTACACTTCCGTGTGGTTAATAATAGTGATTGAGGAGAAATATGGGGAATAAAGTCTTTTCAATTACCATAATTAATGAGTTACAAGGTGCAGGGGAAGAAGGACTATGGTCTGATTGAAATTGTAATTTACAGAGTATGATGTTAGCTTAAATTAATGAATCGATATTTCCCAGGTAATGACATGGAGAATAAGCTCCAGTTTTATTACCAATAATAAATTACATGGAAAAAACATGAGTATATAGTTATCTAGTTATTAAGAATAAAACTCTGAGTTAACAATTGTTCAAGGCTCTTCGTATTCTTTTCACCCATGATTTCATAGTGTGACTTTTGAATTTGGTTAAAATATATAATTGGATTAAAAAAAAAGGAAATTATTTTGTGGGGTCATGGAATTTTTGTGTTTTATTTTATTTTATTTTATTATGTTCAATAGGACTAAAAGGAATTATAAACATCACATTTTACTTCTTTACCCATCTAGATCTATATAAGAAATTGCACCAGAATGTATATAAAAGTATTCTATTTTCGTATTGATATAATGAATAGCCTTTAAAAAAAATCTAAAAGAAACATTGGTTAATGAGTTGAGTCTTTGAACTTCATGAAATTACTTTTTTTTTTTTTCATTTGCTATCTTTTATTTACTAAATGAAAGGAATATAATGATTAGAGTAAAATTTCACATTTTGATAACCATACGAAAACTAAATATAGACTTCATTATAGGATTAAAAAGCAACAAGATGGAATTAGAGCAAACATCATCTAGGTAAATGAGATCAATGCTTTACCGCATTTTGGAATACCATTTTTAAGTACTTGGAGGTCGAAGTGCATCCATGGTTGTGACTATAAAATATCTTGGATGTGTGCATGCAATGCCTGTGTTTGTCTTGACTTGTTGATTGGTATCTGAACTTTGTGCTATGTTGTGTTGTGGTGAATCAGGAGATTCTTAAAGTGTCTGTAAATTGGTTGATCACCTTCAAATGAAACTAAATAAAACTTTTATGGAAATCTTTCTAAAATACCATGCATTTCAACCCAATAGGGGATCGATTAGGATTCTACGATCAAACATTGACCTTGAGGAGAGTCGGCTAAGCTATCTTTTCCCATCCTCAAGGCCGAACTAAGTGATAGGAGAGGAGGTCGCGGTGAGGTTAAGAACATGTCCAAGGAGGTCTTGAGGAGGAGCTATGGCTCCAATGCACAAGTCTAGGTTTGATCAATAGTTGTTTTGCGTTATGTTATAAACTCTCCAACCCAGTCTAGAGTGGGGTTATTTTCTTTGTCTCACAACGAACCGAGTAATATCATGCGGATGGCATTTGCTTGTTAATCATCATATTAATTCATTGTTTGATGATCCTGTTTGTTTTGTGTTCATGCATTTTTACCTCCGTCCCTCTTATTGAGCGATGGTTGCTCATTCCCTTATATATTTTCTTAAAGGTTCAGATTGACTTTAGTGGCAACAGCTAGTATTACTATGGAGTATGGATCCTCAGGTGTAGTAGTATAAATAAGAGGAAGTTAGATGATCTAATCAAACCCCCAGTTGGAGCAAGCTATTTATGAGCACATAGAGGGCTTTTTGTAGGTCACCCCTTGGTCGGTACAAGTAACAATCGGGGTCTCCATACCGAGCTAGGCTTAAGGCTTTCCTAATGGGGGCCTTTCTTGGACAGGTGAGGCCAGCGACCGACTAGGCCGTAGGGACCTAATTGTGACGATGGTATGCCGAGTGAATTGTCGTCTATATATTCGCTATCAACACTTGCCTACCTCACTTTTGTTGTGTAAGGTCAAAGAGAGTCATTGCCTTAGGTTCAACTCGCAAGGCAGGGACCTGGTAGCTTTGTTGTGTAAGCTCGAATTTTGCTCCTTTTCTCTTAAACGTTTCAATCAGTATCAAACTCGGCCCATTGGTCACAAATCACCCGACAAGAAACCAGCAAGGTTTTCGTAAAAAGCTTGATTTTTCGAAAAATATTTTGATTGGAGTCACCACGGTTAAAGCCGTAAAAAGGTAAACCAAAAACCAAATGGGTGGTTTGGTTTCTAGATCGGCCACTGGTATGCATAAAAAACTAGAAATTAATGAGTCTAAGGGCTGTTATTTTAAAACCTAAACGGTTATTAGGCTTTAGAAATCTTAAATTATATGGGCCAAAGAGATTAATTTTGATTTTTCAAGTTTTCTAAATTTTTAGTCTTTATTTTTAATATATTTACATATTTACAAAAATATATATTTTTTGTTTTATAAAAGATCCTAAAAGTTTTTATTTTTGTGACCGCTTCGCAATGCTTACGTATCTGCCCCGAATCGGGTCCCCGTAGTTCGTTTTGATTTTTATAAAACTTTAGCGTGTTTGTTTGTTTTTAATTGTGAATAACCGCCAACTTTAAGTTATTTAGCAAATTTGATTTTGATTTTTGAAAATCCTAAGACATCTAATTTTCATTCTTTCTTTTAAAAAATCCCTAAAAGAAAACTATTTTTGAAGAAAAAAACCCATTTATTTTTTTTTTTTGTTAATTTAGAAAATAACTAAATGATATTTATATAATATGCAAGCTAGGAAAACAATTTTTATTTAATAATAATGGTATATACTAGATACATATATATATAGATAGATAGATAGAGAGAGAGAGAGAGAGAGAAAGGTAAAAAGAATTATTTTTATTTTTTGATTTTTTTTATTTTTAGTTTTTTATAAGAAAAAAGGTGATATTTACAGAGGTGATAAAAAAAGGACATTATGCTAAACATTTCGCGAATTCCAACAAGTAATCCTTTAACTAAACAATCTCAATTTATAATCATAGCACATGATAAGGCAATAATAATACTAATAACAAATAATAATGATATAAATAAAACCAACAAACCTATTTTTTATTTTTTTAATTTATCTCAAAAAAACGTATTTGCTAATTTTCACTAAAAATTAGATCCTAAAATTTTATTTATTTACATCATCATTAGAAATATGTCATACAGATATAATCACACTCACATACACACATATATTTTGTTGGTCTTTATAATCTAATTTTAAAATTTATTTACCAATTGAATTTATATACTAAAACTTTTTTTTACCTAAATATGATATTATATACTAATAATAATAAAATTGTAGCATGCATCTCAAGTATCTATATATATATTTTATTATTTTGTTATTATTATTTTATCTTTCCTTTGTTTTTTTTTATTTTTTGTTTTCTATTCATTTTTCTTTTTTATTTCTTACTATTTTATGGTTTTTTACATTATATTAATATATCTTATAGCAAAACAATAATAATAGTGATAATAATAATAACTAATTAGAAAAAAAAAATTGGAACCTTGTCAAATGGTTTGCTTAGCTTCGTGGGAGGTTAGGATGTGTGATGGTGGCAGTACTTGAGGAGCAGTGGTGGTGTAGTGGTGCTATTGGAGTGAGGTGAAGTTTTGGGTTATGAGGGTGGTGGAGTTTTGGAATGGTGAACATCGGATGTTTTGTTTAGAGTTGTTTAGTTTAGAAAGAGAGTCGAGATGTGAGAGAGAAAGAGAGAGAGAGACAGCTTGGTAGAAAGATTGGTCATGTTTGGGAAAATGGATGGTTATTAATGAAGGGCTGCTTGTGGCGATTTCCACAAGGAGGGAGGTGGTGTGACATTGGTTTGGGTATGGTAATCGATGGCTGGTGAGTAGAGTGTAGGTTAGGTTCATTATTGTGGTTGTTTTTTTTTTTTTTTTTCTAATGGGTTTATGGGTTTAGGTCATGGTGGTTTTTATAGGAGCAGGGAGGGTAATCGAAAAGATTTAAGAAGAGGAAAGGGTCGAGCATAGCCATTAATGGTCGTTATGAAGTTGAGCGCGACCATTAATGGCCGATGGTTACGAAGCTTGAAGGCCGAAGAAGGGAGTTACAAAAATTTCGAATCAAAACGTTTAATTTAAAGCATATTAAAATCAGATTTAAAGCTAAAACTTAACTTTTGATCTTCCTTGTGAAAAATTGAGCTCGAATGGAGCTCATTCAAGCTCCGACCATTAATGGCCGATGCTGACGCATACGTTGCATGCACATAAAAAAATTTCATTCTTCACGCCTGCGTTGGATGGAACTCCAACCTTCTTGATTTCACTCTTATGCCTTAACCAATTCAACTGAGTTTGTTTCTCATTAACTATCCTAATTCAAATATACTTAAACTATCAAAACCGGGCCTAACATAATTCCAATAAAAATGGACCAAAATTAATATGGGTACAAGATCCAAATTAATTTCCAAATATAGCCCAAAATTCTTAGAAGACCAAAAATAAGCCCCAAATGATTATTATTATTATTATTATTATTATTATTATTATTATTATATTCTCTTATTTTCCCATTTTTTATTTTAATTCTAAAAAGTTTATTTACTAAAAAGATGGGTTTTATTCGAAATGTTTAATTTTCTAATTTTTTATATTCTTTTTAATTTTATAATTTTTATATTTTTGTTGATTTTTTAAAAACTAAACTAATATACTTTTTATTATTTTGTTTCGATAAATTTCAATTTTTTATTATATTTTCTAGCTTTTATGATTTTTTGAATTTTTCATTTTTTATTATTTTATTTTTTAAAAGGAGGAAAAAATGAGGTGTCGATAGAGGAGATGATAGGGCAAAGGGAAACGGTTCGGCCTCCGTAAGTGGCCATGAGGAGAGGTCTGGCAAAGTCTCGGTGTCATCAGCAAGGAGGCAAGCCATTTTGGTAGCGATTTCATTTGTAGAATTAGCCAATAGGATCTATTTGTGCCCTGTGGACAAGTAGCCCCCTGCGGCTTGGATAAGGAGGCAATTGTCCCCTTTTATGTCAAAGTGACAATAGGCGACAATCCCAACTGGATCTATTGCACTCTCACACAAAGGGCCCTCCAATCAATCTACCGAAAGGAGATACAGGTAGCTCATCGAGGATAGGAGGTCATTATGCCTTCAAGCTCATATTAAATTTTCCTTCTTGGCTACCTGAAGTTTACCTTGCATAGTAAGGCATTTTAGTTCAACTAAAGGATGCCATTTTCCCTATTCCAAAAGGAGTTCTTTAGCTACCATCAGTTATGCCTGGCCTAGCTACTTCTGAATGCTTGGCAAATTTTGGTGGCCTTCAAGGCCGTCTTCCTTAGCAAGACTATAGGCCCACCCTAACCTTATTTTGCCAGTATTTTCAATATAAAAGGTCATCGAAGGGGTGGTGATATCTTACCGAGCAACCTAATAATCCTTAGCTTTTTATTGGCCTTACCAGCTCAAATGGGCGCAACTGGAAATGTGAGTTTTGGTGATTAAGCTGGAGGAGGGCATGCAATGTAGGTTCGACTTCTAGGTGGATTGGTATAAGCCCATTTGAAGTATGAGACCTGTGGCACTTATGCATATGATGCTAGAGGATCGGGACATTGAAGCTAATGATAGGGCAGTGAGGTGGGAAGTCTTATAATGCTACTCTTGTTGCGAGAAATTTTTTCAAGGATGCACCTATTTATGAAGGAAAGAAGGATGCTTCTCTACGAGAAATTTTTCTAACTTCCTGTATCTCTACTCTACTGCTTGGGGAACATGATTGATGTAATATATGGGCCAATGTTGTTTTCCCTCTGCTGGAGTTAGCAATAACGAGAAAGCCCTATTGCTTACCGTGAGGTATAGGTACAAAACCTCATCGAGGGTCGAGGTCAATAACACTGTTGGCCTTGGAAGGAAATGTTTGAGCTCCTTGAAGGCCTCTTATGATTTCTCTATCCATTCGAACTTGTCAGGCTTTTTGAGGATCTTGAAGAATTCTAAACATCTATTGCTGCTTTTGGGGAGGAGCCTATTCAGGGCAGTTATCCGTCAGGGGGAATTGACTTTGTAAACCCTCTTTCCTTAGCAAACCTGAGTTCGATTTCAGGAAACTTAAAACCGAAAATCGAAACTCTAAAAGCATACCTCTGGACCAATCGAACCTAGAAACCCTATGTCCGGCAATGCCAAGAACGAAACCCCCAAAAGAATAGAAACAAGCTAACTCCCAATAAAGCCCTAAATCAAAAAGTCAACCGGAAACCCTAAGTTATCAAAACTTTAGGAAACCCTAGCAGTTTAGATCCGGTAATCTCGTGTTTTCAAACCAAGGGGTCAAAAATTGAGTGAGAAGTGTAGGTTAGCTCGTATTAATATTAGAATACTTAACAATACTAGATGAGTAGATTTTCAACCTATTTCGATTTCGATCAAAGACAAATCTTGAAAAGCGTGTCCCAAGGCTTGAGATATTAAATATATGATATTAGTACCGTTAGATTCGTAATTTCATAATATTTCTAAATATATTAGTTATATAATTTTTCGAGTTATAAAAGTTACAGTTATAACCTTTTTATCGTATTTTCATCACTACCGGTAATTTAATTATCCAATCAACTTTTTGCTTTCTTTCATACTATTCATCAAGTACAAACACCCATACCCTATTCTTACATCCTTACAACCTATTCTTACATTCTCACGTCACCTTCCTTACATTTTCTTTTCCAATACAACTTTTATTACTTAAATTACATATTAAATTTGAAAGTTATTACACAAAACAAATCAAAAACACTTTCTCTCTCCCTCTATTATGGCTGGTGACTGGTGTGAAAGCTCCCCCAATAGGCCACAATTTGTTTTGTTTTTCTTTTATTAAATAATCATACAAAACCCTAAATTCTTTTCCTATATAATATCTTTTTCACCTTTCACTTTTCATTTTCACTTCTTTTTCAAAAAGATCAAACTTTGGAAAGCAAATTTCTCTCCCTCTCCTCCTCTCTTGTGCCGTGACCCCCTCCCACAAGCACACATACACACACTTTTGTTTTCATCAAGTTTCCTTCACCAAAACCCTAAATAGGTAATAAATCTTGACCCTACTACTATAGAAACATGTAATGACAAGGGTATACATGTGTAGTTCCACCAAAAATTCCCATCAGCTTTATGCTAGGGATGTGGAAACAATAAAACATGATATTCTTGACTCACAATGTATAGACACCTCTGTCTTCAAATGACAGCTATCACCCGGTCATTTGGATGCCACTCTATGAAACCTTGAATGGACGGCATCACAAGACACCTCTATCTTCAAATGACATAGAAAAGCTTAACAATAAGTTAAACTTGACAAAAAGACGGTCGATAAAGCTAGGACGGCATAGTAAAAGAAGAAGGAAACTCAAGACCGGTGAAGGAGGTAGGCTAATTTGGAAAGACAAGTTCTCGAATATCAAGTTGAACTTAGAGGGGAATCCCATTAAGGAGGTACGAAGAGTACGTGCAAGGAAAGTTAAGCCCGAGATACGTTGTACTTTTCGAAATACATTGAACCCTTGAGACGCTAAGAAGAATTGGAGATCTAGCGTATTTATTGGCCCTGTACCCCAAAATCTATAGGGAACATGCCATGTGTCCTATGATTCGGTACTAAGGAAATATGCGCCAGGCTCCGAAATAATCATGGAGTTAAAACCCGTTCAATCAAAAGAAACCTTAACCAAGAGGAACATCCGGTGCTGAACACGGATGCGAGAACACAAAGGTTGCGTAACTAAAAGACTCGGCAAGTGAAAGTATTATAGGACAACCATGCATCTGAGGAGACAATTTAAGAGACTAAAGAGGAAATTCAGAGTAAGTTTTAGTTTTGCGGACAAAACTCTATTTAAGGATGGTAGGTTATAAACCCTCGTTTCCTTAGCAAACCTGAATACGATTTCAGGAAACTTAAAAACCGGAAACAGAAACCCTAAAAGGATACCTCTGGACCAATCGAACCTAGAAACCATATGTCCGGCAATGCCAAGAACGAAACCCCCAAAAGAATAGAAACAAGCTAACTCCTAATAAAACCCTAAATTAGAAAGTCAACCAAAAACCCTAAGTCATCAAAACTTCAGGAAACCCTAGTAGTTTAGATCCGACAATCTCGTGTTTTCAAACCAAGGGGTCGAAAATTAAGTAAGAAGTGTAGGTTAGCTCGTATTAATATTAGAATACTTAACAATACTAGATGAGTAGATTTTCGACCTATTTCGATTCCTATCGGAGACAAATCTTGAAAAGCGTGTCCCAAGGCTTGGGATATTAAATATATCATATTAGTACCGTTAGATTCGTAATTTCATAATATTTCTAAATATATCAGTTATATAATTTTTTGAGTTATAAAAGTTACAGTTATAACATTTTTATCGTATTTTCATCACTACCGGTAATTTAATTGTCCAATCAACTTTTTGCTTTCTTTCACACTATTCATCAAGTACAACCACCCATACCCTATTCTTACATTCTCACATCATCTTCCTTACATTTTCTTTTCTAATACAACTTTTATTACTTAAATTACATATTAAATTTGAAAGTTATTACACAAAATAAATCAAAAACACTTTTTCTCTCCCTCTATTATGGCTGGTGTGAAAGCTCCCCCAATAGGCCACAATTTGTTTTGTTTTTCTTTTATTAAATAATCATACAAAACCCTAAATTCTTTTCCTATATAATATCTTTTTCACCTTTCACTTCTTTTTCAAAAAGATCAAATTTTGGAAAGCAAATTTCTCTCCCTCTCCTCCCTTCCCCTCTTGTGCCATGACCCCCTCCCACAAGCACACACACACACTTTTGTTTTCTTTAAGTTTCCTTCACTAAAACCCTAAATAGGTAATAGATCTTGACCCTACCACTATAGAAACATGTAATGACAAGGGTATACATGTGTGGTTCCACCAAAAATCCCCATCAGCTTTATGCTAGAGATGTGGAAACACTAAAATATGATATTTTTATCATCACAATGTATAGATCTTACTATTAATGTTGATATACTAGTATTTTGATATATTATTGTTATGTATTGTTCTTATAGAAATTCTGTGCATATAATTTCATTATTATTCTCATCTACACATTTTTCATGATGCATTTACATTCATAGCATGAGTAGTATAGTAGATCTACTTGTTTAAAGTAGTTAAAATAATATAGTATTTGTTTTACATGCATGAAAGTCTTATCACTTGAAAGTCTTAGTGAAGGTGTTGATCAAAACTCAAGATCTATTTTGTTTCTATCAAAAAGTGATTTTAAAAATTCGGATCTTGGGAAAGAAGCATTTAAAAAACATATTTTCCAACTTCAAAATGAAGGTTCTACATGTAAAATGAAGGGCTTAGGTAATAGCTATCATAAAAGTGATTTTTATAAGTTGATTATGATTTTACTAAGAGAAATTTTCAAAACAAGAAAATTACAAAAGTTAAGTTTGATATATGTTTCAACACCAACAAAAATGTTGAAATTCGTAACTAGGGTGAATGCCAAGAAAACACCTATTTTCCAACCCTAAAACAAGAGTTTTATTAAAGAAATGGGAATCTTAAAGAGTAGGTTTGATTGGGACTTAGTTTTAGAAAGATTAAATGAGTTTTTCACAAGAAACAATATCAAAAAATAATTTTCCAAAATTCAGATCTAAAAATAATCCCTATTTAAAACACTATTTCCAAATGTCAAAATGAGTATTTTAATGGAAAAATAGAAGCCTTAGGGAATAGAAGTAATAAAGACTTGATTTTTATAAGAGTAAATGTGTTTTATCAAAGTAGAAACTTAAAACAGAGGAAAGGTTTTCCAACTAAGATCATATAATATTTTCCTTTCAAAAAAAAAAATTGTGCAAAATTCATCATTAGGCAAAATTCACCTTTAGGCATCTATTTTCCAACCTTTAAATGAAAAATTTATTGGGATAATGAAGGTATTACGTATATAGGTTATCAAGGCCTTATCATGGTAAAAATATGCATGATTTTCAAAGGAATAAAGCTAATTTTCTCAAACAAGTGTTCATGACATTATTGCAAAGTGAAAGTTTTTGCAAAATTCATTTTAATCAAGAATCATTAAGGAATTACATGTAGATAGCTCATATTATGGTATTCATGATCATAACTTGTAGATATTGCATGTACATATAATCTACTTGTTAGAAATAATGCAAATTTCACAAAATAATTTCGAAATTTCAAATTTTAGTTACTAATTAGATTGATCCGAATATTTCAAGACCTAAACATTTTAAAATTTAGTAATAACATCATAAATAGATAGATCTTTCGAAATAGATAGAAATCGATAGCTTATTTGTGAAATTCCGAGTTAAAATGAGCAAGTTATGGCGTTTTAAGTTGGAATTTCCAATTATCCACGGAAATACGAATTTAAAGAGTTTTAATTGAAAAGTTTGGAATTAGTTATGATATAAAATACTCATAGGGGTATTTCTTTCGTTTAGGTGATTTTGGAATCGGGGGAAATTCGTGTTTCTGGATCACTACAGTTAGAGACCGGAGACCATGGCCGAGTGAGTTCACTATCTTTAAATTATATGCTTGTAATTGTGTTTGTAACATTAGTGGCATTAGAATTAGGGTAAGATAAAAATTTGATTGTGTGTATGTGAGATGATAAGAATATCGAAATGAGCTTGCTGTAAATATTTGTATAATTTAGTATAGAATTGAAGTGTCTGCAATATCTATGATCACCTATAAATTGTTAATTAATATGCCATGATCTTATAATCAAATTGACCATGCATACCATATGCGAGTCACATCGCATGGGTTATTATACCTTTGTGGAAGAAGGCATAATAGCTGGGCAATGAGGGGCTTGTAAACTCGAATGTTGGCATAAAGGCCGGAATTGAAAATGTGTGTGGTGGGCACCTGTATCAACCACAATATAAACGAGAAAAATTGAAATCTATGGTCGTATGGGCCTGAAACACCTAACCCCGAATGAGAGCGTAAATCCATTCAACATAAGATTTCTGGAAGGTCTTATGTATTGTATGCTCACGTGTTTGTGCATTTCATATGGTTGTTAATATAACTTGCCTGATATATATTACTTGTTGAGCATTTAATTTTGGAAGTGAAACTCACTAAGCTAACGTAGCTTATACCCCCACAGTTTCTTTCTAATGCAGTTTCGTACATATGGCTGCATCCCTGGAGCTGGCCAAATCAGGTAATGAGACTAGGAGTTATCTCTTAGAAATTTACGATTGGTTTTGTATAGTTTTTAGTAGTGAACCTAGAATGATCTAGTGTTACCAAAAAGATAATACCTAGAGTTATGTGTAGCAGGGGAATGCCCCTTAATGTTTTGTAACTGATCTCGAGATATTTTGTGGTTTATATTTTTATGCTTATCCTAGCAGGTTGAACTATCTATCTCCAATTGTTTATGTATTCTATTATCGTAAGGGAACGCTTTGCATACTAATATAAGACTTTTTGAATGACTGTGGTAGTGATTCTTAAGTCTCGTTTAGCATGCGGCGGACTGTAACATTTAGGGTACCCTTTGGGGCGTAACAAACTTCCCTACCTTCATGGTATGCTCGTGGTCTAAGGCACTAACTTCGGTAGTTTCGATTGATTTACCTCAATGCTTGGGTATGTCTTTGGCCTAGTGTCTATGATGCATACATGATCTTCCTTTAGCACCATGAGGTATAGTTTTTTGGATTGTTCTTGGTCCCTTCGACATACACTTACCTTGACTAGGGTGAAGAATTTAGCCTTTTGGCGAGGTTAGGAGACAACCACCAAAAACAGATTGATTGTGCAATGTGTCCCTTCGCTAATCTCGAGGGGTAATGTGATGATCTTTCGAGGCCAATAGGTTGATTATCAAATCCATACAACTCATGCTCATAGGTCCTTAATTTTAACCTTATATCATGCTTCATTTGTTCATAAGCTTAATTGAAGAGGATATTAGTGCTGCTACTTGTGTCGATTAGCACTCTCTTACTTTCTAGCTCGATATGTGAGCAGAGATAACAGAGCATCTTGATGCAAAGTTTGAACTCCTTCGAAATCTTCGTCCATGCAGGAAATGGTAGTGTCGACCTTGGGCCTCTTGGGTTCTAAGCTCATCACTTGTCGAGACATGCTTGGTCCTAATGGGGACCTTGCTTTAGCTGAGGTCAAGGGTCTTCCAACGATGGTGTTGATTTCACCATGGCATTCTCGGTTGAGTCGAGGCTAACCTAAGCTGTATCGGGTATTAGTTTCCTTTTGTTGTTTGATAAAAGCATAATATACTCACTTTTCCTTGATCAAATTGTGTTTAGTCATTGTTGATTTTCTAGAAATCATGAGAAATGGTACTTATATGTGTTTGTTATGATGTGTTAGGTCATGGAGGACTTATACATCACGTACAAGCAATTGAGAAAAGATTTGAGCAAATTTGAAGATGAAAAAAATAAAGAGCAGTAAAATGAAGAGTAAAGCTACCAGCTTAGAAACAAAACATCACTAGCCTTTAAAATTTTTCAACATAATGTTAGCATCTAGAGAACTTACACCGCCAGCATTATGCTAACTTTAAGAATGGATGGAATTGAAATCTTTAACTTTGGAAACAACACCACCAGCTTTCAAGATAGATTTCATCTAGCGATCAATTTCATCTGTATGCTGGCAAATTTTTCATCTGTACCATTGGCCTCTGGCTAGCCTTAAATGATCATAGATTCAAAATTATTAGCACTATCATCAACACAATCAAACTTCTTACAGAGTTCAGCTAGCTTTCATATTTTTAACTTTATGTCAGCTATTGGAACATCAAGGTCGTTGACCTTGGACTGGCATAAACTTAGCAATGCTCTCGAAAAAAATCCAAGAATGAAGGCTGGCACATGTAAAATCAAAGTCGCTGGCGTAAATGTGTAATTTCCTAGCATATACCCTACGCTGCTCTTTAGTATAAATACTCCTTTTTGTTAATTTTAGAGAGAGGGAGACAAGAGACAAACCCTAGGCAAAAGTGAAAAGCAAGCAAAATATGAAAATGTGTATTTCAATCATAGGGCACTAAAACCCTATTGTTTTAACAACATTTGAAGGTGATTTTTGTGTTTTTGATACAATCAAGCAATGCCCAATTCATTGGGTTTATGGATTTGAAGACTTTGATGAATAGAATTTCTATTGAGGTGTTTTCAATCCCTGTCTATTATGTTTATTGCTTGATTGTATGATTGAGATGTGATGGGAATCAAATTATTCAAGTTCAGAACTCATTATCAAAGCTAGAGCCAAAGGATTACAAAGTGAATGGATCAAGTAATCAAAGCAATTAAAGTGGGCATTATTGCAATTAAAGGTCGGCGACCATCTTTTCAAAGCTGGTGGTGTACTTTCAAAAGCTAGCAAAATCACGGGCGTGGAGGAAAACGGGCTAGCCTTATATAAGTGTATATGTAGGCCCAAGGCTGGCGGAGTTAGACCCAAAGGCGGTAGCTTTTTGACCGGTTTTTCTCCTGATGCAGGGCTTTCTTTAGTTGTCTTTAATTATTATTTCTATAGTCTTTAATGTCATTAGATTACCTTTCATATTAAAATAATAAGATATAGAAAGTCCCTATTGTCATAGTTATTAATTTTTATTATCATATTTAGTAATTAGTCCTTATTGTCAATTAGGTCTTTTGGGGAACTATTATAAATATCCACTTGATGTATTAAGCTCATTAGTTTTTAGCGTTGGTAAACCCTAATTAAGTTTCTCTGATTTCTTCTCTTATCAATCATATTTAGTTGTAACGAAATCTTTCTATTCTTATCAATCATATTGATTGTGGCGAACAAATCACTTCATCTTGTTTGTTCGTAATATCAAATGAGAGTGAGTATAGTTCAGGTTGATTTCGGTACGTAATATCCGTTGTCAACGTCGTCTATATCTTTCATTTTCCTTTGCATCCAACTACAAAACCCTAAAAATAACATCTTTTAGATATCAAATCAAACCCTAAATATTTCCTTTCATCTTTTGTGAATCATAGCAGATCTAGTGTTTTAAGCACATCAAGATGCCATGTTTAATATATGTGTGAATATGCATCGATAGATTTGATGAATTGGATTATTTGACTTGTTTTGATGTTGATCTTTGATTATTTGGAAATTTAATCATCCGTCCTACAATTCTAGGTTAAGAGTTCAAATTTGACATCATAGTCGATGTACTACTTGAGCCAACCACGCAGTATGGCGTTGTCACACCCCGAGGGGTACCCTAAACGTGGCAGTCCACCATACACAATATTAAAGCCTAAGAATGACTATCTCAGTCACGCAAAAGCTTCCATATCATGTACAAGGCGTACATCACAACCAAGGGAACGCATCGAAGTAGCACAGTTTATATTGATAATAATTAAGTAACAAGGCAAAGAGAATACTTATCATAAAACATAAACATATTAAATTACAATTCTTAGGGGCATATCCCTCTATTGTCTTCAATTAAATATACATCTTAGAATCTCCAAAACACTAACATAGAATTTATTACATATAAAGAACCTTACAAAATTACTTCATCTTATGTTTCCATTTCCTTCATAGAAGCTTAACATCCTTCCATGACTTTCTTAATGTCAGGATCCTCAATTTAAGCCACGGGTATACCTGTTTCAACAAAATCTATAGGGGTATAAGCTACAACTAGCTTAGTGGGATATTCATTTTCATTCGCACCATGTTTTCAAACAAGTTCATTTAAATTTTCACACATATGCTATGCATACAATGCAACAATCACGTGATTATGCAAATATATATAGTTATCCGAAAACCATATATATAATGGATTTACTCCTCCATATCGAAGGTTAGGGAATCGGTGATGAAGATCCCCGATCTTCACTGCTAGTCCCCAGGTCCCCACCAAAAGCGTTCGGTTGGCTTGGCTCCGAACCTAGAGTCGCATTCCTCAGGCGATTTGGATTCTCTAAGAAGAACATGGCCCGTGTCACAGCACGATAACAGCCAATCCAACTCTACGTAGAGTTGTAGCCTTCCGAAAGAGATGTGACTTAATAGATGCTATGTGTGAGCATTTTATTTTTCTTAAGCCAAACCTTATTAAGGTTTATTGGGGGCGATCAATCAATTTAGCATATAATAAGCAGTCATACAAGTAGGTAAACAAAAATACTTAAACAGGCAGTTTGAAGTTGCGATATTCTTAATTCTCATTTCACGCATAAACATAGAATCACATATATATACATAACCCCGAATTCCCCAAGTATATATCCATTTTTATCTTTTCTTAGTATACTAGTGCTATTACTTTACAACACAAGCAAGGCAACGAAATTAAGAGGAATAACTCACTCGTCCATTTCGCGATCTTCTTAGTCGTAGTAATCCTCGGATAGGGTATTCTCGTATCCTCGTCACCTAGACAAAAGAAATACCCGGGATGAATATTTCGTAGAAATTCTACTTAAACTTCTAATTCTATTTCACTATGTTCGTCAAATTTGTATAGAATGAAATTCCAATTTAAAATGGCCAAACTTGCTCGTTTTAACTCGGAATTTCGCATATAATATACCGTTTTCCACTATTCAAAAAGATCTATCCATTTCTAAGGTTATTTTATCATATAAGGTCATTTGGGTTTCGAAAACATTGGGTACAATTTAAAACGAATATTTCTAGATTTTTGCAACACCATTTTCTAACTCAACTTCATTCAAAAATCCTTTAGTAAATATATATATATATATATATAATGAAATCCTTTGAGTATATAGATAAGCTCACTTTATATGCAAAATTTCTAATGGTAGTGTCTCAACAATTTATTTCATAAAATAATTTTAAAAGTGTTAAAACTTAACTTGATAAATTTCTTTTCAAGCATTTTGAAGAAACTTTATATTTTCATAAATTATTATAAATGAGTATATTCTTATTTTATTTTCTTCATTCATTTTTCCAAAACGAGTAAATTTTCCTTTAACCTTAGTCTTTCATAAATTTTACTTATAGTGATAAAAGATCAAAGTTATCAAAGTATATTAAGTTGTTGAAAACCTTTTTATAACTTTGTATTTAGAATGGTTTTAGAAAATGAGTCTTGTCTTTTTATTTTTATTATCTAAAATAAGTTTTTGTTTTCTAAAACTTGTTCTTTTATTTCCTTTGAAAAGAATCCTCTTTATTGATAAAATTCTTTGTTTTTAATCTTCTCTTATTTATATTCTTTGAAAATAAGTTTCTTCTTTAGGAACTTGAAAATCATTATTTTCCTAAATAGGTTCATAACTTTATGAATTGATTTTATCTTAACTTTGAAAACTAGTTTGTTTCTTGGTTTTGTCATGGAGTTTAAAAGAGTTTAATCTTTAAGTTTTTTGTAAGAACTTTGAAAACTAACAAATTATTTTACTAAAACTTAAGTTCCCATAATATACAATGAAAGTATTTATTTCTTATATTTCCTTGGTAAAACTATCTTTGTTATTTAAGAAAACTTTGAGAAAACTCTATTTCTATGTTGTTGATAATAACTCCATTATTTTGTGACAAGTCACATAATAGAAAATTTAGTTTTAAGTTCCTTTAATAAAGTAAAATTCTACTTTTAAATTAGTTGAGACAATATCATTACATAGATGCAAGTATTATGAGCATGTAAAATAATAAGAACATAAGAAAATACTAGAAACAAATAATAATAAGCAAGATAATAAAAATAACAAGTATTGGGAACCTTAGCTTCATCAAGGTATCCCGTCAAGTATTGGGAGCCTTAGCTTCATCAAGGCATCCCGAGACTAAGAATAGACAGTCCCAAAAGAATAAAGAAAATAAAACAAAAAAAAGGTTGTTTTGACTTGATATGGACAAGTCTAAGACTAGAAAGACCAGTCTTAAAGAAAATACCATGAAATAAATAAATTGCAAAGCATGAAATTAAATGAATAACAAGTGAGTTTATATGCTCTAAAGATTATATATAAATACATAAATATATATAGTTAAATAAGAAATAATAACAACATAATAAAATAGGAGTTCATGTGCAAGAACAAAATATGAACATGTTGTTGCTTTTACTACTCATATGAGTTTCAAAACAACACCATAGTCATGTTAAGTTACATGACATGGGTAAATAAATGATTGAAAGAAGTTTACCTAAAGTGTTTATGTGGTATGAAGATGGCAGATGAAAGAGGTATTATGTCAGTAGTGATATGTGGTAGAAAGTTTATGTATAAGGAATGATTTTGTGAAGAATTGGTTTAAAAGAGTTTTGGTATAGAGAACTCTTGAAGAGAGGATTTGTAGAGAGATTTTGAGAGAGTTTTGGTAGTGAAATGAATTGTGTGAAAGAATGAAGGAGGAATGGGGTATTTATAGAATTTTGGAGTGAAAATTAGATGTAATTAAATTAATTGAAAAAGAAAATAAATGAGGGTGAAGAGAGAGAAGGGGGTGAAAGGCAAAGAGGAAGAAGGAGAGAGAAATTTGATTAAAAAATAAATTTTAGAAGAAAAGTGTGAGAGAAGTTTAGTAATATATGATGTAGAGTTTTTATAGGAAAATAAATTTATAAGAAATAGGTATGTAGATGTAAGAATAGGTAGTAAGAAAAAATAGAGATAGATGAATAGTAATAAATAGTAGAAAAGTACTATGAATAGTAAACTAGATAATTAAAATATCAGTAGTAATAAAAATACCCATATAAATGCGATATCTGTAATTTTTAGCTACCGAAAAATTAAAACTGTTATTTTTTGAAACCTAATATTTTTACGAGTCTATTGGTATTAACGGAATATTTTTTCGATCCGGTGTACCACGGCACGATTTTTGAAAACTGATCTCGTTCCGATTCAAAAGACACTAGAAATTTGCGAATCTGATATTTTTAAGCTTCCCTATATTATCATGAACTATTATCAACAATTATTTTCATTTCGTTGTTTAGGGTTTAAGAGCGGGGATTGCCGGATCTTAAATACTAGGGTTTGTTATAAGTTTTGTTGACTTTTAGGGTTCCGGTTTGACTTCCGGTTTTGTTGAGTTATTTGTAAGATCATATAATTTTGGAGTTTTGACCGTTTATATTTTTAGCTCGATATCTATGGTTTATCTTATTTTATTTGTGATTATTTAATAGTTCTTAGTTCTCAAGATCATTTAATCGAGTCTAAGGTATGAGTTGACTCAGTTTGACTTTTGGTGAAAATTGAAATTTCTGATTCTAAAATTTACCGAAGGATTTAAGATTTTATCATTTCTTGTCGAGCGTTATTTAGATATATCGTTTTGATTTGCGTTTTAGGAATCAGGTAGATGATTTGATTGGCGTACGGATGTTGATTCAATCAATAGTTTGGATTTCATATTTTTGTTCAAGGGTTCTCGTTTTCTTAAGACTAAGAATTTTCGTGTTTGACCTAACTTAGAATTTGGTTTTAACTTGGGTCGATTTTAGGATTTCAATTTTAGTCTTTTAGGATTATTTTTTTATGAATCATGAAAATTTTCAGGATTCACAGGCGTCCTCTATAACATTTTTTAGTTGCTAACAATTCTTGTATCATGCCTACGATTGTGATGATACTTACAATATTCCTTTGAATGTTTTCACTTCTGGTTGGGCCTCGTTGAAGGTGGTGGTTCTAATAGGCCTTGGTTCATTATTTCAAGGAACATGTCATGGATAACCATTTTAAAGGGTAAACTCGTTCTACATCGGGAAGAGCTTCAAGTTATCGCTGTCCTTACGATCTAATCTTGTATAAGCCCGGTTATTGAAGTCACAGCAGTCCTTCAGACATTCCTTTTCTTAAGGCTGATTGGTTTAAGCTCGAGGGTGCTAGGTTCTGACTTCAACCTCCCTTCTGTCATTTCTAGTATCCTCCTAGTGCATATATTTTTATGCCTTTTCTCTCACTTGCTCAAGTGTAATGAGTTGGCATTTCTAGATAGAGTTGAAAAACGAGCTGTCCGTGAGGACTTCTTGTTTGATATCTTCCAAGGTCACTCCTTGCTTAAGGTTCGAGATTTTTAGCCATGCCTTGTTGAACCTACTAAGTAATCCCTTAAGGGCTCACCTGTCACTGTCGTATGGTGTAGAGAAAGGAGGTGTTTTTCTCTAGAGGCTTGCTCGTCATGAAATGAGCTACAAAGAGGTTGCTAAGTTGAGTGAACAAGCTTATCATATTTAGCTCGAGCTTGTTGAACGAAACTCAGGTTGTGCTTTGGAAGGTGGTAAGGAAACTCTTGCACCATATGGCGTTCGAGAAATTATGTATAGCCATGGTAGACTAGAATTAGGCGATGTGATCCTTTAGGTCAATGGCCCCATCATAAGATTCCAAGGTCGAGAGGCGAACTCCATTAAGGGGTGCTTCAAATTGAACTTCCATTATGAAAGGCATCTTCTAGGGGAATGCCTTGATGGTAGGTTCACCCCCAAAGCCTTCCTTGATGGTTGAAACCTCCTCATTATATCCCTGATTTCCTTAAAGGCGTATTCTTTATCAGGACCTCGTAGGGCATCATTAGCGAGGGGCATAGGTGCAGGGTCCTCGTGAACTCAAGCTAAGCTAGGACTTGCACGTTCCTTCTTTTACCATCATTTTTTGTTTGCTATTCACTCGATATATCGAAGAGGTTTAGTTAGAGTGTTGCAATGTCCTATGTCTTCGTGGGACGCTATAGAAGGCTTTCTATAATCCCCTGAATTTTTTCGGTACTCTTAGAAAATAATCCTAGAGCTGATATCAAAAACCTAAACCTTAAAACCAACCCAAATTAAAACCAAACTCTAGAAACCCTAAACAAGATAAAATACGAAATTTCATAACCTTAAAGAAAAGAGTACCTTCAAAAGCAAATGAAAACCCAGTAGTCGTTTGACTCAACATCCTTACATTAAACAATTCATCTATTTGATATCTAACACAAAAATTGAGATGGTATGTCTAAATAATATTTAATGATAAAATTATAAACCCTTAGACCCTTCGGTAAATCTTAGAGTCAAAAGTTTAAAATGAATACCAAAAGTCAAATTGAATCACATATAACACTAGAAGCCCTAGACTCGATTAGACAATCCCAAGAACTATAAAATATTAAATAACCATAAAAATAGAGTAAACTTAATTTTTGAACAGAATATATAGTATAACCAAAAACCCCTAGATTTTATAATCTTACAAGTAAATCTTAAAGCCGAAATTGAAACCAGAACCCGGCAAAACTGCGATAGAATCCCTAAAACAATAAAAAATGAGATGACCTTAGATTATAGTTTCAAATAACATCTTATATATAGAAAGATCATATTCGTAAAAAATTCGCTCGTTTCGAACTCGATAGGATCAGTTTTTGGAATCATGGTCCTAGTATGCAAAACAATAAAAACATTCCAAAATCAATCTAGACTCGTAATGAGATAAGGAATTGAAAAATATCAGTTATAATATTTTCAGCTTCTAAAAATATCATATATAACTCGTTTACCCATATTTTCCTTACTACTAATAATTTATTTGTCTTGTTTACTATTCCATTACTATTCACTACTATTCATTACTACTCATTTATCTCTATTTTTTTCTTATAACCTACATACCTATCTCTTACATTTACATTATCAATACTATTTTTTACTAAACTTCCTTTACACTTTACTTACTTTTCATTATAAAAATTAATTTTTAATCAATTTTCTCTCTTCTCTATCACATGGTCGATGCCCCTCTTCCTCTTCTCTATTTAATTTCTTTTCTTTTTTATTTAATTTAATTCTCACAAATTTCCACTTCAAAACTTTATAAATACCCCTTTCCTCTTTCATTCTTTATACACACTTCTCAAACACTAACAAAACTCTTACAATATTTCTCTAAAAATCCTCTCTCTTCATCTCCCAACCGTGAGCTTCATTCCCCATTCATAAGTGATTGTCACAAATTTTCTCTTCATCCATCTTCCATCCTTCATTTTCGGTAAACACTTTAACCTCTCTTTAGTCTATGTTAACATAACACAAACATCATGTATGATGATTTCAAATAATCCCCATGAGCTTATGCTAGGAAATGAAATCATAGAAACAATATCTTGTTCATGTCTTGTTAATTCCATGTTTAAATTTATGTTTATGTTATATTCTTACTTGAACCTAACTCCCTATATGTTATTATGTATAATTATGTATCTATATTTTTAGAGCCTAAAGCTCATTAACGTAACATCTTATTATTATTATTATTATTTTATTTCATTGCTTATTTCTTATTACATGCTAAATAAAATAAGACTAGTCAACTGCTAATCTTAGACTTTTCCTAAATCAAGTCAAAACAAAAAGGGAACTTGTCCATAATCTAAGTCTCGAGGAGCCTTGAAATTAATCTAAGACTCCCATGATTTTCTTATGTATTTGCTTTACTTTATTTATGAAACTAGCTATATTTAAGTCTTAGGGAGCCTTGCTAAAGTCTAAAACTCCCATAATTATTTCTTGCTATTCTTATTTTCTTTATGAGACTTGTCCATTTTTAAGTTCTAGGAAGCTTTGATAACAAGTTAAGACTTCCATATTTTTGTTCTTATATTTGCTCATTTGATTTCCTATTCTTCTACATGATATTATTTATCTTATAATATAACTACTAAGTTCATATTCATGCATGACCGTATGATGATGTTGCTGTCAAAATAAAATTTTCAAAATGACAATATGAATTATTTTCTTTTATATAAAAAAATGGGGCTAAACTCTCAAGAAAAATTATTTTCAACAACTAGAAAGAATTTTCATTAAGACATAGGATAATCATTCAAATACACTCTTTCCAAAATATTAAAATAAATATTATCATAAATTCCTAATGTGATAATCTTTTGTTATGCAAGTTTTTCTTAAAAACTTATTTATAAGGCATATGTCAATATTTTGATGAATACTATGAATAAAACAATACTTCTAAAAACAAACTTATAAATCAACTTACCAGTTAAAATCCACTCATAAATAAAATTGGTATACAACTTAAGGAATCAAGTTTTAAGAAGTAAATTCATTTTTTTTTTATAAAGTTAAGGTAATATAAAAAAAATAGTTATAATAAAGACACCCACATGCAACAAACTGAAAAAATCTTAGTTTTCTTTCAACAATCCCCTAAAGATCTATGTGTTGAAAAATTACTAATTAAGAAAGAGTTATGAGAATAAAAATTTAGAACAAGCTATTCACTTAATTTTTTTTCTATATGCTTAAACTTAAAACATTTTAAAAATGATACAACTTAAAATGATTTTTCTTCACAGCAACATAAAGATTCATGTTTTAGAAAATAATTAGTTAAGAGAAGTTTAATACAAATGAAATATCTTAAATTCAAATAAATATAAAATCATGATTTTCTTTAATTAAGTTTCACAATCAAAGAATTAAAACCAAACTTAAAGAAGAATTCAAGGAAAATTACACCTTAAACATTTTGTGTCCAAATAGGTAAGAGCCATGTCTTGTGAAATAAATTATCAAACTAAGTTTTGGAATACCTATGGTCTTTAAGATTTTCGAATATATTAAACCATGTTTTTTTTTTTTTTTAAAGTAGGTATCTACCAAATTTAAGAAGAAATTTGGTTACAAGTCAGAGTGGTTTATAAAACTCAATATTACACTCTTCTACAATGGATTTTTTACAAAATTTTTATTTTGGAACAACAACACTAGGATCATGCATATAATATGATTAATGTTTAATACTAAATTATTTTTCAAAGGTAGGAATATTTATATATTGCTATAAAGTATCTAAGTGAAGTAAACAATGGAAAATGCAAGAATTAAGGATTTAGGAATTGTAGGACCAAATCTGTATCATTTTTTTCGAGACCTTAATGACAATATATATTAAAAATCCTAGAAATAGATAGAATATTTTTGAGTAGTAGAAAACGACGACTAATATGTGAAATTCTAAGTTAAAATGAGTAAGTTATTGTCATTTTAAGTTGGAACTTCCGTAACCAAGAAAAATAATGCGAATAAAGTAAATAGAGTTAGAAAATTTAGTAGGACCTCTATGAAATACTTATTTGGGTATTTCCTTTGTTTAGGTAATGAAGTTTGACCTACCATTTCTGGAAGATTATTATAACTAAGAGTTGCTCTAATGAACGATTGGGTTTTCCCTTATGATATCGTTACCTTGTTTACGTTTTCAAATAGTTGCAATAGATTTATAAGTACAAGATAAATGAATATGTATAGGGTTATGTGTGCCTATGTATGTGCTTCTATTAATGTGTGATAAGGAATGCTAAGCACATTGAAACTAACAATTGATTGTTTAAATATATTGTCAATATTACATGCTACTTATGTGTATATGATATTTGTTCGATCACCATTAAGTATATTTTAATTTTATTCGGCTTTAATATAAATAAATAAGCACACATTGCATTCGTCGAGTCACATGTCGAAGACTGCTTCTCTTATGCGAAGAATCGAAAGGTTTGAAGCCAAGCTTAGTCGAAAAGGTTCACGACCATGCTCAATCTTAAGGAACTAAGACGTACTGTAGATACATTCCAAGGATAATCTACGCTAATCAATTGCTATGAGCAGAGTGCTCGGAGACTGATAATGAAGATTGTGGAAACCTTCAACGACCATTTCTCTAACCCTCGATACGGATGGTGTATATCCGTTCTGTGTATGGTTTTCGGATACCCATATATAATTGTTTGTAACATGTGGTTGTTACATAACATATGCATGAATATTAATAAACTCGTTTGAAATACGGTACGAATAAAGAGAATATCTCACTAAGCACGTTGTAAGCTTACACCCTCATAGACTTTTATTAAAAAAGGTATACTTACGACTCCATTCGAAGATCGAGACATTAAGGCAATCATTGATGGATTTTTGAGCTTTTATGGAAGAAATAGGAGCATAGAATGAATTTATACCCTCCAAAATTTCTTTATGAGTAATATAGATATGTTAATATTTTAGAGATCACTAGGAATTACATATTTGTATATTTGAAGATATTAGTGGGGTATGCCCCTAATAATTGTAATTGACCTTATTTATGATTTATGGTTTATAATTCTCTTGCCTTGTTATTTACATCGTTATCAACATAAATTATGCTACTTCGATGCATTCTCTTGTTGTGTTGTATACCTTGTGCATGATATAGAAGCCTATAAGTGACTAAGGAAGCCATTTCTACACTTTAATATTGTGTACAGTGGACTACCATGTTTAAGGTACCCCTTAGAGCATGACACTCTTGCAGGGTCTTTGGGTTCGGTAGGTCTTTAATTTGCATTTAAGAGTGGCCTTGAGCTACGAGACCATTCTGCAGTGGAGATGTTGACCAATGGGGATACTGCGGTACCACTATGGTTTCTTTTAGGTGATTACTTCACATCTGGATGGTAGAGGGGTTAGAGAAATGCTCTACTATGTATTGGAGGCCTGTTCTTCTAGGTATAGGTCCTTCAGTCCCTCTAGCTCTGCAATCCTGACTTAAAGGAGAGCATTAGAGCACTTTTGTGAACAAGCTGTTTGCACAAATTTTCTAACTATAGGATACATCCTAGGTCTAATAGACCATCATTTGCGGCTACTATTTGGTCGGCATGTGGTAGTTTGAGGGACCCACCATCGCTTATTGGAGTGGTTGCAGGTTGTATGGGATCAAGATCAGTTTGATTCGTACTCCACTGTGGTCTTGGCAGGAAACAAATGTATTTTTTGTAGTGGTAGTCTATGGGTTTTAGAAGGGCTTTAGTGAAGAAGCGACAAAAGATAAAGGTTTTAGAATAAAGAGGTTCCCACAGACGGCACTATGTGTTACATGAGCTAATTCCACCCAATAGAGTTAAGCTCCTGCAAACACAGAAAAATAAGCTAGAGGTGCACTGGGGGATTGATCAACAGAGTCACTTCGATGCCTAAGTTAGTTAATGGGTTCCTCTTTTGATAGAGAACAATAGTACATGTAGAAAAGCTTATAGAACTCCTTCTCTCCCTTTTCCCAAATGGGAAAGGGGGATCTATAATGTTTAGGGTGTCATGCCCCATAGGGTATCCTAAATGTAACAGCCCACCATATACTATATAAGACTCTCGAATTTCTACCCGAGCCCTTTGGGAGTCTTGTATAGATGTAAAGCGTCCCTTTACGATAATAGAAACTCGATCAATGGAGTTAAGAAGTTTAATGCGATTCATTAGCCATAGATAATAAACCAAAACACATATATATTTTTTACAAAGTCTAAGGGGCATTCCCTCGCAAAATAATATTAAGTCCATTACAGTCATCCAGAGTCCTTTAGTTTCCAACGGAAGTCTAAACAAAATCGAATTAAACTTTAAGGAAAACTCCTAGCTCCGGTCCCTGAGCTGTGGCTTGCCTCGGCCTAAGCCAAATGAACTTGTGCTGCAACAAGTAAAAACTATAGGGGCGTAAGCTAACTAGCTTAGTGAGTGAAAACTTCCATATCACAATTAAGACAAATCATTAAGCAAGTGATTATTCAAGCATGGTATGCATCAGACAAATGAGTTCAACAAACATATGACCAGCCAAAAATTATATGTAGATGGACTTGCGCCCTCCATCCCGGGTTAATAGATTAACGAATCCTGCGGTATGACGCCGTTTAAGCTCACGGTCAACTGAACAATAATTCATTTTATGGATCACGATTAACCAACAATTTCGTTTTATGGATCACGATTAACCAACATATTCGTTTTATGGGTCACGAAAAACCAACCAATGCTAATGCTCGATCCCTGTCTTGATATGAATGAGTCCAATTATAATTAAGGTCTAATACAGATTAATCCAATTCTTTTAGGTGACCAACAATTATTTGCAGACAATCAGTATAAAATACTAGCTAAACAAGCAGCAGCTTAGCACTCGGTTTCGATATTCCTTAAGTTTAACTTCACATACCAATAACAGACAAGTATATAATTCCCATATACCCCATCATGCATAATCATTTTTATCTTTGCCTAAACAACTAATGCCACTATCAATACAATCACAAGCAATAATTGAGAGCGGAAGTAATACTTACTCGGTCATGGTACACCGGTCTCTTAATCATAGTAGTTGGGTGGTAGGGTATCGTCTTGCTCGGAATCACCTACCAAATAAGAACAACCTAATAAGAATCTCATCACTAAACTAATTCAAGCTATGCATCTAAACTACAAAATCGGAATTCTCGCTATTTGCGGAAGTTCCAACTTAAAACGGCCATAACTTGGTCATTTTAACTCGAATTTCCAAATTTTATATCGATCTATCTACTTCGAAAGATCTATCTATTTATAATATTATTTTCAAGTTTTGAAAACATTAAGGTCACATAACAGAGGGATCAGATCTGTTCTGTAACGTTTCCGATTCCGAAAAAATTGTTTCGCATTTAGTAAAAATGTTCCTAGTTGAAATTCATGTATAGATGGTATATGAATGAATTCCTAGTATGAATGTCATGTAATGAGCTCAATATATGCATGGTCTCGATGATTTTTTTGATGATAAACTCTTATGAACTCCTAATTATTATAAAACTCCATAATGGTCACTTCTAAAAAGCTATTCTTTCCAACTTTACATTCCCTAGGGTTTTTAGGATTTATTCTTGGAATTTACTTGTTATCTAAATAAAAATGAGTTCTTAACATCTATACTATCCATGACCTTCATTTATGCATAAAAATCCACATTTTTCACTTGGTAAATATGTTTTTAAACAAGCTTTTCATAAAAATCCGAATTTTGGAAATTTTCTTTTCTTGCATTTTTCCTATGAGAAAACTTGTTTAATGTATCAAAAATTGAAGCTTTATTATATCTATTGCCTAAAGACTTCATTTAACTCATAAAACATGCAATTTGAGCTTGGACACTAAGTGTTTATGTAGGCATTATCCCAAAATACGAATTTAGCAATTTAATCACTATCTCAAAATTTTCCATTCTAACTTCACTACTTGTTTTACATATTACTCATGCCTAAACTCATTTAAACTTATAAAAATCATTCCTTAAGGATACCTATTACATATACCTTCCATTTTTCATGAAAAATATGAGTTTTAAAGTGGCTTTGGTGGTTTTTAAAATAGGGTTCCAAAATCATCCGAATTTCCATAATACATTTCTAACCAAAATCTTTGCTTTTTCAAGTTTCTTACCTCCTATACATGAAGATCTACCATCTAACACATCTATCTACATGCAAGACTAAGCTTTTATGATCATAAATGCATGTAAGCTCAAAACAACCACATGAACATAAATATCAAAGAATGTATGAGTGTCTAACACTTAGATCTACCACTATGGTGCATGAATCATGAGTTTCATGGCATGAACATAAATTTCTATGCAAGATTCCTACTTTACATGCAAGAACATAACATTATCTCAACAAAAACTCTTTTAAACTTTAGATTCACTTCTTGTGATGGCTTGATATTCTTGTATAAGTGTTTTCATGTCCCTAGCATATGCTCATTGGGATTAAATGTGAAAAACACACAAGAAAAGTCTTACCATTACAAGATTTAGTAAGAATAAAGCTTGAAATCATCATATCAATAGAGATTTGAAGTAGAAAAGAAGAGGAAATGAGCTTGTGTGAGTGAGTGTGAGGGGGAGGTGGGTCACGACACACTTAGAGAGAAAAGAGAGGGTTTTCTTCTTTTGTAAAAATTTGAACAAGTGAAAAATGAGGAGAGAGAGAATATGAGCTTATATATTAGTTGGATTAGAGTTTTAATTAAATAAAATGAGTGAAAATAAAGCAAAAATGAGGTGAAATTAGGGAGGGGGGGCCAGCCATGGGGTGTGGGAGGGAGAGAGAGAGTTGAAATTTGATGAAATTTGTATTTTGTGTAATAAAATGTAATAATTGTATTAATTAATTAGGAAACAAAATTTCTTGAAAAAAAAATTGTAATGAGTAGTTGTAAGGATGTAACAATAGGGTAAGAGTAGTGTGTAGTGTAGGTTGTACTTGTGAATAGTAGACAAGACATCTACTTTACCGGTTGTAACGAAAATACGGAAAAATGCTATAACTGTAATTTTTATAGCCCGGAAAATTATAAAATTGATATTTTTAGAATCCTTATAAAATTTCGATTCTAATGAATATTCCAGAATATTTTTTTGAGTTTGTGGTCCCGGGACACGTTTTTCCGTAATTGAGTTCGGGAAGGCCCGGAATTGAAAAATTCCCCAATTTAAAACTTTTAAGGTTTGAAATATACTTTAAAACAATAATTCATATTCATTTACTTTATAAAACTCCTTTTATTATGAAACCGAAGGAAAGCCGATTTAGGGTTCCTAAGCTTCTCTCACTAGACTTAAACTGGGCTGGATTAGGGTTTCGCTTTTCGACTCCCGGGGTTACTTAACTACTGAGAATACCGAGGTCTTCATAGGGTCATACCAGGATGGGCCCTATGAATCTGCTAGGGTTAGGGGCAAATCACAATCTGGTGGCTGTCCTGGTACCTGAAGTGAAGGGGTACCCAAGCTGGAGAGCGACGGTGGCAACGAGTCTGGCTAGGTTGGTTGTGTTCCCTAGTCTTGAGATGGGACTTAATTACTTCATGGCTCGAGAACCTAGACGAGCCAAATATTGTGTGGGTTTGTTAGAGATTAAAGAAGTTTACGTTCAAACCCCCAATTCATGGAGTAAGTTGTTTTCAAGCTCATAGAGAGCATTCTTGTGGGTTATCCCCAAGTCAGTATGAGTAACAATCGAGGTTTCGGTACTAAGCTAAGCTTAAGGCTTTCCCAGTAGAGGCCTTTCTTGGATAGGTGAGGCCGACTACCAACTAGGCCGCTAGGGGCCTGGTTGTCACAATGGTATGCTGAGTGAGCAGTAGTCCATATTTCGCTGTCAACAGGTACTATTGTCTTCTTAATAAGAAAAATTTTAAACTTTTCTTTGTCTACAATAGATAAACCTACTGGAAGTTGAAGACGAGCACTTACTTAAGAGGAAAAAGGCCTAGAATCAATTCTAGCCTTTTTGATTTATTTTTGGGGGTTAAGTGTTTGTAGTCCTTTTAGGTGCCATTATTGCAACACAAAATACAAAAATATAAGTTTCTTTGTTTAAAAACCAAAATTAGACAAACAAATTATATTTTTTCCCTAGTTTTCAACTAAAAAGCTAAATTAGTTACATTAAATATACTTGAAGAACAAACTCAAGGCATTTTTATTCTCAATCACTTGTAAAGAATTTCAAACTAATTCTAACTTCATACTATTTGTTTCCTAACTTTGTTTTATCGTTACAAAAAGAATCATGTATTTAAAACAACCATAAACTAACTAAGTTTGTTTTGAACTTCATCGAAGATGAAAGGTCTTATCAGAGTTTTGAAAATTTACTCAAATGAATCCTCAAAATTCCGATGAATCATCATAAGAAACGGTTTGTTAAATTCATTCTAATGATCAAGGAAGCTACTTAGCATCAGTAAACACATATTATCAGAATTTTGCAAAATTGAAACCTTAAAAGTAACGAGATTAAGCTGAGTATCTATACTGGTATAAACCAAAGAATGAAATCAAACTGAAGAAATGAGCATACCTTATCAGTTAGATTATAGGAAAGTTGAAAAGAAATGGTTTTTGAGGGTTTTGGGAGGGTTTATCAGGTTCATTATATTCAAAAATAGATAATAAATGAGAGGGAAACAACAGTATTAAAGGCTTTTATATTAATCAAATCGCAGGCTCAATCACAGGCGCAGTTTAAGACGCATTTTATAGTTTATTAAAAGAATAAAAGAATCACAACTTCTAATTAAACATGCATAAAAGAATATTAAAAGAATCGCGGTTTTTATTTAAGTCATAGTTTAAACTATAAACAATAAAGAATTGACCAAAATATAACCGCAGTCACAATTGCGGGCTCAATTCGAGCCGTAATACAAACTGTGACAAAAAATTTACTCTCCTCCCTTAATAGTGGGTTGGCTTGCAACCAAATTATTAGGTAAATTCTTGCAAAAACACTTCAAAAACACAAATTAAAGTGCAAATTGAACCGCAGACTTGATTACATTCCTATTATTCATACTTTAAGCAAAAATTTCATCTAAAAGTATCATTCAAACTTAAATTGAAATTTGAAAAACATTTTCAACATTAAAAAATCCTATAGAAAAGACTGTGTTCAAAGTCTTGAAGAATTTCATCTAACATTCACCAAATTATCAAACTTTCATCAAACCAGCTTTCCAAGGCTTCACAAAAAAATTCAAAAAGGTCTTTAAACTTAATTACAAAGCAAAAATAAAGAACAACAAGTAGAATTAGTCATTCTAGGAGATTTAAACTTTTAATTCTTAGCTTGTTCTTTCAAGTTGGCTTTAGAGAGTTCCTTTACGTCTTTCAAATAAGAGCTTGGAAATTTGACCTAACTATGTCTCTAGGTTGTGAATGGCAGTTGAATGGTTTCTCGAATTTATATTAACATGCACTTTTTGTATTAAAACTCTTTTTAAAGCGTGAAACTACTAACAAATGTACTAGGTGTCTGTGTAGTAACAAAACTGGTGAGAACTAGGTCGTGATCCACAAGGAGCTAATTGACTAAGAACCAGAATGCAATGACCTCCTATAAGCTAAGCAAAATGATATTAGGTTTTTGAGCTAAACTAGATGATCTACTTTTACTGTTAAAAATTATAACTAATTTTAACACTAAAGATAATTAAGCACTAGAATAACTCTTAAACTCCTTCAAATCACAACTGTGGGATTATGCAATGGCAAAAACATGATTTTCTTTCATTGCCTTGTAATTATAATCGGGTTTGTTCAATTGGATTTTGACTAAATTCATAAGAATTTACTTCCCTTTCAGGTTGTAAAATTCTAATTATAGCATAGATATCTCTTTCGAGTAATCTATATACAACCACAAGCTAAATAACAATTTCTCTCATAAATAATGTTACTCTAATTGAAATTATAATTCAAGCATGTCCATGTCCTAAACCACAGCTTCAATTGCATTAAGATCGTGAATTTAAACCAAAATAGCATGTGTCCATGTCAATTTTGAAGTCTTATTTGCTATTTCAATCGGATCATCAAATCCCTTTCAAGTATCTCAAATCCCAATTCATAAGAAAGTCTATGGACAGATTTTTTATCTCATAAACATTGGAATATATATAATCAAAATTCCAATTTAACAAAACTCGTTATAAGAATAAATCAACTACTTAAGAAATCCATTAACCCGTCACATAATCCCACTTAGACAATAGCTCATACTAAAAAACATACTTTCATTCATGATAATATTATGAGCACAATCCTTAACAATAGATAATAGAGATATTACACCTGAAAATATTAGAAATATCTTCTTAATGATTATGGGTTTAAATCCACTGTGAAGGTTCGTAATGAACAGTGTCAGAAGTTGAGGTTGAGTGAGGTGAGGTTGGGAATGAGGTGAGGTGAATGAGTGAAAAATGAAAAATGAAATATGGAATGAAAGATGGATTCTTGATTATGGAAGGTAATAAATTGACTGTTGAGTGATGGATGAATTGTGGGAAGGATGATGGGTATTTATAGTGTATGAGGTTTAGATTCTTTGTTTCCATGTGTAGTGACAAGGAAATATGTGTATGTGATGAGGTAGAGTGGATAAATAGAGTAGACTCCTTGATTACAAAGAGAAATGAAAACTACTGGTATTTACAAACGAAACATCAAAAACAAAATAAGGTGTTACTGGAATTGGTTCTACACAAGTCAGCTCAGTTTAGTTGGATGAGCTCGAGATTAGTGTTTATTGATTCAACTACTGAAATTTCAGGTCTCTCATGAACAACTCGTCTTCTGCAATTTCAGTTCAGCATGTAGCAGGAAATGGAGATTGGCTCTACACGTGTTGATCAGTCTTTGACAAAGGAGCTCATTGTGATCCAAGCTTGTTAGTTTGAACCTTAATTTAGTTGTTGCATGAGCTTAGCTAGATGCTCGGATCGGTGTTTGTTTCGCAGCAGCTCAGTATGAGTGGAGGTTAGCAACCCGACATGTTCTTCTTGGTTGGCTTTCTCATGAAGCTAGCACTAATTTCTTGTTTAGTTACTGTCTTTTAGTGAAGCTCGGGTTAGCAATTGGAAAGGCGGGTTAGTGACGTTCTAGCTTGCTTACTTTTGAGCTCGGTACTTGCTGGAGGGTTAGACTTGTTGCTGCCCACTGCAGCAGGTTGATGATGTCTACTTAAAATGGATCCTCAGCAGCTCGAGCTCATGTGTATCTTGGTTTGCTTTGTGGATGGCTCGGCATGGGCACTACTGAGGATGGCACTCCAAATGGTTGTCATGAGCGCTCCGTGTGTGCTTGTGAGCACCTGATGGCTTCTGGTGCTACTCTATCTGTCTTGGTCATGGATTGAGCTTAAGCGCTTAGTGTTGCTCTAGTCGAAGCATCAGGTGAAGCTCTTGGAGTGCTTGCTGTAGAAATGTGCAGCCAACCATGCTCCAATGAAGCTTTAAGGTACTTGGACATTCAGAAGCGGGTTGGGGTGATGTTCCAGGTTAGATAAGCTCGGCACATGTGATTATAACGTGGATCAATGTTGCTATTGTATTCACATATTTGGTTGGTGAAGTAAGGAAGTAGCTGTTGTCATCTGTTCTGGTCGTGTATCGTTCCGATCGAGCAGGAGCAACTAGGATCAGTGGGTACCCGATAGGCTATCTTGAGTGCTCTAGGACAGAATTGAAGTGCTTCACATGCAGCTTGCCCGGACTTAGATCTCTGTTCGAGTGTGTCGACCTATCACTTAACATCTGCTTTCTACTATCTACTGCACATGATGGCCCTGTAGCTGCTGTTCTTGGTCTTGTTCGGACATCAATTACTCGGTTTGATCTGGTCAGTGGCTAATGATATCCTTGGTACATGGTTGATCTGGATGTATGAAAATGTACTTATGATATTTCATGAAGGAACAGGTCGGTGTTGATGTTGCCTTTATATGGTGCTCGAGGAGAAGCTTTGTACAGAGCTCGATCGTTGAACGTTGCAACCTGCCTGGTTCGGCACACTTAGCTCCATGTCAAGTTGGTCTTTCATTGGATTTGCTTGCACATTGAAGCACTATGGGCTGACAGCTCATGCTAGTGCTCAAGCTTGTTTGGTGGTTTGCTTTAGCTCGAACGTTTGGTCTGCTGCTTGAATTTTCATATGCTTGCTGCTGTCAATAAGCTGGTCGGTGGGAGCAGATTTCCACACTCTAAGCTTCTCAGGCGTGGCACTTCAGCTCCGATCACGTGTTAACAAATTTACAAAAGCTATTTTGACTCGAACACTCTAAAAATCAATCCAGATCACACTCTTGAAAATATATAGTAATGACAGATCAAGCTCAAAAGCTGTGGAAAACAAGTTTTTATCATTGAAACTTAGCTTTTGACCCATTTTTCTTCAATTTTCATGCAACTAAGCTAGAAATGTGTTGGTCCCAAATAATAATCAAGAAGGGGGTTGAATTGATTATTACAATTTTTTTCTTTAAAAATTAATCCCCTTTCAATTTTGAAAAACGAGAACAATATATCAATATAACAATATGAAAATAAATTGCGTAAAATTAAAAAGATAGAGAAAAGAAAATCAGACAATGATTATAATGGTTCCGCCTCGTGCGTCAGTCCACTCTTCAGCTCCGAGCCGGGGACCCCGATGTCCTACGGGTTTTGTTCCACTATATCTAATAAGAACAAATTACAAGCTTGTGCAATTCTCTCTGCTCGATTCTCACAGCTATCTCTAGCTACAACCGATCTACAGAGTCTAAACTTGTAACTTAACTATCAAAAAGAAGGCAACAACAAGTTCTTCTATACAAAATAAAATATCTAAATCAAAGAGCTAAAAATGAAAGCTAAGAGATCAACTTGCTATATATGATGTTTATGAAAAATCTCGTTGAAATGAAACTTCTGGATTTTGTTCTGAGTTTGATTCTGTATCTTTTTGTAAAGGAGAGCAATTTTTGTTTGCTGCGTGTAGATGATATATTTGATACTGATTTTTTTTTCTGTCTTCCTTAGTTATACTACTCTTCATCGAACGTTTAGAAGATAGATCTCAAATCCCAAAAATGCCGGTATAAAATCCGTTGTGCTTTATCTTGATTTGAAATTTGAAGACTATCCCTTCCTTCCAATGATTAGTTAATAATAATATCCACCTTCTGTTTGTCTTCGTGAATCAAATTCTGAACACGATATGATCATAACAAATGGATAAGCTCCGCTTGATCTTCGTAGACTTTCAAATCTGATTGCATATCTCCAATTAAATCAAATCAGTTTGGATAAGCTTTGAAAATAGTTACGAATATTTTTCTTCCCGTCGTGATCGTAATCTGTTTTGAATACACTTGAATGAGGATAATGTTTGCTTGATTTTCGTGATTCATCGTACTCTTATTTGTTTCTGCTTGAAAATCTTCATGACGTTGTTCTGCTTAAAGATAGATCTTTTGAAAAAACCTATTGCTAATATCTCAGACTCCATCGTGATCTTTATTTGTTATCTTATTTGAAGATAACGTTTTTCTTCTTCTGATTTCTTTAGAAATATTCATGTTTAAAAGATAGATAAATTCGTCCTTATAAAAGAAATATGTCAGAACGAATAAATATTTATCTTGAAATAAATCCCATAACTTTTGCTTTTGTCTCTGAAGAAAACATTTTTGTTGATGAGAGAGAAACTGAAAATCATTTAAATCCCTTAAGATATAATCCGATTTTAGTAACAAATAAGTATATTACCTAAGTATACTTATTATCTCGGAGCTAGGCCTTCAAAAACGTGATTGTACTAATCTGAAATATTTCATGTTTTATTGGAGAAGATGAACGGTAAAATATTCCTAACCCAGAAATGCTTGTTCAAAATTCTTGTAAAGGTTCTGTAAAAACTTTTTTATTTTTGGAAAAATCTTTATCCTTTAACCAAACTTCTAGAAGACATTATGTATTTCTCTTGTTACTTAAAAAATGTCTTTGAAGATATCATTCCTTGTATTAAGCATCAAAAGCATCTTTCATATCAAATTATATAACTCACTTAACTGCATAAATATTCCGAAGGTTCTGTGAACTCTGCACACTAATAAAATAATTATTTCTTTTAATATTTTGTATCATCAAAACTTTAGATAATAGAGAATCAACATTCTCCCCCTTTTTATGATAACAAAACAACCTTTTTTAAAAAATATATGAAACATTACATTCAATATTCCATATGTAGAACATTATCTATCAGCCATTCAATCCATTCAAACCATCACACATTTATCTCCCCTTTTTGTTATCAGCAAAATATTCAAATAAAGAAACAAAATGATAATAAAAGAAAAATAGACACAAGGTCTAAACATCAGTCTGAGGAACAAAACAAAACAAAGTTTTCGCAAAAAGAACACAACAAGTAAGAATTTCAAAAACAGAACATGTTATGGCCTCTTAAATGGAATTGTGGATTTCCGAGCTTTAGTCTTCTATCACCTACGATAACTAGAGAGAGGAACATATGTTTTAGCACGATTTTATGGAGGAGATGGAGGCGATAATGTTGTGGACACTGAAGAAAATCAAGAGGAATGAAGGGAGCAAGACTCAAATTTGGTGGAGTAGGGTAATGAGGAGGTTGAGACAGAGGAACACCACTAACAATTGAAGTGTCAATAGTGACAACTTCTGGAATTGGTTCTTGCTCTGGTGGTGAAAAACAAAAGAAAGAACGAGCAGATCCTGAAGACATCCTAGATTGAGAAGGATGTGTTTGATTCTGTGCAGCAAGCTGTGTTTTAATCTCAGAAGAGATATACTATTTGAGATCTAGCTTGAAGGATTCCAATAATTTATTCAGACCACTTCTTCCGTGAGCAGAAGACAGCTCACCTGGTCCATCATCAAACTCAGGCAAAACAAGTCTTCACTATCTGAGGAAGTATTCTTCTATACATTTTCAAAAATATGAAACTTTCCATCAGTCATAGGAGTAAATCTTTTCTTCGTTTTCCTCTACATTGGTTCCTTTCCAGATCTATGCATTCCTTGATTTTGTTCCTCTTCAGAAGAAACTTTTGGGAAACTTCTGGAGAAGCTTCTGGGGTAGGTTCTTTCTCCCCCTCAATTGTTGCCTTGACCTTTTCCCAATCAACATTCTTCCTATGATTCTTGTGCAAATAAATTGCACCATCAATTGCATGCCACAACTTCTTATATGGACGAATTTGCATATGATGCATGCTTTTCTCTCCAATCCTTTTCAAATTTATAGGGAATCGTACTCTTTTAGGAAATGGAATTCTTTTAAACTTGAAAAGTTCCATAAGCACATTTCCATATATCCTAAACTCCTGTTCTTTCCACATTCTTTTTAAAATCCTCTTGGCTAAATCTATTTTGATTTTCTTCATCATAGCCAAAATGACCAATCTATCTTCTTTGGTCACTTGTAGAACTTCCTTTTCAAGGAAGTATATATTCTCGCACAATTTTGTGGAGCATTCTAACTATTAATTCAAACTCATATATGAAAACATCATCGTCTGAAACTGTCCTATGTTTCCATTTATTTTCAGAAACAAGTCATTCCTTCGCAAAGACACATAAGCATTGTCATCGTGACAATCCTTTAATCCTAAACATTTAATTACATCATCACGAGTTATTGTTATACTTACTTCTTGAACCTGTGACCTTGAACTCCTAGAATCAACATATTTTAAATTCCTATAAAACTCCTCAACCATTTCTCCAACAACATCTCAGTGAGATTACACATCTTTCTACAACTACATTATCTAACCACTCATTCCAGTAAAATCCATGCTTTTGAAAGTATCCAAAATCTACGAAAGAGCAGTCATGGATTTTTACCTTTCGTATAGAAAGCATTGCCTCTGAAGCTTGTTTTTCCTTTTCTTTGACTTGCGGTTGTTGAGCTGAAATCGATGGAATGTCTTTCCTTTTCTTTGAAGAATCTTAGAAGATTTCTTTTTCTTTATTTCCTTTAAAAGCTCTGAAATAGGTTGGGCAGAACCATGAGACGATTGTTCCTTCGATTTTTCTTGTTCTTTTTCCTTTGGGTTGTTTAGAACTTTGCCCAGATTCTTGAACAAGTTTGGAGCGTATTTCTCTAACCCTAGATGGAGATGGAGAACGTGATAGAGTTTTTTCAGAATCAGAAAACTCATCTCGTATAGAAATAGGTTTGGTTGAAGAAATGGTTTTGAAATTTTTGTTGGATAGCCCTGAGATTTTCGTAGCCATGAAAGATGATCGAAAGAGAGCTATGTATTTTAAAAAAAAAACAGAGAGATTAGGGTTCAAGAGACATATGTTTAGAAATTAAATCATGGTGAATTGATATGGTAGAAAGAAGGCCAATGGAAGGTCAGAACTTTGAGCGCCAAAAGTAGTTGCACGGATTTCCATTCCATTCATTAATTATTATTATCATCATCATTATTAAAAAATATTTAAAAAAATTTAAGAGAAAGGATTGCGAATTCCAATCTCATTTCGAATATATTCAAAATTAACTTTTTCCAAGGATTTTGTAAAAATTATCTGCCAATTGCATATCAGAAGGCACAAATTCAACAATAATATTACCATTAACTATATGATCTCGAATAAAATGATGTCGAATTTCAATGTGCTTTGATCTTGAATGATGCACTGGATTTTTTGTCAGGTTAATTGCACTTGTATTATCACATTTAATAGGTATATTTTTGAAAAATAAACCATAATCTTGCAATTGTTGTTTAATCCAAAGCATTTGAGCACAATAATTTCCAATAGAAACATATTCTCCTTCAGCTGTTGATAAGGCAACAGAATTTTGTTTCTTAGATGACCAAGAAACTAATTTGTCACCTAGAAATTGACAAGTACCAGATGCTTTTTCTATCAATTTTGCACCCAGCATAATCTACATCAGAGTATCCTAATAAATCAAAATTTTGATTTTTAGGATACTAAATGCCTAATTTTGAAGTATTTATTAAGTACTTGAAAATTTTTTAACAGCTGTCAGATGTGTTTCTGTTGGTGCACTTTGAAATCTAGCACACAAACATACACTAAAGAGAATATCAGGTCTGGATGCAGTTAAATATAATAAAGAACCAATGAGACTTCTATATAACTTTTCATTTACCTTTTTCCCATTTAAGTCAGAATCTAACCTTGTTGAAGTACTCATGGGAGTTGCAGCTCCTTTACATCCTTCATACCCGAATTTCTTCAGAATTTGTTTTGTGTATTTTTCTTGATGTATAAGATTCCTTCTTTTGTTTGTTTAATTTGTAGTCTAAGAAAGAAGGTCAACCCACCCATCATTGACATTTCAAATTCTTCCTGAATACTCTTTGCAAACTCTTGACAATATATTTCATCAGTAGATCCAAATATAATATCATCCACATATATTTGAATAATTAATATATCTTGATCATGTGATTTTAAAAACAAGGTTGTCTCAACAGTTCCTCTTTGAAAACCTTTTGAAATTAAAAACATACTTAATCTTTCATACCATGCCCTTGGAGCTTGTTTTAAACCATATAAAGCTTTATTTAATTTATAAACGTAATCAGGTTTAAAAGTATCTTCAAAACCAGGGAGTTATTCTACAAACACTTCCTCTTTTATAAAACCATCTAAAAATGCACTTTTTACATCCATTTGAAAAACTTTGAAATTTTTGAAACATGCATATGCAAGCATCAAACGAATTGTTTCTAATCTAGTTATAGGTGCATATGTTTCATCAAAGTCTATTCCTTCTTCTTGTGAATATCCTTTAGCCACTAATCTTGCTTTATTTCTAACTATTTTACCATCTTCATCTAATTTGTTCTTGAAAGCCCATTTAGTTCCAATTATTGATTTTCCTTTAGGTTTAGGCACAAGATTCCATACATTATTTCTTTGAAATTGATTTAGTTCATCTTGCATGGCATCTATCCAATTATTATCACTTAATGCTTCATCAATGTTTTAGGCTCAAATTCGAATAATAAAGCAAAATGATTTTCAAAATCCTTTAAATTAGATCTTGTTTTAACACCAGCTTGAACATCACCAATTATTTGTTCAAGAGAATGAGCATTTTATTTCCAAGCCTTAGAAGTTTCTGGTTCAGATTCTCTAGGTTATGGAGTACCTTCTGTATTATCTTCATATGATGGATAACTTCTGAAATACCTTATGGTATTATTTTCATATGATGGATAACCTCCAGAATACCTTATGGTATTATTTTCATATGAGGGATAACCTCTAGAAAACCTTCTGGTATTATGTGTGTAACTCCTTTTCACTTGATTCGATTTTAAAACTTGCTTTTTAACACTTGAATCATTATTTGTGTTTGGTTTAGCTTTTACAAAAACGATTTTCTTAGATGTATTCGAACTAGCTCCATGCTCATATCCTAAACCATGTTTTTCAAAAGATGATCTTTGTGATGAAATCAACATAGTTAACTTTTTGTCACTTTCATTAAATTTATTAATGTATTCTTTATTGAGTTAGATAACTCATCTATTTTTATTTTTAATACACCGGTTTCTTCCTTTAACAAACTATTATCTTTTCTTAGTTTCTCATTATCTATATGCAACTTTTCAAGATCATGCTTTAATATGTCGTTTTCATCAACAAGTAAAGAATTTGTTTGTTTTAAAGCTTCCTTTTCATTTTTGAGCAATTTAACTTCATTATCATATTTAGTTATCTTTAAGTCAGCCTTTTTAAGAGCTTTTAATAATTTTTCATTTCAATAAGCATATCATCTTTAGTAATTTCATTATCAGATTCAGAGTATACCTCAGAGGTAGCCATAAGACAAAGATTTGCTTCTTCTTCTTCATCTGTATCTACTGGACTACTCTCCGTATTATCTAAATCACTTCATGTTGCTAACATTGTTTGACTTCTCTTTTTGTGTTGCTCCATTTTCTTTATCAAGGTGGGACACTCATATTTGATATGTCTGGCTTTTTACACCCATAACATTGGATCTCCTTCTTCTCCTTTTTCTTCTCTTTTTCTTTGTAAGCCTTTCCTGCATCATTTTTTATATTCAGTAGTTTTCTTAAAAGCACCAAATTTCTTACCTCTTTTTTTTAAAGAACCGATTGAGCTTTCATGCTAGAAGATTTGTGTCTTCATCTCCTTCATCATCACTATTATCTGAATCAGCTAAGTTGATATCAACTTCTTTGGCTTTAAAAGCAATCCATTTGTAACTACTTTCTTCTCCTTGAGTAGTCTTTTTGTAAGATTCATAAGCCATTAGCTTTTCTCTTAGTTGGCTAAGAGAAAGTTTGTTGAGATCCTGTGCTTCTTCAATAGCAGTTTTCTTTGTCCCAGATTGGTGGTAAAATTCTCAGTATCTTCCTCACAAGATCAGGATCACCAATTACTTTGCCAAGTGATGCCAATTCATTTGTAATTGCATTAAACCTGATAAATACATCTTTGATAGATTCATCAGTTTTAAACTCGAATAACTCATATTGCTGAAGTAAAGCATTAATTTTAGTTTCTTTAATTGTATTAGTTCCTTCATAAGTTTCAGTTAGTCTATCCCAATCTCCTTTGTTTTTCACATGAAGATATAACATAAAATTCTGAAGCAGCAATAGTGGTTAACAACAAATTTTTAGCTTTGTTGTTCTTTTCAATATTCTTCTTCTCAGCATCTGTCAGAACTGAATTTCCATTTATTGTAGTCACATTGTCTCCAATGGAAATTACTTGCCAAGAATCATAATGGTTAGCTTTTATTTAGGTTTCCATGCGTATTTTCCAATAAGAAAAATTTGAACCATCAAAGAAAGGAGCATGATTAATTGCTACATTGATCTTAGCCATTTTTAAATGGATCACTCAAAACAATAAGATGAGCTTGCTCTGATACCAATTGTTGGTCCCAAATAATAATCAAGAAAGGGGTTGAATTGGTTATTACAAATTTTTTGCCTTTAAAAATTAATCCCCTTTCAATTTTGAAAACAAGAACAATATATCATATAACAAATATGAAAATAAATTGTAAAATTAAAAAAGATAGAGAAAAGAAAATTAGGCAATGATTTATAGTGATTCCGCCTCGTGCGTCAGTCGACTCTTCCAGCTCGAACCGGGGACCCCGATGTCCTACAGGTTTTGTTCCACGATATCTAATAAGAACAAATTACAAGCTTGTGTAATTCTCTCTGCTCGATTTGTTCTGAGTTTGATTCTGTATCTTTTTGTAAAGGAGAGCAATTTTTGTTTGCTGCGTATAGATGATATATTTGATACTGATTTTTTTTTCTGTCTTCCTTAGTTATACTACTCTTCATCTAACGTTTAGAAGATAGATATCAAATCCCAAAAATCTCGGTATAAAATCTATTGTGCTTTATCTTGATTTGAAATTTGAAGACTATCCCTTCCTTCCAATGATTAGTTAATAATAATATCCACCTTGTGTTTGTCTTCGTGAATCAAATTCTGAACACGATATAATCATAACAAATGGATAAGCTCCGCTTGATCTTCGTAGACTTTCAAATTTGATTGCATATCTCCCATTAAATCAAATCAGTTGTGGATAAGCTTTGAAAATAGTTACGAATATTTTTCTTCCCGTCGTGATCGTAATCTGTTTTGAATACACTTGGAATGAGGATAATGTTGCTTGATTTTCGTGATTCATCGTACTCTTATTTGTTTCTGCTTGAAAATCTTCATGACGTTGTTCTAATTAAAGATAGATCTTTTGAAAGAACCTATTGCTAATATCTCGGACTCCATCGTGATCTTTATTTGTTATCTTATTTGAAGATAACGTTTTTCTTCTGCTGATTTCCTTAAAAATATTCATGTTTAAAAGATAGATAAATTCGTCCTTATAAAGAAATATGTTAGAACGAATAAATATTTATCTTGAAATAAATCCCGTAACTTTTGCTTTTGTCTCTAAAGAAAACATTTTTGTTGATGAGAGAGAAACTGAAAATCATTTAAATCCCTTAAGATATAATCTGACTTTAGTGGAACAAATAAGTATATTACCCAAGTATACTTATTATCTCGGAGCTATGCCTTCAAGAACGTGATTGTACTAATCTGAAATATTTCATGTTTTATTGAAGAATATGAACAGTGAAATATTCCTAACCCAGAAATGCTTGATCAAAATTCTTGTAAAGGTTTTGTAAAAACTTTTGTATTTCTGGAAAAATCTTTATCCTTTAACAAACTTCAAAGACATTCTGTATTTCTCTTGTTACTTAAAAAAGTCTTTGAAGATATCATTCCTTGTATCAAGCATCAAAAGCATTATCATATCAAATTATATAACTCACTTAAATGCTCATAAATATTCCGAAGGTTCTGTGAACTCTGCATACTAATAAAATAATTATTTCTTTTAATATTTTGTTATCATCAAAACTTTAGATAATAGAGAATCAACAAAACGAACATTTTATAAATTTTCAGTTGATTATACATTAGGGACTCAAATGAAATGTCAATAGTTACATGAATTAAATAGAGATAAATGTGTGATTTTGCACATTTATCATATATCAATACCCTGTTGCCTCACCTCAAAGGCCTAATAAACGGGAAATTAATTCCTCCAAACACACTTGCTTTGTTTGAGACACAGATGATCTTTGACCTATTGTTTTTTAACATTAAGTGGAGGAAAATTTGAAATTTGAAAATTGTTATTGCTCCACTTGAAGTATTGATGGTTTTCTCCAACCAGGTTGTAAGTGTTACTGGAAGGATCATTTTTGGGTCCATTGAAATTTCCAACATACTCAACATTCTCAGCTAGCATTCCCTTAAAACTTTGTACTATACCTCCATCAACCATATGCACTTATGCAGTCCCTTTGGTCATACTATTGATCTTTCTAGGCAGGTTTTCCAACTTAGTGGTCAAAGATGTGACTAGGTCAAGCTAAATACTCCCAGACTTCTTCTTCATAGTCCTAACAGATGATATTGGTAATGATTGTTAGCCATATCCTCAAAAAGATTCAAACACTTTTCTAGGGACTTGTTGTTTAGGCTTTCTCCTACTACGCATCAATTAGTTGCCCAGTGCCATAGTTTAATCCATCATAGAATGTTTGTACTTGTCCATTTAGATAGTCCATGATGTAGGCATCTACCTAGCAACTCGTTCCACCTCTCGAAAGCTTTATAGAGGGTTTTTGATTCCAACTGGTGGAATGAAGTTATGTCCAACTTTATTGTCGTAGAGGGTGGGAAGTACATTCTCATGAAGTTTTCAGCCATTTGTTGCTAGGTTGTTATGGACTATCTAGTAGATTCTTTGAGCCACTTCTTTACATTTCCTTTAAATGAAAAAGGAAAGAGTTTAAGGCGAATATCATCATCAAAAGTTCCATTTATCATAAAGGTATCACAAATTTTGAGAAATTGTTGGAGGTGGGTTTTAGGATCTTTATCTTGCAGTTCATCAAACTGCACATACTATTGGACCATTTGGACAACATTTGGTTTTATTTCAAAGTTATTGGTTGCTACCCTAGGTCTAACTATGTTTATGTGTAGCTATGCTTATGTTCACACCATCTAGGGTGGGTCGGTAGAAATCAAGTATGGTCCCAGGATTGTTTATCCTAACAGGTTCATTTTCTTCCTGAACTTCTCTTCCATTGTCAGGGTCTATTCTATTGGTCATCTCTTCAAGATAAATTCTCTTCTCTTCTCTAGCTACTGCATTGAGGTTCTAGAGTAAAAGGTAAGATTGACTCCTAGTCGTAATCCTATAGTTTTATTACAGTAAAGATTCAGTTTACAATAAACCTATATTAGAACAGAACAAATTATAGACAGACAAACATTATTCATAAACTACAACAAAACTATGAAACAACAATAGATTTGGTATAAACAACAATAAAAGATATATAGAAAAAGAATTGAAGAATTAGAGAATTAGGATAAACTAAAAACTAAACAAACTTGTACAAACACAAATGCAACTATACAAAAAGAAAAAGAAAAACTAGTTAAGTATAATTACAAACATGTACAAGATTATTTACAAAATAGGCTACATACAGATATTTACATAAAAACAAAAACACAAAGTTAGTATTGTATACATAACAAAATATTTATAGAAAAACTAAAAAAAAAACATTATTTACAGAAAAAGTTATAAACAAAAGAAATATTTACAGAAAACGAATATAGAAACAAAAAGCAAAAACTATTCATACTTTTGACAAGGTTAGTGACTAGTCTAATAGATTGAAAACTTTTAGGCCGTGCTTCATTGAGCTTCAAATAATCGAATCCAATACTGATCTCCAAACAACGCAAAAAAAAAAAAAAAATTGATGGGTTTTTGCATTTAAAACAAACACAAAGGTGAAGTTTTCTAAAATTTTATAAAAATACTAATAAGTTCTATTTAACTTCAATTGCAATCACCAATATAGGCAAGAGTACCTACCGACGTAACATAGAAAGTATTAGGTCATAGTCCTTAAGGATAGTTAATATCCACCATACTCACTTTTTTATCTATTATCCACTTAAAGAAAAACTCAGAAGAACATTATAAACAACAAAAAGCTAAGTTATGGTTAAAAATAATTATATACATGTTTTCAAGGCAAATTTAAGAGATAAGTTTGTTAATGCAAGAATAAGCTTAAGATTTGATC